>ML685934.1:1406455-1565698 GCA_007922175.1 Pelusios castaneus
TGTGTGTGTGTGTGTGTGTGTGTGTGTGTGTGTGTGTGTGTGTGTGTATTTAAGTTTTACAATTTCACCTCTGATCACTGAAACTTTTTAGTCAGGTTTTCCAGAAACATTGAAGATTACTTTAACTAAACAGTGTAATAGTCCAGGTAAATACCTTCTTCTGTGAATAAGATCAACTATTATCCATTTGCCATTTAGAATGTTGACAAGTTCCAAAGGGGTAGCCAGCCGTGTCAGTCTAGTTCAGCAAAACAAACAAGCGTCTGACGAAGTGAGATTTTTCTCCCACGAAAGCTCCTGTGATACATAAATTTGTTTCGTCTTTAAAAGTGCCACAGGACACCATTTAGAATGTGTTTTTGCTTTTCTTTAATCCCAAATGACCTGACAAATACACATTCCTGTTTATAGTTGATATGTTTCTCTAAGAGTTATTGAGTAAAGTGCATATATCCAGATCTACAAAAGTGCTAAAACAAATTTATTTTAAGTAATTTACTTAAATTGTGTTAGCTTGACCTAAAAATTACTCGAGACACTTTTTTTTTTTTTTTGCTGGGGGCAGCTTTCGGTTATAAGCAATGGAAGCTATTAAGGATTTTTCCTGTTTTAGGAGGCTACTGGGAGGAGCTATGTTTGGGGGAAAGAGATGGTGAAAAGTTATTTTGTCCTTATTAAACAGTGATGTTACTGGGATATTTCTAGTAAAGGGTGGAAGGAAAGACACACCCAGGTCTCTAACCTGATGACTCATGTAATTGATGGATTGTAATGAATTAATTATTATTTATGAAGAATCATTGATGCTATGGCACACTACAAGCAAATAAAAAACTACAGTGTTCACCTCAGAGTTGCTTATAAATCAAGGATTAGATTCTAGCCCACACCTGAAGGGATACAAAAAGGGTGAGGAGGGCCTGTACTGGGGACTGCAGTTGCTGCTACCTCTTAGTGTCCCGTGTAGGTGTTGCTGTCTGAAAGAGAATTGGGAGAAGGTGGGCCATAACTCTGACCCTCATGCACCATCCAGAAGAGCTGCCTGGACTGTACACTATCCAAGGTTGCAGGTGCTCTAGAAGGAAAGTGGTCCCTCCAGCGCACACAGAGGTAATGTGTGAGGGAAGGGGCATGCAGGGTCATGTGTTGCCCTCATCCATGATTTCTCCCTTCATTTGGCCCTGTTCCCTGAAGTGCTGATGAAGCAGGGCAGAGCCCACCCAGTCCCCTACTGCCTCTATTTGGAGAGGGCTGGGTGGCTCAGCCCCACTTGACTCCTGGCATCTCAAAACATTCCCCTCTCTGCATTCTAAGTAGCCAGTCTAATGGGACCTCAGGCCACAGTGAGTTCCCCTCTTCTTTCCCTTGGGTGCTCTTCCATCCTTGTTCCCAGGCTTACACTTACAGGCAAAACAGCTCCCCACTACAGTATTGCCCACCTCCCACAGCTAGTCCTTGGGTCTGGCACCCCACGGGGTGAAGATTTTCATCTATGAATGGCTCTGCCCCAGCTGCCAGCTAAAGTCAGCAGGCAAAATTTCAATTTTCCCACTGTCTCTCCCCTTCCCAGAGGAAAAGCATAGGAGGTACATGTCATCTTTGACAACAGTAGAATCTTGCCCTAAAAGACAGATGACTTTAAAAGAATAATGAAAGACCCTCAGGGTAATGGAGAAAGGGAGTGGTAGGAGAGTGCCTGAAAGAAAATAAAGAGGAAGGGAAACTACTTTGTAGAGAGATGAATTTTGGTGTTGCAATTCCATGTTCTTCTTGGATTTGTTTATTATAATAATATGAGAGAGGACATAGTTGATGCCTTACTGGATGAGAGTCACAGGAAGGCAAGTTTTTTTGTTTGTTTTTTTAAGTGAGTTCTGAGTTGTAACAAACAAAATAAAACCACATACCACAGAACAGAGGACAACTATGTAAACTGGACTGAAATCATGGATTTCCAAGGATCACTCAGATTTGAGACATTTTCCTGATTTCCTCTCCCATAGCACTACAGATAGATCACTGCTATTAAAGATCCTGCAATGATTTCAGTGCTGGTGTAACTATGGCACACTGGATTTACTCCAGGGATGAATTTGCCCATAGCTTTTCTAGTGGTGGTCAGTTTTGAAAGCAATGTACTTACTGAAAGGTACCCTCTTGTTAATAACTGACAATTTGGGGACTGAAATCAATTCACAGTACAGTGACTTTTCTGATGTTGAAATGGCTGTTATATTAATTTTGACAAGAGTCCTGTGGCACTTTTAAAGACTAACAGATTTATTTATCGCATGAGATTTCGTGGGAGAAAATCCCACTTCGTCAGACGCTTTGAAGATAGGAAAGTTACAGAGTGGGAGGAAATAAAATGCAGGGGAGTGTATGACATAGCATCAGGTCAGTCTGTAACAGCAAATCAAAATAGGTGTTAGGATTCAAAACACTGGGGAACAGCACATAGAGGAGGGGGAGGTCAAATCACTTGTTGTAATGCGTGACAACAGAGTCCTGTGGCACTTTAGACAACATTACATTACATTACGCATTACAACAAGTGATTTGACCTCCCCCTCCTCTATGTGCTGTTCCCCAGTGTTTTGAATCCTAACACCTATTTTGATTTGCTGTTACAGCCTGACCTGATGCTATGTCATACACTCCCCTGCATTTAATTTCCTCCCACTCTGTAACTTTCCTATCTTCAAAGCATCTGACGAAGTGAGATTTTCTCCCACGAAAGCTCATGCGATAAATAAATCTGTTAGTCTTTAAAAGTGCCACAGAACTCTGTTGTCTTTCTACAATAGACTAACACGGCTACCCCTTTGGAATATTAATTTTGGTATGGTATTTTTTTTTTAAAAAATACCAGTGTTCTGCAAAGCCATACTGGCTACTTCATTGACATTTTCTAGAACATTACTATCCTATCTAAAGAACAGCAATTTTCTTAGGCTATGTCTACACTTGTTAATTTAAGTCGACTTAGCATGTCCACACTTAAATTTTAAGTTGACTTTGAGGGGACCCTACAAAGTCGACCTAGAGTGTCCACACTGGATGCCTAGGTCAATTTGTAGGGGCTAGGTGGACCTGGGACCGGTGGTGCTCCAGCCACGTGGGCTTGCCAGCTTTCCACGCGGCAAGGGGAACCCCAGCCCCAGCGGCTCCCTCACCGATGGGGATCCCATTGCTGCGTGGGAAGCTGGCAAACCCATGTGGCTAGAGCCCCAGCCGGGGCAGCGGGGGAATCCCTCGCCGCTGGAGCCCTGATCGGGGAATCCCATGCGGAGCCGCGGCTCTCTTGTCCCCAGCCCATCCTCCGGCCAATTAGGTCGACTTAGGGCTACTCCCCGTCCACAGTGGCTTAAGTTGACTTAATAAGGTCAATTTAACACTTAAGTCGACCTTAAAGCAGGTGTTATTAAGTCGACTTAAGCCATTCTTATGTCAACTTAAGGAAACGCTTAAGTTGACTTAATAAAAGCCTAGTGTGGATGCGGAGTAGTTTAGGTCGACTTAAGCATCCTTAAGTTGACCTAAGCTCCCAGTATAGATGCACCCATAGACTCTAAGGTCAGAAGGACCAATATGATCATCTAGTCTGACTTCCTGCACAATGCAGGCCACAGAACCTCACCCACTCACTTCTATAATAAACCTCTAACCTGTGATTGAGTTACTAAAGTCCTCAAATCATGGTTTCAATACTTAATGTACAGAGAATCCACTAGCAAGAGAGCTATGCCCCATGCTGCAGAGTAAGGTGAAAAATCCCCCAGAGCCTTTGCCAATCTGCCCTAGGGGAAAACTCCTTCCTGATCCCAAATATGGCAATCAGTTAAACCCTGAGCATGTAGGGAAGACTCACTAGTCAGACACCCAAGAAAGAATTCTCTGTAATAACTTAGAACCCATCCCATCTCAGGCCATTGGTACATCTACCACCAGTAGTCAAAGATAAGTTAATTGCCAAACTAGGCTGTCCTATCATACTATCCTCTCCATAAATTAATCAAGCTCAATTTTGAAGCCAGCTAGGTTTTTTGCCCCCACAGCTTCCCTTGGAAGACTATTCCATACTTCAGTTCTCTGATGGTTGGAAACCTGCATCTAATTTCATGTCTAAACTCCTTGATGTCCAGTTTATATCCATTTATTCTTGTGTCCACATTGGCCTGAATTTAAATAACTCCTCTCCCTCCTTGATATTTATCCCTCTGATGTATTGACAGAGAGCAATCATATCTCCCCTCAACCATCTTTTGATTAGACTAAACAAGCCAAACTCTTTGAGTTTTCTTTCACAAGGCTGGTTTTCCATTCCATGTATCACCCTTGTAGTCCTCCTCTGCACTTGTTCCAGTTTGAATTCATCTTTCTTAAACATGGGAGATCAGCACTGCTCACAATATTCTAGATGAGGTCTCGCCAGTGCCTTGTATAATGGTACTAACACCTCCCTATCTCTACTGGAAATACCTCATCTGAGGCATCCTAGGATGGCATTAGCTTTTCTCACAGCAACATCATGTTGGTGGCGTATAGTCATCCTGTGATCAACCAGTATGCCCAGGTCCTTCTCCTTCTCTGTCACTTCCAACTGATGCCTCCCCAATTTATAGCACAAATTCTTGTTATTTTTCCCTAAATGCATGACCTTGCACTTTCCACTATTAAATTTCATCCTATTCCTATTACTTTAGTTTAGTTTTAAAAGGTCATCCAGTCCCTTCTGTATGATGTCCCAATCCTTCTCTGTATTGGCAACACTTCCCAACTTTGTGTCATCCACAATATTTATTAGAATAGTCCCACTTTTGGGGCCAATGTCAGTAATAAAAAGGTTAAATAAGATCAGTCCCAAGACTGACCCCTGAGGAATTCCACTAGTAACTTCCCTCGAGCCTGACAACTCACCTTTAGTATGATCTGTTGTAGTCTTCCCTCAAACCAGTTCTTTATCCACATTTCAATTTTCATAATAAACCCCATCTTCTCCAATTGAACTAATAAGTCCCTCTATGGAACCATATCAAATGTCTTACTAAAATCTAGGTAAATTAGATCAACTGCATTCCCTTTGTCTAAAAAAGCTGTTATGTTCTCAAAAAAGGAGATCAGGTTGGTCTGCCACAATCTACTTTTTGTAAAGCCTGGTTCTATTTTATCCCAAATACCATTAACCTTGACATCCTTAACTACTTTCTCTTTCAAATTTTTTTCCAAGACCTTGTCTACTACTGAGGTCAAATTAACAGACGTATAGTTACCTGGATCAGTTTTTTTCTGTTTCTTAATAATAGGAACTATATTAGCAATTCTCCAGCCATACGGCACAACTCCTCAGTTTACAGATTCATTTAAAATCCTTGCTAATGGACTTGCAATTTCATGTTCCAGTTCTTTTAATATTCTTGGATGGAGATTATCTGATTTATTCCCAGTTAGCAATTTGAGTTTGGCTTCTAACTCAGATGTGGTGATTTTTACCTCCATATCCTCAGTTCCATTAGCTGCCATACCACTTTTGCCAACCTCATCATTAGTCTCATTAAAAACAGAGGCAAAGTATTTGTTTAGGTATTCATCCAAGAATATCCTCATTTTCATTAGGCACCCGACCTTTCATCCACTACGTCGATCTATAACTCCCCCTCTGAGACACTGTGTTACTTACATCCCCTGTTGGCTGTGAGTTGCATGGTGTTGACAGTCCAGAGCCCCACTGAAAGTCTGGGGCTGAAAGCCTAGAGCCTTGCTGCTGCCTTCCAACCTCCATCCCTCACTGGGAGACTGCTGGGCTCAGGCTCTCCTCCCACCCCACTCCCTCATCGAGAGGTAGCAACAGGGCTCCGGGCTGTCAACTCTGGAGTGGGGGTGGAGTGGGGATCTAGTTGTGAGCCCCATGTGGGGTTGATAGTCTGAGCTGTCAGCCCTGGGGCTTCAGCTGTCAGTGCCCCAGGATGCCACACTTCAGTTAATGGATGCATTCCTGGTAAGGATGCATACTGCCAACAGAAGTGGCTAATGTGGACATAAAACCCACAGTTATTACTGTGGTTGCTGTACATCAACCTAACTTAGGTCGACTTAATTAATTTTGTAGTCTAAACAAGGCCTCAGTAACTACTGAATGGCTTTCTCTTTCTCATAGGAGAAGACTTTATTCATCTTTTCACTATGAGCATGCACGCACACAGCTAGAATCCCAAGTATCATATCATTGATAGTGAGAGTATCTATAAAGACTTTCACTATAAAGACTAAGTTCCCATGTATACACACACTGTGTGTACAGAATTATGGCATTTAGGAATTTAATCTTTATATTGCTGAAAAGGGAATATCTCAGTAACTCTTTCGAAATATTCTTGAATGCACCATTATCATTAGAGTAAACTTACATACATACTTTTGATTAACAATTTATAAAACACTCCAAAAGGAAGCAACAGGGTGAAAAAGCCAAAGTTTTGGTTCCTCGTAGATCGTTGTCAAGAAGCAACTACATCATTCATCATGGCAATATACTGATGTAAACAAATGACCTAGTCCTTCCACTTTCACCCTAACTAAGGCCTCAATCCCATAAACAGATTCCTGAACCCACAGGATTTTGCTCTTAGGATCAGGTCTAATGTGCTCCCTTGATCATTGTTTATTAACACCAAATCATTAATTATTCAAATGACTCAGGCTAGAATAATCACTGGCAAACTGGGCTAAAAAATGGCTCAAACATTCTGAACTATAAATAAATCTAACCATGATCATAATCTTAGATGTTTTTATATGGTCAGGCAGGCTAATACTCAATACTAAGTTGCTCAATTCTATAAGAATTGAGCAGAGGCAACTATGAGCCACCCCAAACTTGGAATTCACTGATTTTTTGCATTAAAATTGAGAAGTATGGCTAAGAGCATTATTAGCAGTTCATGTCAAATGTTAGTAGCAATTAGTGGTTCAAACTGAGGCCTCATATTAGTGGATCCAATTCTAATGAGCTATGCCAAGTTATATCAGGGTTGAATTTAGACTCTCATATCTAATCCTATTAAAATAACACTGCCCAATACTTAGAATGCTTAGTAGCACTGCTTGGACCTAATCCAAGCAGGAATGCCAGTGATCTGTGATGAGACATGCATCATTCTGTGCCAGGACAATAAAAATTGTGAGATGTTGCATTGGAATTGTAAACTTATTTTTTCCTACCTTTCTCTTTATTTGCAACCCAGTTTATGACATAAACATGATCAAATAATTAAACTGAGAAAACTGATATATTTTCCAATATATAACCTTCACAACTGTCAAATTCAGGAAAATATAAAGCGGTAGCTATTTCCCTAGACTTGAGGCATTTAGATCCATCAGTATGTACTCCCAGATAACCCTAGACCAATTAGTGTTAATATATTCTAAAGATATTGACTTTTTGACAAAGACCAGTGCAGCTTTATTACTCAACTCACTTAGATCTGAATTCACAACAGGAGATGGAAAAGAGCAACATTTATTAGACCTGTCATCATTAAGCTGGGCCAAAGGCAATCAGTGTAACTGAAAGCTATCATGTAAAATAATCTATTAACTTTTACACACAAGAATACATTACAGTAAATTTGGAGGCCAAAGTTTCCCAGCAATCAATTGAACCAATCTTAGCAGGATTGACTAAATCACCTAAGTTTTAGATCAGCTGATAAATATAATGTCCAGTACAGTGCAACATTTTCTCCATGTCCACGGCCTTTCATTCTAATCCACTTACAAGTAAACTTAATATAGTGGAAAGTCAGAATTATATCCTCTAGTGCTCTAATTTGATTTGGGGGTAAGAATTCCTCCTTAAAATGCACGATAATTTTCTTTCAACTGATTAGCTGTTCCTGCATAAATGGAAGGTATTTTCCTCACTCCACATGATTTTGGAGAAGAGTTCTTTGTTCTGTTTCAAGAGCCCTAATATAAACATGTTACGCCAACAGGAAATGTTGCCTCATTTGGCTAATGTGAAGAAGTTCTAAAGTTACAGTGGTCAACAAAACAGAAAAGTCAGGTTAGGTCAGACAGTGTGTTGCTAATATGGGCTGCGTCTACACTTGTAAATTAAGTCGACTTAAGCTTGCTTAAGTTGACTTAATTTATCCTGCGTCTACACTACAGTTTTCTTAAATCGACTTAAGCAGCTTCCTTAAGTCGACATAAGGAAAATAATTCCAAAGGGGTAGCTGTGTTAGCACAGGACTCTGTTGTCTAAGGAAAATAAAGTCGACTTAATTTTCATTAAGTCGACTTTATAAAACCTAGAATTACTTCGATTTAAGGCTTAATTCGATTTTTTAAGTCGAATTAAGCCAGTGTAGATGTGGGGTAGCCCTTAGGGCTACCCCAGGACTACACCAATGCCCTCCTGGCCGGAGAAGGGACACAGAGGGAGCCTAGCATGCCCCCCCATAGGGCAGGACAGAGCCCTGCCCACCCTGCCCCTATGCCCTGCCAGGGTCCCTGTCCCCCTTTGCCCCATTGTACCTAGGTACAATGGGGCAAAGGCTGAGCCCCCGGCACTGGGCAAGGGGTGCCCCCTCGCCCTCGTGGACCTGCCCTAGGTCCCCCTAGCTCCTAGAAGTCGACCTTGGCATCCAGTGTAGACGCTCTAGGTCGACTTTGTAAGTTCCCCCCAAAGTCAACTTAAAATTTAAGTGTAGACTAAGTCGACTTAAATTTCCAAGTGTAGACATAGCCATGGAGGCCAGCTTTTGGCACATTTGGGGCTTGATCCTACTCAGGGAAGTCAATAACAAAATCTAAGTGGCTTCAGTTGTGCAGAATTGGACCCTTTCTAAAGAATACATGGCTATTTAGTGGGACATATTATAACATTATATTATGGTGATGCTAATTGGTAAGAGGAATTTAATGTATAAATAACCCACAAGAATAATGTCATTGATATTTTTTCTACATGATCATATTCTCCTGATTCCCTAATTCTGTGTACCTCTGTAGAGGACAAGACTTGACAAAGGAGTCAAAACCCCAAGAAAAGCATTAAAAAAATTTCTTATTTCTCTCGGAAACCTCAAATGGAATCATATGCAACACAGTTATGCTCTATAATTACCGTCACCATTTACTTGTGATCAAAGGATAATTTCTGTATTAGTACAGCATTTTCAGTATTAATATGGAATTTGTATCAGTCAACTTTTTTCTTCATAGAGCCTGCTACTACTATATGTATTGCAACTATACTCTTGAGTACTGTAGGCTTTGTCTGCATTGTCCTTCAGCCATTAATGTGGGGCCGGCGGTTTGTCATCAGGACAGGCAGGAGTTGGAGACTGATCCCATCACGCTCACACATCCAAACAAAGTTCACACATCTAAAAGAAGTTTCAGCAAAAATTAGGCTGGGCAATATAAAATGAAGTAAACAATTTAAAATGGAGGTTTAATTACAATATGGAGTTACATGTGAATGAATAAGAGTGGCATTTTTATGAGATTTTATAGAAATTTCTGTTTGAAACAGTTCTATGGTATAAATTCATCTTTAGTGCTACACTGCAGGCCACTTTTCATCCCTGGGCCATAGGTTGGGAACCACTGCTATAAACAATCCATCTCCATTTTCAGTTCCATCTCTGACAACTGTCCCCTTCAGTGAGTATGGAACACATTTGTTTTGTATACTAGTTATATAAGAATTATTAACCAAAAATCTGGCTGATAAATTATCTCAGTCTGCTGAATCCTTCCAGCTTGAGGTGGAAGGATGGATTGGTAAAAGGGCCCAGCAAAAGGAGAAGCTGGTTAAAGCCCTGCAGTTGGCCCAAACTACAGTCCAGCTCCATGGAGGAGAGCTGTGGGAATATCCTACTTTAAGGAGGGAAACCATAGGAGTAGTTTGGAAGATAGGCTATCATATGCTAGAGAAGCTAAAGAGAGTGAGGACGGAGGTTTACTGTGTCAGGTTCTGCCTTTGGATTTGAATAAACTAGACACCTGAAGGGATGAAGCTGAGGCAAAGACACAGGGGTGGAACTTCATCAGGAATGAGAGCCCTCACTATATGCAGAGAGGTGGTTAAAACATGGACACTGGTCAGATCTAGAGAGCACAGTTCTTGGTCTGTAATAGCTCCTCTGCACTGCTGTGGTAGTGCAAAGGGCTTAGAAAACTGGCTTAATGCCCTTAGAGTATTTTCCCCAGTGTAGAGAAAACCCAGGTGGTTTGGAGCCAGCAAAGTCTGAGACCCTAGCATGCGAGGGAAAGGTAGCTAGGTAAAGAGGGATATGACTGAAGCACTGCTGTTAAGTGGCTATTGTGATTGCTAGAACAGCTCCTAGGGACTTTGGGTAGCTATGAGGAATTAAGAGTAAATTGGAAGTTGCCCTAAGTCATACAAGGGGCCAAATCATACTGAAAGTTGCTTGCTAATACAATTATCTTGTTATTCTGGCAAAATCATTCAGCAGGAAGGATTTTCACAACAGCATGAATTATGAAAAAGCACTGCATTTTTAGCAAAGCTTGATTGATAGGCATGAAGGTATGATTACCCAGGCTTAGAATTCGAAGACGAACAGAGCTACTATAATCTGGTGCTTATGCTGCAACAGGGGTACAGTATAGCACATTAAAAACAGCAATGCAGTAAAAATAGGAGACAAACTGAAGAAAATAACACCCAGATTTTGTCCTAGAGCCATGGTATGATCATAACAACTGCACTTATAGAGCATCTCAAAGTGTTTTGTAAAATTAATAGCTTCAGAACAACCTTGTGAAGTAGGTAAGTGATATTAAATCAAGATTACTATTGAATAAGTAGAGGCACCAAATGCTTATGTGATTTTTGATTCCCTGGCAGAATCAGGAGTAAGACAGAGTGTATCAACTCTGTTCCATGCTCTGACCATTAGAATCCCCTCCCATGACCATCTTGTATCTTCTTTAAGTATTTTATTGCTTTTTTGATGCAATGCTGGTTTTTCACTCAGGAAAAGCACTCGCTGCTCACTGAAAGACAGCAATATTTCCATAGCTACAAATGATGTCTAGTTATGTGTTAAGGATACATTGAAAAGATAACCCATCTGATATTATAATGGATGTAGTCTCTTTTTCTGCATTAGGTTGGGCAAAGTAGAATCTGGAATAAAGAGCACGGCATAAACAAGACACCTGTTTCACCCTTAAGGAATATTGATTCCTGTGTACTTTATTTCAAGAATTATCTTATTTTACTAAAGATTTTGACTGACCACCTTGGCTGTGAGAACCTGTGGAGTATTCATCCAATCAGAAACAGCTGATGCCATTGTAGATGCTGAGTCATTCGCTAACTGTAATGGAAACCCTAAGACAACTCCAAAGCTTTGGTAGCATTGTTGCTTCTAACAGAACATCCTGTCTGGTGTTCATCATTATACTAGTTACTTGCTGCTCCTCTTTGAATATAAGAGCCCGTCCTCTCCTCCCCAATTCTCCTTTCCTCTCCATCTGGAATGCACCTACAGAACTTTGCACTGTGAAGACAGGAGTGCAGCTGGATATGAGACTCTTCCACTGGGTAGGAAGCACACTGAAGACATCCACTGAGCAGAGTATTACTATATTCTACGCAGACAGGCTTGGAAATTATCCTTACATAGATGAGAGCACAAAGGAGGCATTTAATGGTGGGATCCCCCAACTCTCTTCCATGGAACATCATTTAAAGAAAGCCAAGGATGACATTAATTTTTACATGCCTTCAGAGGAACAGGTTGGCTTGGCTGTCATCGACTGGGAAAATTGGAGACCACTATGGATACGGAACTGGGGATCAAAAGACATTTACAGACAGGAGTCTATTGAGTTTGTTCAACAGAAAGATTTAAGCCTGACAGAAACCCAGGCCAGGACTTTAGCCAAAACGGAATTTGAAACTGCAGCAAAATTACTTATGTTGAAATCTTTAAAACTGGGAATATCAACAAAGCCAAATTATTTGTGGGGATATTACCTTTATCCTGACTGCTATAACTATGATTACAACCAGAATCCCCACAATTACACAGGAAGCTGTTTAGATGTTGAAATAGAAAGAAATAATGAGCTTAATTGGTTATGGGAGGAAAGCACAGCACTTTATCCATCTGTCTATTTGGAAATGGCTTTGAGATCTTCCAAAAATGCACCACTCTTTGTTCGCAATAGAGTTCAAGAAGCCATTAGGGTTTCTAATGTCTCCAATTCCACCTGTCCACTTCCCATTTTCGTATACACACGTCCTGTATTCACAGATTTCTATCAGGAATATCTCTCTCAGGTGAGTGAGACTTGGCTAGCTCTTAAATATTTGTAATATAAGGTACACTAAATACATAGGCACAAACAGTTTGCAAGGTGATTAAAGTTAACCTGAAGGGGGTTTGGACGTTTACTTGACAAGTAAATGATATTGAATTGAAATGAAAGTTTGCAGACAGAGTCACAAAACATAGGTTAATTCAGCAATTAAATTCAGCCACACCAGAAGGGCTGAATTCTTTCAGCCTTTCTCACAGTATCTTATGAGTAGCATACTATTCCACAAGTAGTGAAATTCTATGAAACTGGAAAGAATATTATAGCATGTTAACGAGAGGAAAAATATGAATAAATTGGTGATTCAATCTGACTAATTAGGGGCTATTAAAATTGGATTAGGGACAATTTTTGCTTTTTTTCTGATGTATAAAGTAAGTATGAAGACGATTAATTTAAAAAAAGATGTTACCATTTTTTACCTTGAAGCATTAGGATCATCAAGTGTGGACTAACCTGGTTTTGTTAGAGGACCTTTAAGAGCTGTTAGGCATGTCTATTATCAGTTCTAACTCCAGAACTGAAGAGACAAGCTTGTCAAATCTTTCACAGAAGCTTCTTTTCTCTAAGATATTGATTAGGTGTTAATAAAAACAAGAAAACCAAAGTTTGTTTTTTCTAACAGTAACCCCCCACCTCAACCAGTTGCTCACTTTTTGTTCTCTGGGTTCTTGTTATCTGTAATTCTCCTGATATCACAGAACCTGCTTGCCTAGGATTTCTGATATGAAAAAACAGAGAAAGGCCTCTAAAAGGTCAAAACACAAAACTTCTATATACACTATGAAGAGGCACAAGCCCACTGATTATTGCCTCTTTAGGTCAATCTTTAAACAAGATGGACAAATTCTGCTCTCATTTATACCAGTGTCATTTTGTATATTTGGAGAAACTCCAGAAAATCAATGGGGTTACCTGAGATTAGACACGACTGAACAATATATAAACAAATATTTTATGTCAACCCATGGCAAAGCCCAGGAGCACCCTCTGAATTTCCTCTCCTGATTGCAAAAGGTCCCAAGGGCGTTGACTCTTCCTCCTGCTGCTTTTCTGCTCTGGCTCCCTCTGCTGGCCAAAGTTAGGAAAAGCATTGCAAAAATCTTGGGCACCCCACTTACACCTGACCAAGGGCTCAAGGTGTGACCTGATCAGTTTAGGCACCCACCACCCTTTCCGTACAGAGGGCTCGGAGTGTAAGGCATCTACTCTTCTTCATGGGGCTCAGGGAGAAGCCTGGTCAAGTTACGTACCTGCCCTTCCCTATAGGGCTTAGTGTTCTATGATCTGTGGAACCTTTTCCCAGTGAAAGAGCCTTACACAGCTGTGCTCTGAATGTCTATTTATTAGCAACAGATGCACAGAATATATATGCTAAAACAAATCTATTATGCTCACCACTCCTGCTATACAGACAAACTCCACCCAATGGCCTGTCAGGATCCACTTGTCTGAGGGTGCCTGATTCCTCTGCACATCACAGTCATGCCGAGAAGTAAGAGTTCTAGCAGCTTGATGCTGAGCTGCAGTCTGGAGAGGGTTCCCAGAAAGTACTGGTTTTCATTTACACTATATAGGTAAAACTAGCTACCTACAAATTTACTAAACCTATTACATTATTCTTTTCCCCAAGGCAACAAAATTTACCAGTAACACACTGGGACATATATTTCCTCCTCCCTGCTGAAGTCTTTTTTTTATGTTTTATCTCATGGGCCCATATTGTTACTTATTCATGAACTACTTTGTGCAGATGGTCAGCATAAATTTACTGTGCAGAGTTTATTTGACCTAATTTATCATTTGCTGGGTCTTCTGTTTCTTCCAGAAACTTCCTAGTGCCTGGATGTCTCTACTTTACCGCCCTTGGTGTTGTAACTTTTACTAGGGGCATTCTTACGGTGGGAGTGTCTTAGCAGCAGCGAAGCTTTTTTCTTTTTTAAAAAAAAAAAATTAGTGGTGGAATCCCTCAGTTTCATCCAAGGCAAGTTTAATAGAAGGGGGAGTTAAATCCCAGGCCTACATTGTTCTGAATGGTGACAAGTTCCAGAGGGGTAGCCATGTTAGTCTGCATACAGCGAAAACAACAAGGGTCCTGTGGCACCTTAAAGACTAACACATTTCTTTGGACACAAGCTTTCGTGGGCTGCAATGATGCATCTGACCACGTGGGTTATAGTCCATGGAACAGGGACATGAGGTCTGCCCACCTTAGCCCCCAGCCGTGGCAGGAATTTCTCGGCCGTGGCCGTGGGGCCACCCGGCAGCCACAGCTGCAAGTGGAGAAGAGGCACTAGCACCGACGTCTCTGCTCCGCTCGCAGCTGCGGGGCCCTGAGCGAGACAGAGGCTCCAGCGCCAACACTTCTGCTCCTTTAGTGGCCGCGGCCTCCAGGCCCCACAGCTGCAAGTGGAGCAGAGGCTCTGATGCTGGTGCCTCTTACCCACTTGCAGCCATGGCTGCCCAGCCCCAGAGCTGTGGCTGTGAGTGGAGTTGAGGCACCAGCACCTCTGCCCAGATCACAGCCACAGCTGCTGGGTACTGTGCCTCTTCCCATCCTTCCATTGGGCAGCTTCCAGTCAGCTTCCTTGGCCAGACCCACCCTGCACTTCCAGGGGCCTGGCCAGAAATCAGGAACTGGCTAAGCCCCTGCCACGAAAGCTTATGCTTGAAGAAATTTGTTAGTATTTAGGGTGCCACAAGAATCTCGTTGTTTTTACTGTCCTGAGTGAGGTTTTTCCTGCCTTAGCTCAGGTATCGCCTTTGAATTTGGATACCACCAACTCTGATTAGCCAATAGAGCTGATGGGAGGTGAGAAAGGAACAAAATGGTGATTAAGTAGTGCCAGTGTGTCTCATGATCTTGTAGAAATCAGTTTGTCTTGGTTCTCTGATCATAATAAGTTCTATTTAAAACGGTATTAGGTTTTGCATCATCTGCACCCCAGAATCTACCAGCATAACTAAAGGCAGAATGTGGCTGTAATATTTTAGCTAATCACCACTTTCAAGCTGGTTATTCTGGTTCTGTAACTTATTGTATGTACTACATATTATTAAAGCATACTTACTTTATTATTCATCCTTGCCCGTTTGCTTTCAGAATGACCTTGTAAATACCATTGGAGAATCGGCTGCATTAGGTGTCTCTGGAATTGTAATCTGGGGAGACCTGAATTTAACACTGAGTATGGTAGGTCAGATTAATTGCATTCAACTTTTAAAAAACAATCAATTCTTTTTCCTAAGAGATGAAAAATCTAAGGTATTGATTATTATATTTATTTACTCCTCTCAGATGTTCTGGTTTAAACAATGACTAAATAGTTTTCAGAAGACCCAGTTTCTTCTCTGAGAAGAAAGCAAACATCTTTTGAAGTTTGTTCGTGTCATCTGCGACTATATTTAAATAAAACGTCATCCCTCCAGAAGTCTTTTTATATCAGTGTTAGTATTCATCTTTTAATCTGATACATGCTGTTAGGTATGTGTGACTAGATAAGCTACTGTGCTAGGTGCAGGCAGGTTGACACTTTTTGGGTTATTTAGGAGTCTTATTTGGTTAGTTTAGGAGTTCTGAAACGTCTTCATAGCTTTTCATCTCAAAGTACAGAAAAATATTCAGGCCTTGTCTGAGGCAACTATTCAGACAACTATTTATGATCTTTCTCATAGGCTGAGTTTTTTTTAATGGTACATTTAGGAAAAATATTTTAAACATTAGGAGAGGGCAGCCTATTAAAGTTCATAATTAGCCTGCTCTTTATTTCATATGCAGTGGATGATAATACCTTGATGGGCTCCTACATAAGAGAGATCCATGGGAAAAGAGGGGGGAGGAAATCTTTTCCCCTCTTAATTTGCTTTAGGAAGTTCAGCTATATAGTTTGAGGAAAAACTGTTCTAAGGATGCTCAAAGAAATCTTTTGAACTAGCTCATTCATATATAATTAAGTCAGTCTGTTATAAAATACTGTATCCACAGTCTTCTGAAAACAATGAATTTGAACTGTCAAGCACTGTTGGATGAGCAGAAAGCATGCCCAGATAAATATTCATAGTTCTTTAAGGACTGAATTTTCAAAAGAGTTGGACCATGGACTACTTTTATATAAGCTTGGTTTTAATATGCATATCACTCGCACCTGTAATTTTTGCACATCATCATTATGACTGAATTTACATGGGCAACAACCTTTAGAATTGAATTTTTAAGTGCTTTGTATGAGCAAATGAGATTTTGCAGATCCAGACTGTAACATTCATGGAACAACCTTTCTAAGTGGATATGTCAAGTCCTTACCCTCTCATCCTGCAAATCCCTCCACCAGGCCCACTTCTGCCATAACTTTTCCAAGATATTAATCAAATAAGAATTGCTAGTTAAAATATCTTCAGCTGTCCTCTCTCCAGATAAAACAATACTTGGGCCAATCATTATTCTGACTACTTTGATAGGTATATTGTATCTCTTCCCTCCACATCTTGTATGTATTTTTACAGATTGTAAGCCACTGGAGCAAAAAGTCATTGGGTAAATATTCAAGAGTACCTAAGCCACCTTGGTGCTTTTGAAAGTGTTATTGTGTTCCTAAGTCACTTTGTATGCCACTGCAGTATAAGTGACATAAACCAACTGACAGAATCAGTAACAGTAAAGTCCTGTAGCTCTATAGAAGAATGGAAGAGTGGTGGGGTGTGTTGTTCAAAGGTCTATACTCTAAATTTTCCAAGAACAACTCAGCCTGTTACATAAAGAGACAGATAAACATGTACAAACTGGATTGCATGAATTAAAAGAACTGTACTAAGGATCTTCAAGACTCCTAGTAAGATCACAGGTTGTCATAAGTGGAGAGATTCTAGAAATGAGAGGAAATATTTATAGTTGAAATCACAAAATGTAATTTAAATGGCTAGTTTCAGTGGGATGAGATGACCCCATGGAGAATGTTTCTCTGGGCTTCATCAAATGGGTGTGGGAATGATGTGTGGACTGGAAGGTGCAAGGTTCACCATCTTGGCTGCCATGCCCACTCTCTCTAGGCTGGGATCCACACTAAAACCACTGAGCCTTCATCATCATATCCTGACAAGACCAGACAAGACAGAAAGGGAGCCAGATGCCATTGTTACCTCCAACAGCTTCAGCTAAATCCTAAACAAGGCCTGGAACATAAGAATTTGGTCCCTGATGTTACCCCCTCCCTTGGGTGTCCTTTTCCTTCCTTACCTTCTTTCTTCTCTTTCATAGCTCATTCCTTTTGCCTTCTGTCTAAAAATAAACAGCCAACACAGCTCTCTTTTGTAACATAGCTCTGAGCCTGTGACCAGAGAGGCAGCTTAAAACAATGATGTAAAGAGTCTGCCACTGATACAGGTTTGCCAGGTCTCAGGATGACTGGTAATGCAATGTGCCTGTGCTTCTTCAGCAGAAAAGTTGCAAGTACAAATCAGCACCAAAGGTAGAAAACATTTCTTCTATTTTTACTATTCTTTCCTCTCCCCTTTTATGTGTTTGCCTTGTATTGTCTTAAAGAAAACAGGACTGGATTTCAACCACAGCTCTAGACCATCCAAAGGAATTTCTCTTTTCCCCCAAATGTCCGGCTAATGCTATCTAAGAGTCTGTTGGACAGAAGTTTATCCTCTAAAAGACTGTTTCCAGATAAAGGGAAAGGGACTAAGGGTTATCGTTACTTACTCGATACTTAACATTTCAAATGTTTTAACTGTTCCCCATTCTTACTCTGTATTTTTTAATACAGGAGTTTAAAAGATTTTTAGTGTTGGCTCTTACAGGGTAGTAAGAAATAATTTGATATGAAATCCCAGATTATACTTAACTCCTTAATGTTTTAAAAGTAAACAAGTGTTTCATCTTAGCCTTTGTTAGGTCCAAGAGACACTCTTTTCAACACAATGGGTGTGTGAGAGAAAAGCTGAGATTTCTGTTAGGCCTTGTCTGCACTGGATTATTGTCCTGATTTCAACCATTGGCAGGCAGTTGCTGGCATAACTGCTGTGATGTGTACCTGGTACTCTTTATTTGAGGGGTAAGCTTCACTGGTGCAAGCGGTGGCTTTGCCTGCCTGCACTAGGTGTTTGGTGTCTAATCAGGTCAAATGCCCAGTGTACATACAGTGTCAGAAACAAAACATACCAAAATAAACAAACAACCCTCCCATCCCAAATTATGAAACCATGTCAAGCAAACAGTAATCCTGTGCCAATTACACAAGATTTTCTCAGTCAATGAGGCATACTTTGAAGATATTACTTAATATGGGGAAGTTCCCAAAACTTTTTCTATTCCAAAGGCAGAATTCTTGGAATGTTCAGTCCCCTGGATTCTACAACTGAGGGATATTTAGATCAGGAAAAAAATGTATATCGGTGAGTGGGGTGGGGGAGGGGGGGAGAGGGGGTCTCATGGGAATGATATTTAGAAAACTGACACTTTGAGAAGGCCTGGAATTCTTCAGGCTCCCCTCAAAATATTCTAGTCAAGTAAAAAGGAATTTTAATCTTATAACTTCATTAAACACATCTGACTCAGAGAGCTACAGGCTAACCTTACATAGGTAAAGTGAAAGCTTTAATTCCTTTGTTCTCTGATATGAGAGTGCTTTTAATAAATCTCCAGGATCTACCTAGCATAATTTTGCCATAATTATTTCATTGTATAATAACTTAATAGATAAAGTTGCTTGCTTCCAACAGCCAATAATAACTAATTGTCTGCATTCTCAATATTTCAAAAGAAACATTGAGAATTAGCCCCAACAATGTTGTTAGTGTAGTGAAAACCATTTTCATCTGGAATTTGTATACTAAGCTTTTTTAATATTATTTTCTTTTCACAGAACACTTGTAGGACCTTGGACAGCTACCTTAGGAGCACTCTGAATCCTTACATCATCAATGTAACCATGGCAGCCAAAATCTGTAGTCAGGCATTATGCAAAGACTCTGGTGCATGTGCACGAAAAAACTGGAATTCTAGTGACTATCTTCATTTGAACCCAGAGAATTTTGTCATTCAGCTATCAAAGGATGGGAAATATGCTATACAAGGGCAGCCATCATTTCAGGATCTGCAGCAATTTATAGAAAAATTTTATTGCCGCTGTTATGCAGGCTACACTTGCGAACCTAGAGTTGATATAAATGACATCCACTACATCAATGCCTGTATTTCAGAAGATATTTGTGTACAAGGATCCTTAAATACTGTTTCTAATGTAGAAGCCTTTAGTAGCAGGACCTCTTCCAACATGAGTGAATTTACATTTACCTCACAGAGAAATGTGACATTACCTACACATAATGCAACAGAAGATTTTCAGCAAACTATTAAGAATAAGACATTCAGTGTCTCTACTGCTGGACATATCAATGTCCCAACTAGCAGTAGTGGTGATTTATGCCGTTCCTCTTCTGATGAGATGAAGATATGGAATGTGGCTTGTCTAATTCTAATTTTGAGAAACCTAATATAAATGACCCAGCTGAAGAAAGAATGCCATTTTCATTATTTCTTTCTTCAAGGCTGTATTCAGCATTCTGGAGCATTCAGTCCCACAAAAGGATTGTTCTTGAAAGGAGAGGATCAACTGTGATTTCTGTGGATTTATCTGGATCAGCACCATTTTTTGTGCCTTAGAACTATACATTGTCTCAGTTTAGTTCTATAAACTGCTATTTGTGCGAAAGAAATACTGGTCACATCTTTGTGTAAGAAGATAATCCAAAATAATGAACATTTTGTAACTAATTTTTAGGTGTGAGAAACAAACTTTTTGTATGATTTTAGAGAGCTACTTGTAATAAAAGATTTTACGTTTCAAAATACACTATTTAAAAACTGAACTTACGTGAGTCTTGACAAGTAGTGTGTAGTCTTGGTGTTGAACCTTCTCATGGAGTGAATTTTCATCTAGTGTGAATATAAATAAATACCTGGATTAATTTTAATGCTGAGGAAAATAATTTGCAGCCTCTTTCTGCTTTTAGACTTCTGTGAAGATTTTTCAATTTATCTCTTATTTAAATCTATTCAAAGTTGTTGTTTTTTTAAAAAGTTTAGTTTTACAATATAGAATGATTACAAACATTTCACCTCAAGTATCTAATATTCAATATTCAAGTCTGAATTTTGTTGGCTAGCCGTGAGTGGTCACAAAAATCCTGGGATATTTCTATTCTTTCACTGAATGAGCTCAACTTCCATAATCTGGAGGAGGAATTGTAGAAGCAACTAGGGGGTTGAATTGCTCAGGTGAAGAGAGCAGTGGAAGGTTTTGAGGGTTCATGGATCCTGAACCTGGGTCTATGGGTCACCAGGTAGGCCACAGACCAGAGCTACTTGCTGGTACTAGTAGGGAGGGTTGACTGCTGAACCCTAGTTCATCAGGAGAGGGGAAGGAGGGATGGCAGGTGTAGGGTGACATGCTCTTCCCTGGAGAGGGAAAGGAGGGACTTCTCTCAGGTTCTTCCACTCCCATCCCACATCAGGATCCATGGCTTCATTCACTACAACCACCCTTCCAGCCACTGTGTTCGTCAGCCTGATTCTGCCACCCTGTTCACTTCTTGCTCTCCATCATCACATCTGCTTCAGCTGAGGGCTGCTGCTATTGCAGGTCAGCTCATGCCATACTCTCCAGTACAAGCTGCAGCCTATCAAGTCACTCACAAAGTAGCCACGTTCCTTTCTGTGAAGCGAGAAAGGAAGGAGTTTCAGCCTGCTGCAATCAGTAATGAGTCACCAATGGCCGGCACCCTTAGGAACTGCCTAAAGATTGTCACCTCCAGGCTCACTTTTTTATACTGGAGAAGGACCCTCATATATAGATATATCTTTTTTTGAATCTTACCAAGCTCTTGGTACAATAATCTCTGTGGCAATGAGTTCCACAGGTCAGTTATGTGCTGTGTAAAAATAATTTCTTTTAGTCAATTTTAAATCAATTGTTTTTCCATTTAATTAGCTATCTCCTTATTTTTGTGTTATGTGAGATGGTAAATTGCATAGGAGCATCCATTCCACTGCTATTACCTTTCATTATTTTGTACACTCCCCCTCTAGATACTTTTCAGGGTGGCAATGCTCAGGAACATAGGAAAGCTGGGTTTGAATTGGCAAAATGATATGATTTAAAAGGACAGGTCCAACTACTGTAATGAATGCCTTCCTCCAGTGCACATAACTATTAGATTTCTTAATTTAAATCTGCTTCTCTGAATTGCCTGCATCTGTTCTGCAGTGCTGTTCATTACAGGGCAATTCAAAGGTACTGGCATATCTGAAAGGTGATTGCTGGCTTAGCTATGTGAAAAGAACCTAAAATCATAGGCCTGTGCCTGCCAAATGGCCTCTTGCCTATGTGTAATCAAGTAAAAATGTAGAAACAGACAGGTTTGGAGATCCATAGCCAAAAAGAGCATTTTGAACACAGGCTGGGATGTGGATAGCATTTCAAAAATCCCCAAAGAATTCACTTACATCATTTTTGACACCTTTTTAATATGGAGAATAAACAAATAGGAAAGCAATCCATAACCTAATGACATGCAATTGAAATTAAGGTCCTGACAAATTCCAGAAACAGATTAGATTGGTACATGAACCTGGTCAAAAGTATATAGATTCATCATTTTTCAACACAAAAAACAACATGAAAAACAAAGGCTAAATTCTTTAAAAACTATATTAGATGATAAAGAAATATTCAATCCATTTTAAAAATGCACTTTACTAAATAATTTGGAGAAAAGATGTTTAATATTTGCCAATGTTCTGAAAAAAATACATTTCTAAATAAAATAAAAATGAAACAGGTGAAACTATGATATTTCAGAAAAATAGAGTCCTGTGGCACTTTTAAAGACTAACGGATTTATTTATTGCATGAGCTTTCGTGGGAGAAAATACCACTTCGTCAGACGCTTTGAAGAATGGAGCCTCCCTTAAACTGGCAACAGCTGTGAATCAACCCTTACTCACCTAAACCTGTGCAAGGCTGCTTTTCTTTGATCAAGCCTTCAACGGCTGTCTGCACAACCAGGGGTTAAAGTAAGGGGGAACACACCGGAACACAGTTCCGGGGCCCACAAACTTGAGGGGCCAGAGTTCTGGGGCCCCTAAAAATAGAAAAATCCTGCAGAACACATGTTCTGCCCAGCCCTGGCTGCTGGCAGGTCCTACACCCCACCGTTATTAATCACAATACTTATTGTGTTAGCAGTGTTTGCTAGTTTGTGACAATAATTGTTAGAGACATAAATGCCATATAAAATTATAAATATTTTTATGGAGTGATAACCGATGCATGTGGCACTGAAAAGTGGTTGGAAATGCCTACCTGGGCTGGGGCCCTCACATGCATGAAGGGGGCCTGGACAATACGGGAAGGGGGCCTGGAGATTAGGAAGGTTCCGGGGCCCGTCAAATTATACTTCAACCACTATGCACAACCCTCCATTAACTTGCATAGATAGCACTGAGGCCATAAACTGAAAATAAAGGGGCCGCACAGATATGATTAAGCTTAAAATTTAACTTACAAAACCTTTTTGAGGGGTGATAATGTATGAGATAGAAACACCTAAGCTTGACTCAGGGCTTATCACAGGATTACATTAATGTGAGCTAAGAACCTTTTATTTCACATCTGCAGAGCTCACACAGGAGAGGGACAGTCCAGCATTTTGATGAGCACGGCTATTAATACCCCTGTAACTTGTACTGTGGGGCAGAATCAGGCTTCTAAACTAATCCCCATGATATCTGGTGCCTTTTATGTTCAGTGGGCGCTGTACTCTCCCCCTTCCCTTGCAAAGCCTCACTTTCCTATTAGTTTCAGTTTTACAGCTAGAACAGTAAAGCAAGCCCAGTGCAAAGCTAGGTTTCCATTAGCTTCCTCTGCATCTAACAATCTCCTTCTCCACTGGCCAGGACTTAAATTCTCAGACACTATTTCCAGGAGTCTTCCTGCCTCATTCAGGGCTCTAGGCTTCAACTAAAGAGTGAACAGTCTCAGGGCCTATGCTCCGCAGGTGGAGGTGTCCTGGGGGTGGGATGTTTTGCTCCCTTGGGGGTGCCAGGGCTTAGGGTTTCTGCGTTGTGGCAGCAGGGAGGCACGCAGGAGCTCCCACATGTTTGAAAATATTTACAGAATTCCACTGTGCTTGGCTCTAGCTGAATTTAAGCCCTGCTGCAGTCCAGAGTTATCACCGAAACTTAAATAAGAGTCACAATGACCATGGAATCACTTGATATCATGTTTGAGAGTCACATTTCCAGGAAGCTTTGTACTTTAAACTTTAGTGAAACGTAATGGGAAAAACTCCAGAAGCAACATAGGTACCTAGAAGTTAGTTGTTTAAAACAATTAACAATCTATACCTTTGTCCAATTATATGTCGTCAACATTGTAAATACTTCTGACCTATAGTGCCACCCTTATTTCTTATCCTTCTGACTCTCCTCTGTAAACTGTACCCATCCATATTAGCATTCTAGTTGTGAATCATCTTCCAAGGTTTCATTATGCTTAATAATGCATTATTTCTGTCATTTCTTATTGTTTCTAGTTCTCCATGTGGTAATTTGATGCCAATTTTCAATTTACAGAAACACATCAATTTACAAATATTTACATAGTATTTACTGATTAGACACATACAGGCCATATGCAAGTCAGTGTGGATCACTCATTTATATACACATACTTCATTTTTGGTTCAGTGCTATTTTTACATTCAAATGTTTTCAAACTGTAGCACAGTGTGTAGCTACAAGCATACAGTCATTAATTAGTATGTACATAATCACGTTGTACCATTTATTTCCAATTTATAAAATTTCAACTGATCTCTCTGACATCTCCTTGTAGATGTCTATTATCACAAGCTCAACATGGCTAAAGCAGAGTTCTTAATCTTCTTTCCTATCTTAGCGTTCTCCCACCTTCTCTCTTCTCAAACACTATGAACACCACCACCATTCTGCTTATCACTCAAGCCAATAACCTGGCATTAATTTCAACTCAGACCTCTCTTGACGTATTCACATCCAGGCTATATCTAAATCTCGCAGATCATTTCTGCATAATATCTTTGAAATATGGCCTTATTTAATCCATCTACAGAGTTGAAGCTCTTATACAGACTCTTATCTTGCATCTTGGTTACTGCAGAAATCTTTTCTCTGGCCTTGACAAATGCAATCTTGTCCCACTCTTATCCATTCTAATTGCTGCTGCAAAGATTGTTTTCCAGCGTGTCATTTTGACCATATCATTCCTCTCTGAGGCTATGTCTACACTCAGGCCATGTACACACTACAGGAATAATCGCGCAACAAGCCCGTTGTGCTTTAAAAGTCACATGGTTTTTGTAGCGCAGGATCGTGTACACACTCTGCCGCTTGTGACGGAACAGAGCCCCCCCCCCCTGCAATTTGCGATTTCACAAGAAACCCAATTGAATTGTGGGAACCTATCTCACAGTTCCATCCATCCTGATTTGGCGCTAAGAATCCTGGGTAGAAGGAGAGTAGCGCTGAGCACCATGGGTAAATTCTCAGTTTCCCATGGTGCATTCTGTTCTCCTTGCGTCACGAGTAGCAACTCGCGCCCATTTTCAACAGTAGCGCATTGTTTTCCGGAAGTCCTTTGGCAGCAACATGGATCCAGGTCTGATCTCGACTGTCGCCTTCAGCATAACGAATACTTCTCGGCTGGTGGCACAGTATGCATTCAGCTCTGAATCAGACCAGGATTCGGATGACCCTGGGCTGGTGACTGCCATGCAGAACAACAGCACCGCATTGCTGAGCTCCTTCACAGAGCATCTGCACACGGTGCACCGCCGGTTCTGGTCACGAGAGATGAGCACCGAGTGGTGGGACCGCATCATTTTGCAGGTGTGGGATGATGACCAGTGGCTACAGAACTTTCAAATGCGGAAAGCCACATTCATGGAACTGTGTGAGGAGCTAGCCCCTGCCCTGCGATGCAAGGACACCAAAATGAGAGCCGCCCTCACCGTGGAGAAGCGTGTCGCAATCGCGCTGTGGAAAATGGCGACTCCAGACTGCTACCGCTCGGTCGCGAATCAGTTTGGAGTTGGCAGGTCGACCGTCGGGTTAGCACTTTCACAAGTGTGCAGAGCCATTAATCGTGTTCTGCTCCGAAGGACAGTGACGTTGGGCAACGTGCGGGAGATTGCCGATGGATTCGCGGCCATGGGATTTCCGAACTGTGGAGGAGCAATAGACGGCACGCACATCCCTATTCTCGCTCCAGAGCATCTTGCGACTGAGTATATTAATAGGAAGGGCTACTTCTCCATGGTGCTTCAGGCACTCGTGGATCACAGGGGGCGTTTCACGAACATAAATGCGGGGTGGTCGGGTAAGGTGCATGATGCTCGCATTTTCCAGAACACGGGCCTGTAGTTGCCGGAAGTTGCAGGCAGGGACCTTCTTCCCTGATGATAAAATTATTGTTGGGGATGTGGAGATGCCCATAGTCATCATAGGAGACCCAGCCTACCCACTGATGCCTTGGCTCATGAAGCCCTATACTGGAAATTTGGATCCCAGCAAGGAGCGCTTCAATTACCGGTTAAGCCGGTGCCGAATGACCGTAGAGTGCGCCTTTGGGCGCTTTAAAGGCCGCTGGCGCTGTTTGTATGGGAGGCTAGACTTAAATGAGGACAACATTCCAGCCGTCATTGCGGCGTGCTGTGTCCTGCATAATCTCTGTGAAAATAGGGGAGAGAAATTTCCCCCTTCATGGGATGTGGAGGCTGAGCGGCCAGAGTTTGCCTTCCAGCAGCCAGCCACTAGGAGTATCAGGGGGGCACAGCTGAGAGCTGTCTGCATAAGGGAGGCACTTAGGGTGCATTTTAGTGATGGGGACTCATAGGACGCATTGCATCACTGTGCAGTAGTGTTCCCAAGCACTATTGGGTGCTGATTGGTGGGTGGAGGGATGGTGCCGGTGGGCGTGTACTGTACTATGCTTGAATGAGTGAATACTAAACATGCAACAACTAATCTTATTGTGTATCAATAAAGACACTGTGCAAAGTTCAAGTGATTCAATTTTATTATTATAAAACATTAAATATTTACAGTAAGAAGTACCTGCAAAAGGGGCTATAGATGCGTGTAGGTGCGTGTCTCAATGCCATAGCTTGGTGCAGGAGTGGATGTAACATTGTACCAGGAGGGTCCCTGGGCTTCAAAGAACTGCTTTGAGGGAGAATGGAGCATGGGGGACAGAAAGTGTTGCTGTGGCTGCAGGGGGGGGGAGAGCCTGGAGCAGCTGGGTCTGCAGACCAAGCATGGTCTTCAGCAGTTGGGTCTGCTCCTGTAGGATGCTTATGAGGGCATCCTTCTGCTTCTGCCTCTTCACATTGTTTTCTTTGCGCTTCTGCCGGCACTCCTGCCTCCATTGTCTAGTCTCCCTTGCTGATGCCTCGTTGGACTGCATCAGCTCCTGGAAGATATCCTCCTTGCTCCTGTGAGGCCTCCTCCTTATCTGTCTCAGCCGGTCAGCTGGCACAGACCACCGACGGGCGAAGGTCGTTTCTAAGGAAAAATGAAACATCATAAGTAGTGCTATTGTTCTCACTTTGGTTAAGGAGCCGGTAATATGCTCTCCCGCCACATTCCGCTGTGCCCACGGGACAGGGCATTGCCGGGGACTGAAAGGGCTTTTGCAAAGGGAGGTTCGGGTTGCCGAGACAAGACACACAGCTCCATGAACTATTTGCAGTGCTTTGGGCGATTAGTTCACATACGGCACTGCCATGGAAGCCGATATCTCGCTGCTTAGAGTGCCTCTGCAAGCCAGAATGCATATCCTGCATGTCACTGGTTTTCAGCCAGGATCGTACGCACCAGGCTTGTGCGCAGCCATGGTTCCCGCTGCTGTGCTTTGCAACTGGCGAGGAAGAGTATCCCTCTATGGGGGAGGGGAAACAGTTGCTCTCCCATCGAATTTAACTAGGAGGCTGTGGAAGTACATCGAGGACACCTTCAGTGATCTCAATGGAGAGGATTTCTTGGCAATTACAGCATGCATTGATGCACTGCTCATGTAATGCGGGGTAGACCCCCCCCATCCAAAAAAGAAAAGAAAGGATGAAACTCAAAACGCCTGTTTCCTGCCCGCTCTTCATTTGCCCGCAAAGCTTATCCAGCTAGCATATAAGCCACTTCTGATGAAACTTACCAGAGCTTCCCTCTACTGCCTCCAAAGACAGTATGGAGAAGGAATCTGGGCAGCACGGGTCAGGTGGTGTGGAGAACAGCTCCTGGCTCCCTAGGTCGACTGCACCGCTTTCACCCTCCACGTCATCTTCCACCTCCACGTCCTCGTCGACGAATTGCTCGTCACCGTCTGCTCCGGTATCATTTTCATGGGGGGGTGCCGACATGTCCAGAGGAGCTTTTGGGGTGGTTGTGGGATCCCCGCTCAGGATTGCTTCCAGCTCCTTGTAAAATCGGCATGTAGCCGGCACTGAGTCGGAGCGCCGGTTTGCCTCTCTGGCTCTGTGGTACGTAATCCGAACTATCGCGGTAGCCGCTACCACCCTCGTTTTGGTGGTTTACATGTTGCGCGGTAAGATGGCTGTTACTGTGCAACAACATGGATTTGTGTGTGGACGCTGTGCCTGTTATTGCGCAATAATGAGCGTTATCGCGCAATAACTTTGCAGTGTGTACAAGGCCTTAGAAAGTTAAGTCGACTTTATGAGGTTGATGTTATGAAGTCGACTTTAAGTCGACTTAAGACTTAGAGAGTCTACACTAGACTCTTAAGTCGACTTGGGAGGAGTTAGAGGGGTGCATTGTGGGAAGTGTGGCAGCATGGCAGCAGAGAAGGTCCCCCTCCCCCGGCCAGTCCTCTAAAAGAGGAAGTGAGCTCAGCACCTTCCCCATTGTGCCTGGCAACATGGAGCCTGAGCAGGTCATGGACCAGACTCGTCTCCAGTGATTTGTCAGGCAGCTGCACGACACCTGCCAGCTATTGGTAAGGCTTCTTGTGCTGTGGAGCAGGCTTTGCAGGCAACCCGCCAGCGCGGAGGCAGATGAGAACCTGCCGCCCACCTTGCTGCCCCAGCAAGCTGCTGTGCTCACCTAAGTGAGCTCGGTGCGTCATCACGTCTGGGCACATGCATCCAGCAGCGACTGGTGGGAGCGGATCGTCCTCACCACCTGGGACGACAACCAGTGGCTGCAGAACCTCAGGATGAGCAAGTGGACCTTCCTCGAGCTGGTCCGCAAGCTCACCCCGATTCTGCAGCTCATGGACACCACACTTCAACCTGCCCTGCCCGTAGACAAGTGAGTGGCCATCACGTTATGGAGGCTGGCAATCCCGGACTCCTACTACTCCATGGCCCAGCAGTTTGGCATCAGGAAGGCCACCGTGGGGACCGCCATTATGCAGGTGTTCAGGGCAATCAACTGGGTCCTGCTAGCCCACTTCCTCACCCTGGGCAACCTGCACAAACACCTCGCCAGCCTCGGCTTCTGCAACTGTGGGGGCATTATGGACACCACCCACATCCCCATCCTAGCCCCAGAACACTGCGCCAGGGACTATGTCAACTAGAAGGGGTACTACTCCGTGGTCCTGCAGGCCCTCATGGACCACTGCGGAATCTTCCAGTACATCTATGTGGGCTGGCCGGGGAAGGTGCACGATGCACGGATCCTGTGCAACTCCGCCCTGTACAGGCACATGCCGGAGGGCACTTTCTTCCCGGACCACACCATCATCATTGGGGGCATGCAAGTGTCCTTCCTGATCCTCAGAGATGCCACCTACCCCTCGCTCCCCTGTCTTATGAAGCCATACACAGACCGCATGGATGACAGCAGAGACCTCTTCAATCGGAGGCTCAACCCGCACCTCAGCGTTGTCGAGCATGCCTTCAGACACCTGAAGATTCGCTGGAGGGCCCTCCTGACTCGCCTGCAGGTCTGTGACAGCAACCTCCCGGAGGCTGTCAGCACATGCGGCTGCCTTCACAACCTCTGTGAGCTGCGGGGGGAAAGGGTCCCCCACGTCAGGGAGGCCGAGGCCAAGTGGCTCGCTGTGCAGTACGAGCAGCCTGATGACACCCTGCCCTGGACTCAGTGGGTCTATCGGCAAGCACAGCTCATCCAGGATGCACTGAGGGCCCACTTCAACAGTGAGGAGCACTGAGGAGTGGGCCTGCCATCTGGTAGACCCCATCACCTCAACCATCCACCCATCCCGGCCTCCCCACCCCCACACACCCATCTCCCCCCTGTCCCCACACCAATAAAAACCACAACAGAATGTATAATGGTGTACAGGGTTTTTATTCGGGGGGGGGGGGGGTGACTGGCGGTTGGGAGCTGCGAGGTCTGGGGGGAGTGAAGAGGGCCTGGGGGGAGTGGCCAGTGCAGTGGCCTCCAGAAGGTGGGTCCCAGGCCTGCAGACGTCCACCCCGTGTCCTGGCCCGCCAGCAAAGGGGGCTGCTTCTGGGGTGCAGGGTGGGGCCCTGAGGGAACAGGCGCTCCAGGGACAAGGTCTGCTGCTCCATAAGATCAAGCATTCGCTCAACTAGCCTCTGCTCAACCCTCCGCTGGCCCTGCTCAACCCTCCAGTGGGCATCCTCCTGCTCCTGCCGGGCCATCAGGCATGCCTCCGTCTGCTCACTGATGTGGACCAGGTCCTCGAGGAGCTTATCCCCCGAGCGCAGTGTTCTTCTCTTCCTCCTCCTCCTCCTGGTTGGGGCTGGTGGGGCCCCGGGAGTGCTGCATGGCAAGGGTGCAGGGTCTGCGGGGGAGAGGCAAAGAAGAGAGTTCCTCCCATTAGCTGGTGCAGTGTGAAGCCTGACAGCAGCTGCTGTCCCCTGACCACCCCCCTGCTTCCCAATCCCTGTCCCCTTGGTACACGCTGGCGTGCTCTGCTGCCCAGGTCGTGAGTGCCCATGGTGGTGAGCTGGTCTCTCCTGAGACCACATGCCAGCGGTGTCGGGCGCATGCTGCCTGGTCTTGGTGCTCCCGCCTACAGTCCCCCACCCCATCTCCAGAGACCCCACTGCACCGCTCGGCTCCGGCTCCCCCCCTGTCACACAGCCCCCAGCCCCTCTGCCCCTGTGGGAGGCCCTCCGTGCCCCCCCCCGGACCCTGTCTGTGCCTGGGCCATGTCCCCCTGTGATCCCTGTTCCACAGGCATGCCCAGCCCTGCCCACAGGGAGGAAGGGAGAGAGCGAGGGGAGCACTCAACGGCAGGTGCAGCAGGTGTCTGGTGCACTGTCCCTTTGTCTGCGTCTTCTTTGGCGGAGGGAACCTGCTCCTCCTCCTTGGTGGTGGTGTCCGCCGTCAGGGCAGGGATGAGCTCTGGGCCCTTGTCAGCCAGGGCCTGGGAGATGGAGGCATATATCTCCTGGTTGCACTGGCAGCCACGCAACCGGGAATTGACTGCCTCATCCCCCAAAATGGCCAGCAGGTCCAGGATTTCCTGGTGGCTCCAGGATGTGGCCCACTTGCAGCGCTGGCTGCTCTGCTCAGCAATGCTTCCTGACAGCAGGCCTGGGCAGCTCTGAGGAGCAGGGTGGGCAGGGCTGTGTCCTAGCCAGGGCAGGCTCTTCCTGTGCCAGGAACCCTGGTAGGGAGGTCTGGAGGCCATAGAGGTCGACTTAGGGCTACTCTGTGTCTACACTCGCTTAAGTCGACTTAATAAGGTCAACTTAAGCAGTAAGTCGACTTAAAAGGAGGTGTTATTAAGTTGGTTTAATTTTTCCTTAAGTCGACTTAAGGAAAGCCCAGTGTGGATGCAGAGTAGTTTAAGTCAACTTAAGCTTCCTTAAGTCGATTTAATTTGGAAGTGTAGATGTAACTCATATGCCTAAAAGGGACTATCTCTGTAAGAGACCTGCTGAGGGTGGGTTACTGTTGTTGGGCAGATTAGCTACCCACAATCAGAAACTTCTAGAAGCAGGGAGTGGTAGCATTTTTGAGCATGCGCCACAGGGTTCCCTGCTGGTGTGATTTGGTGTGGTCAGACAGATCACATGAGAGCAGCAGTCTCTGCAAACAGCAGGCAGGAGCTGCTTTGAGAAGAGCCCATGTGCTCAGTTTTCAGGAGAGAAGCTGAGCCAGGAGTGAACAAGATGTTTTCTCCCTCTAATGGAGTCATCTGCAACAGACTTTGCAGACATGCATATGGGCCTGAGGGCTGGTTGCAAAGGAGAAGGAAAAGCCAGCATGGAATGCTACAGAAGATTCCTGCAAAGAAAGAAGAAGAGGACAGCTATTTCTTGCCACTCAAGCCTCTACACTGGAACAAAGACTGTGGCTGAGAGTTGGGTGAACTCCACCTGGACTTGGGATTCTTAGGTATCTTTCATGCAGGGGTTTCTGTAGGGATTGTTCTTGGTTAATTGTATTTTGTTTTCTTAGGATAAGGTTCATTTAGTTAGTAGTTAATAAAGTTCACTGTTATGTTTGTTTTAGTAGTATTTTAATGTGGGGTGGTAACTCTGAGCAATCTTTGCTGTGAGTCCCATACAGACTGGATCCTGGGTCTCCATCTGCTTTCTCCATAGGAATTGGGGTGTATTTCTGTGAGCCACTGGAGAAGGGCAATTGAATTAATTTTAGCCCACCCGAAGGTTACATAGATGCACGCTTAGTATCTCTTCAATAGTTGCTCCTTCTCTATCACATTAAATATCACCTACATTTTTCATTTTCCAGATTCCCTGATCAGGAACTCTAGGTGCTATGATAATACAAACAATATTTGGTTTACAGTGCCCTAAGTGCAAAAGTGACAAACTCATTAACAATTATCTCACTACATCCACTGCATCCTCAGACTAAAAACAGAGATGGGGAGATAGTTAGGAAGAGTGTAATTGTCAGGAGATGTCTTCTTGAGTATGTCTACACTAGAAAAAGTTAAGTGGACTTAGTCTTTGTTGACTTTGTTGAGTCAACTTTCTGGCCTTAAGTCGACTTAATAAAGTCGATTTAAGGGTTACTCCCTGCCCACACTGTCCTTAACTCGACTTAAGGGTTAAGTTGACCTAATGGGTGGTTGTTATTAAGTCGACTTAAGCTTTCATTAAGTCGACTTAAGGAATTTCTTAAGTCAACTTAAGGAAAGTCAGGTGTAGACATGGAGTAATTTAGGTCGACTTAAGGGTCCTTAAATTGACCTAAATTGCTAGTGTAGACACACCCCTTGAGTCCAAGTTCTAAAAATCACTCCCTAAATGGAAGGCTGGTGGCATCCTGTAGGTTTATAAGGACGACACTATTAATATCATCAACAATGGACTCAGGCCCCCACCGAAAGGCTTGACCAGCTGGGAGGGGCACAGGCCTAATTTATAGACTTCAGGTTGAAGCACATCTATTCCAAGCATAGTCTCCATGAATGAAGCTGCCTTTACAAGGCACAGAACCCACAAAATTTCTCTTTCCAGAAGAGACTTCTTGAATTAAAAGATAATCTGCCTTGGCATGTTATAACTGCTCTTATATCTTTTTACAGTTCATTAGCTACTAGATCAGGAGATAAGAAGAAAAACCCAAAATGGTTTCTAATGTTCTATCCAGTAGAGGGCACTGATGATGCACATAAACACTAATAGTACATTACAGCGTGTTGATAAATTGTGCAATCAATTGCTTGACCACACTTTGGTTCGTTATGAAATATACTCAAGAGACCAAATAACCAATGTCAATCAGATTTATGACTATGAGCCAATAATAATATAGTACAGGAAAAAGGTTTTATGCAGTACCAGGCTCCAGGAAGCCACCTCCTGCAGCATTGTTACATTCACCTAATGCAGAAGCTTTGCTTCCAAAGTTACACCCCTAAAGCTACCTTTTATACCCCTTACAAGTTTACAAGTAGAAGGTGCTGTGCACATCATCTGAAACCAGATTTAACCCACTGGCTTTAAATTTTGTTTTCTGATACTGTGGTGTACCACTTATCTCTTTGTTCTGATTTTGACAGCTTTCCTGTCTACCTAAACCAAGCTGACTTCAGCTAATACAAGATGTTATGGGATACTTAGCATAAATGAACAAGATTGTAGTACAGATACAGGCCACTTTAGGCTAGGTAAATGCTATAATATTTATGCTTAATGCATACTAATATATATGGAGTGGATAATATATATTATTAATGTGATAGATACAGCTTTGCTAGCCAGCATATATTGATCAACATATGCTTCCAATGGTAAATTCATTAAAACCTCTGTATTTCTTTAGCATAAGCAAGTGCTTGATCCTACTGTAAAAAAGAGAAGTGGCAACTAGTCCCATGCTAGTGAATTGTCTCATTAAAGAAAAAGTATATGGCTTACATTGCAGATTTTTCCCCAAACATTTGGTAGTATTATGTCACAATATGAATAAACAATAAACTTGAACACACACCCCAAGACCCAGTTAAATCATTTCTTTTCATGTGGGCATCCCTAGGGATTTCTTTAAATTACAGGATTATTTTTATAGCTACCACTAGAAATGAGCCTGAGCCATAACATTTGGATTAAAATTGCAAACTACCCTGAAGTGATGCTGTTACAGAGTTGGGGATTCTGAAATCCCTGCCATCCTTAATATTTAGGAGCACCTGGATATGGGGTTTTGGTTCAGGTACAACCACATATCCAATTATGTCACCATCTTCATTGTTTAAAATTATTGTTCTAGGTATCTTGTCCCCTTAAAAAATGTTTCTGCTTCCAACTATGTCTCTGCAATGGCATGTTATAAAGGGGCCCAAAGAGTCTATGGCAGGGATGTCAAACATCTGGCCCACGACTGCAGTCGGCGGGATCACACTCTCTCCGTAACAGAGAGAGAGAGTGGTCTCACATACCCAGCACTCCACAATGCCGGGAGAGTGTCAGGTCTTGTGACATCACGGAGTGCTTGATATGCGAAATTGCGCTCCACGAGACCACACTGTCTCCCTAACAGAGAGAGAGAAAGAGAGAGAGTGGTCTTGCAGAGCGCAGTTTCATATACACAGCATTCCGCAGTGCCGCAAGAGTGCCATAGTATTTTGATTTATGGTAAGTCTGGCCCATTTGAAGTACTTTGGCCCACCATAGCAAAGGAGTTTGACACCCCTGGTCTATGGTGTTAATATGACCCTGAAATTGTCCAACATTAAATAGTTTTTAATAAGGTTTGGGTTTTATGATGTGCTTCTTAGTATCATGGCAAGCACACTATTAAAAATCTTTTTAACCCTTTAGTAAAGATACAAAAAAGAAGGGAAAACAGTTAAAGCATTTGAAATATAAGGTATTAAGTAAGACTTTCATTTGAAAATCACTTGGTCTTTTTTCCTTTAGCTCTAGAGAGGTTTTAAAGGGAACCCCCCTCTCCACCACATCTGGCAGCCTTTTAAATTGTAATACTTATGGTATCTGTTGTCCCTTTTTAAAGGGTGAGGGGAGAGGAAGTTAGCTGAAATGAACTGGAAATGCTGTTGTTAAAGTCTGATCTCATTTCCGAGAAGACAACACAAGACAAACACACACAGGAGCAAATTAAAAAAGAACAGCAAAAATAGAAAATGCAGCTTCCGTTTCTGATACTGACTCTAATTGCTGCTTACTGCTAGAAAAACACAGGCATTAAACATGGTTTTAGCGTCTCTGGGTGCATCTACACTTACAAATTAAGTCGATTTAAGCTTGCTTAAGTCGACTTAATTTAATCTGCATCTACACTACACTTTCCTTAAGTCAATTTAAGAGCTGGTGGAGGTGGTGGCTTCTGGGTCCCTCTTTCTCTGCCTCAGACATCTTTTGGGATTAGGATGAAGAAGGCCCTAGGTCAAAGGAAAAGCTGTGTCTGGCAGTCATGATAATGAACCTTGCTTCTCCCTTTTCTCTCATCTTTCAGCCAGGATCACGGTAGCCCACCCCCCATCTCTTTTTGAGGATGTCAAAAGTGGAATGATGGGTAGAACAACCTGTCCTGTGCCACAGGACTTTCATTGTTTTTGCTGTGTATACAGACTAACACAGCTACCCCTTTGGAACTTAAATTTTTACTGTAGTCAATAAATGTATTCATTTGTTTCATCTAAAGCAGTGCATGTGGATGAAATGTCTGCAGAAACCTCACTCTGAGTGACAGAGCTGGTACATATTAATTTCTTTGGTAAATTGATGGACAAGTGTAAATGAGCGTGCAGCACCGAACCCTACAAGATGGCAGTTCCCAGGGTTGCATCTGGGACTGGGGCTGTTTGCTAGAAGTGTATCCGTGAGTGGCTGTCTGGAGCACTTTTCCATTGGGTGAGGGACCTATTACATGCAGTAGGTTGGGCATGAACTGATGCAGGAGTGGGAGTTCACACAGCAAAGTGGAGTAAGTAAGGGCCCAGGAGTAGAGAACTGGGATGGCACAGCTACATACCAATCCAAATTGCAGGAGGGGAACATCACAGCATGATCTTAACACAGTCCTTGAGTTACATCAGTACACCCTTTTGTTTGGACTAATTCAGTTTCGTTTTTGCACCTTTTCCCATCAACATATGTTATATCATGACATCTTATTCACTTAAACTCTCTTTTTACAGTTGAGCTCACAATTAGGTTAAATTTTTATGCCCAATTATTATAATAGAAGATAACAGAAATAATAAACCAGCTGTATCTTAAAACCACTTAGCGGATCCATTGTGCTAAGAGCTACACAGACGCATAAATCCCTGCCCAAGACAGTGCACAATCTAAATAGATGAGAGAGGCAAAGGTTAGGAGAAAGGAGATATAATTTTGCAGATAGGCAACTTAAGTCACAGAGGCTATGTCTACACTTGCCAGTTAGGTCAACTTAAGGAGGCGTAAGTCGACCTAACTTAGTCCCTGTCCACACCAGGCTTTCATTAAATTGACTTAAGAAATTCCTTAGCTTAGGTCAACTTAAAAAGAACCGCCGGTTAGGTCGACCTAACCCTTAGGGCGACTCCTTAGGTCGACCTAAGCACAGTGTGGATGCGTATGTCCACTTTATTAGGTTGACCTAAGGGCAATTAGGTCGACTCACAAAGTAGCTGTTCAGGGGAAGCACTTTGTTAAGTCGACCTAATAAAGTTGACTTTAGGTCGACTTAAAATCAACCTTATTAGGTTGACTTAACAAAGTCGACCTAACTTTTTGTAGTGTAGACATAGCCAGAGTGATTAAGTGATTTGGCCAAAGTCACCCAAAATACTGAATGCAGATCCTTTAAGTCCCAGTTCAGTACATGAAACCATAAGACTAGTCTTCTTCTGAACTACAGCTGAAGAGAGGCATATTCTTCCAATGTTGCACACAATACTTTGTTAGACTGTCTGTAATTAAAATGCTAAAGAATTTGGCTTTTATAGTAAGAAAGTTTGTCTCAAAATTAGGACTTTATAATGAACTTAAGAAAGTGGACAAACCATCCATGGGCTTTTCGAATCAAATATTTGATAGCTTTCTTTGATGATGTAACCAGCCTTTTGGATGAGGGCAAGCGGTATATATGCTATATCTTGACATTAGTAAGGCTTTTGATACTGTCTTGCATGCCCTTTTCATAAAGAAACTAGGAAAATGCAACCTAGATGGAGATGATACAAGATGGGTGTACAACTGATTGGAAAACTGTTCCCAGAGAATAGTTATTGGGGTTCAGGTTGGAAGAGCATATTGACAGGGCTGAATTAACACTACTGGGGGCCCGGGGCTGTCCACTTTTGTGCTCCCCCACCAAACGTGGTGGCACCCAGCCTAGGGGCAGGGCTGGGGTGCCCTGAGGCATGCTGATGCTGGGGCCTGGCAGACCTATCAGCCATGCTTGATGCTGGCACCTGGTTGGCACTATGGGAGGGCCCAGGGCCCAAAGACTAGCCAACTTTGAGGGGTGGTGGGCCAATGCTTGATTCTGGGGCCCAGCCAGCACTGGGGGGGACGGGGACCCACAGACAGGCCAGCCTTGGGGGTGGGGCAGGGCAGGCCAGCACTTGGCACTTGGGACTAGGTGGTGCTGGCAGGGTCTGGGGCCTGCACACCAGCCAGCCATGGGGGTGACGCAGTGCTGGGGCCTAGCAGACTGGCCCACCCCACATGTGATGTGGCGTGATTGGCAGCTCTTGGGCCAGCTGGTGCCTGTGTAACCTTTGGGTGGGCCAAAATTCATTCAGTTGCCCTTCTCCAGTGCCCCACAGAAATCAATCCCAATCCCTATGGGGAAAAGCAGCTGGAGACCCAGGATCCAGTCTGTACAGGACTCACGGCGAAGCTTGCTCAGAGCTACACTCACACATTAAAATACTACTACAATAAACATAACAATGAACTTTATTAACTACTAACTAAATGAACCTTATCCTAAGTAAACAAACTACAATTAACCAAGAACAATCCCTTGCATGAAAGATACCCAAGAGTCCCAAAGTCTGTGTGGAGTTCACCCAACTCTCAGCTACAGTCTCTGTTGCAGTGTGGAAGCTTGAGAGGCAAGAAATAGCTGTCCTCTTCTTTCTTTGCTGGGATCCTCTGTAGCATTACATGCAGGCTCTCTCTTGTTCTCTGCAACCAGCCCTCAGTCCCATATGCATGTCTGCAAGGTCTGGTGCAAAGGACTCCTTTACATGGAGAAAACATCTTGTTCTCTCCTGGCTCAGCTCCTCTCCAGAACACTGAGCACATGGTCTCCTTTCAAGGCAGCTCCTGCCTGCTGTCTGCTCAGGCTGCTGCTCTCCAGTCATCTGACTGATCACACCAGCAGGGTACACTGTGGAGCATGCTCAAATTGCTACCACTCCCTGCTACTGGAAGTTTCCAGTTGTTTCCAGTTGTGGGTCACTAATCTGCCCAACAACAGTAACCCACCCTCAGCAGGTCTCTCAGAGATAGCCTTTTCAGGCATATGGGTTACACCTGATTTATTTTTTGCGATGCTTGAGGCAGTGGGGTCCCCTTGAGTCCAGGGTTCAGGACTGCTGCCCCTAAAGCCCCTTTGTTAAGGGGTCCTGCAGTTATCAGTTCTGGGTCTAGTTTGCTTCAATATCTTCATCAGTGATTTAGATAATGACATAGAGAGTATACACTTATATTGTTTGTGGAATAATGCCAACCTGGGAGAGAGATTGAAAGTACTTTGAAGAGAGGGTTAAAATTCAAAATAATTTGGACAAACTGGAAAAATGGTCTGAAGTAAATAGGATGAAATTCAATAAGGACAAATGCAAAGTTCTCCACTTAGGAAGGAATGACCAGTTGCACACATACGTAATGGACAACGAATCCCTAGGAAAGAGTATTGCAGAAAACTATTTGGGGGTCATAGCGGCTCACAAGTTAAATATGAGTCAGCAGTGTCACACTGTTGCAAAAAAACCATCATTCTATGATGTATTATCAGGCATGAGGTAAGCAAGACACAAGAAGTAATTCTTCTGCTGTACTCCATGCTGCTCAGGCCTCAACTGAAGAATGTGTCCAGTTCTTGCCATATTTCAAGAAAGATATGGACAAATTGGGGAAAGTCCAGAGGAAAGCAACAAAAATGATTAAAGGTCTAAAAAGCACGATCTGTGAGGGAAGAGTGAAAACATTGTGTTTGTTTAGTCTGGAAAAGAGAAAACTGAGGGGAGACATGATAACAGTTTTCAAGCACATAAAATATTATTAGAAGGAGGAGAGAGAAAAATTGTTCTTCTTGCCCTCTGAGAGTAGGACAAGAAGCAACTGCAGTAAGAGCGATTTAGGTTGGAAATTAGGAAAAGAATTCCTAACTTCAGGGCAGTCAAGCATTATCTTAGAGAGGTTGTGGAATTTCTATCACTGGAGATTTTTAAACAAACAAACACCTGTCAGGGATGGTCTAGAAACAACGCTTTGTCCTGCCATAAATGCAGGGATTGGACTAGATGACCTCACAAGGTCCCTTCCAGTCCTACACTTCTATGAGTCTACACTATGAACTCTTTGGGCCACATAATAGAAGACATACATCTATCAGCCACTTTCTGGCAGCCTGATATGCAATCATAAGTTTTTCCAATAATCAGTAATCATTGTTAATGTGTACTGTATCTGTATATCTCTTCGAGTTGTTTTATGCCTCCTTCACCACAGTATCTCAGGCCTAGTCTACTCTTCAGAGTTATGTTGATGTAAAGCACCTTACATCAACCTAATAATATCTGTTTCTACACTACAAGGTCCTTCCTACTGAGATAACTCACCTGCTATGTTGACTTAGTTACTCCACCTCCACAAGAGGAATAGCGCTTAATTGGACCTAGTTAAGTTGACATGGTGGCAACATAGACATTACATTGCTTATGTTTTCTTAACTGGCTTCTAGGACGTGCCCCACAATGCTCTGCTGTGACTGCTCTGCCCACTGTTCTCAACTCTGTTATCCAGCATCCAGGTACACAGGAAACAGCCCCTTCCCTCTTAAAGGCCCAGGAACATTTGAATTTCCATTTTCTGTTTGTTCGGTGTAGAGAGCTCACTTGCCCAGACCATGCCAGCTCCAGCACCAAAACTTGAGTAGGTGGATCTCCTTGGTTTGTGAGGAGAAGAGGCTGGGCAAGCACAGCTCTGATCTGTAGTAACATGAACATATATGAGCAAACTGCTTTGGGCATGGAGGAGAAGGTCTATATCAGGGACATGCAACAGAAAATCAAGGAGCTTTAGCAGCCATACCAGAAGGCAAGGAAGGTGAACAATTGGTCTGGTACAGTGCCACAGACATGCCACTTTTATAAAGGTCTGTATGCTATTCTCAGCAGCAACCACATTGCAACTCCCAAGAACAGCATGGATAGCTCTGAGGAGTTGGACTACTAGGCTACCACAGTCAACTGAAGAGGAGGTCTTGGATGAGGAAGAGGAGGAGGAGAATGGGAGACAGGTGAGAGGATGATCCATTGTTCTGGAGACCCAGGACCTGTTTTTAACCTAGGAGCAGTCCAACAAAGTGTAGCAAAGCGGTCACAGACTGACTGTGATGCTGGGGAAGGAACCTCAGGTAAATATGCAATTCCAGTTAATACTGTCAGGTCACATACTGTTATATGCTATTTTTTATTTAAAAAAAAAAAACAGTTGAAGTAGAGTGGCTATCTGCTTCCTGATAGCTGAACCTGTTAGGCAGAGAAAGATTGTTTATGTGCATAAACAATTTACATAAACATGAAAGAGATTGTTTATGTACATATGAATGTTCCAGGAATCCTCTACTGAGATCTGTAGGAAACTTTCCTGGAGGTACTCGGCAATCCACTCTTCAAGGTTTCTTGGGAGGGCTGCTTTATTTCTTCCACCAGTTCTCCATGTCACTCCAGTATTAATTAAGTAGGCATCACTGCAGTACACAATGCAGTAACATAAGGATCTGGTCTGTACCTGGATGCTTGCAACAGCTATTCCTTTACCTCCTCTGTGACCCTCTTGAGAGTGATGTTAGCTATGGTTATCTATGGGAAATGGTGGTAGCTTTAATTTCAAATGCTCAAGCCACAAACACAACTGCCTGTGAGCCCCCCTGCTCTGTGATTTTCCACCCATTTCCCCATGCTTTACAATACATGCCTGTACTTTAGGTGGCAAAGGTTGGGCTTGACCCCAGAAACTGCAATCCTTGGTTAGGTAGTGTGTGGAGACACATGCCAGGAGCTGCTCTCTGGCATTCCTTCCTTTCCCCCCACGGCAGGTGTACGGTATCCCCCCTCCACAGCATCCCAGGCTCCATGGAAGGCTCTTATCAATGCTCAGGTCCAGCCTCCAGACTCGGTAGGGGGCAGTGCCTCAGATGCCAGAGATCACTAGTGGCAATTAGAGAGAGGGGGAGAAGGGAAATGTTAGGGTTGCCACAGGCCACCAGGAGCAGCCTCCCCGTCCCCCTGCCCAGCACTTCACCTCCTCTGCTGAGGCTTGTATTTTGGGTGGAGGAATCTTAGTCCCTGACTACCAGGCAACATCCATGTTACAAAGAGGAGTGGCATGGCCCCATGGCCACCTCCGGTTCTAGCCTGGGTTGCCTCCCCGGTACAGATGGTCTGTCATGTCTGCTCCTGGGCCATACTCACCATGGCTGCGATGACAAACTGGTCCAATGAATACCGTTGAAATGTAAATGTTCTGCTTTACACTTGCGTGGTTTCAGGAAAGTGATTTTTATAAAGCAGCTGGGCACTAGACAATGGGTCTGCACGGACGACAGTTCCTCTGTACTCTGCATGTTTAACAGCTGAAAGTATGGCCTTCAGCTTTTCCTTCACACTGGCAGAAAGACTGTCTCAGATAAGATGAAGGACAAAGAGAATGCATGATGGCATATTTAATGAATAATGAATACCTCTAGGAGAGTGGACGCTGAGCAGAGGGCATGAAAGATTACATTCTCTGAAAAAACGGACTTGGACACTTATGAGAGGAAAGCAGCCCAGGAAAATATGTGTGACACAGCAGGAGGTGCTGGGGATTCAGAAGGAACAGACATGTTGAGGCATCTGTTTGATCTTCAAGAGAAACACCACAAGGCTTGACTCTCCCTGAAGAATGGCATTTCAACATTGTCATACTCCCTCTGCCCCCTCACACTCATTCCAACAGGTGTGGGAGCCCCAAGAAATATCCCTTTCACTCAACTCCAGAAAAGGGTGCCAAGAATAACAGTCTACATATAGTGATGTATGACAGGCAAGGGCGAATTTTTAAATAGATGATTATTCTCTTTTTCTCTTCCAATTTCATTCCACCATCTTTCCAAGATTTAATTATTTGTCAAATCCTCGTGTCTATACCTGCATGCAGGAAAAAGTCCATGTCTTGAAAATGAAATCACCTTTATTCATTCAAATTGTAGTGGGGGAAAATGAGGGACAGGGAAACTGAGAAAGGGATGTGTGAACTCGACTTCAATTATAGCTGAAGCAGTAGATGGAACCAAGGAGTCCTGGCTCCAGCCCCGTCCATGCTCTAATCATTAGCCCACACTCCCCTCGCTTCTGGTAGCCAATGTTTTGGCCCTTGGGAGGATTAATTGCTGGGTCGCTGACCATTCCCCATAAAATACACCCCCCACTGGAAGTGCAAAATGAGGGAGAATGGCCTGAATGGTGTGGTTTCTACAGCAGTTGTTTGGGATGCGGCCCTTTGTAATGGTAGATGATGGGGACTGGGAGTATTCTCCAGAGCAAAGCAAAAGGTGTGTTTCCAAAACAAAAGTAATACACCCACAACAGTAACAGCAAGGTTCAAACTATGGAAAAAAACCAATACAGATATGCAGAGCACATTAGTGTGGGTCATTAGTAAAATGGGTTTTCAAAGTTTTGTTCCACACTGGGCTCTTCTTATAGCCTTGGTATCTGGCTGCTCAAAATTAGCAGCCTATTCATCTCTATGGCCCTCTCCTGTGGAATCTTCTTTCCCTTTGCTTTCCACATATCACCACTGCAAGACTGTTTTCATCCCATGTGGCATTGCAAGCCTTTCCAAAGGGATAGATCTCAGCATCGATGCAAATGCTACTAGTGAGGATGCACTCCACTGACATAGGACAGGAGGTGTGGAGGTGCACAGCTGACTTAATTACTGCAGTGGCTGGAAGTCAATTTAAGTTGTCTTAAGTTTGTGGTGTTGACTTGCCTGCAGAGTCATCCAAATATTTAAAAAAAAACCTGCACTAACAGAATGTGTTCACACTTTCCTACTTGATGTGAATTTCAACAGCTTGATTTTACAAAACCTCTTTGAAACAAAATGGTTTTAGAATGAGCCCATCCATAAACTGAAATCACTGCACTTTGTATGTTGTCCACTACATCCATGAATCGCAAGCTCTGCATTCTACGCAATCCATTCCTGTGAACTGAATTTGGTGCATTTCATACGCCCTGTCTCTGATGTGAAGAGTAAAAGACGGTAGTAGTGGTATTTATTAACTGTTGCAGTGCATAAATTGTGCTAGGTGATATACACTACAAAGGTAGCCCTTGGAGGCTAACAATGTAAATGCGTACACAACATGATGATTGTAAGTCTCAGTGAGAAAGGAGATCAGTAAATCAGCAATAAGAGCATAGAGTTAATCAACTTGATCATGTGCACATCTTGGTGAGGCAATTACATTTCATAATAGAAGTTCAATAAACAAAACTTTGTTGAAAAGGAATAAGCAGTGACCATTGAACACTAAGCTCATCAGTGTTTTTCTCCAGTTTTGACTAGACATTGTCTGCCATATGTGATTGGCTGTTTGTTCTAAAACTCCCATGCCCCACTGCCCACTCCCTTCCCTTGCTGTCCATCTCTTCACCATAGCTGCACCTCACATCTGCCCTTCATCCCCTCATCCCCTTCCCTTAAATACTCTCTAAATAAATTCCACCTTTAACATAGTTTGTTTTTAAAGAATACTCATGGAACAATATAACATTTGCAGGCCATAATGTTATTCAGCTGGATTGTATGATATATATCTCTCCCCCTATTTTGTCTGTTTAGCTTTTAAGCTCTGTACATCAAAGACCATTTACTACCCTACAGCCCATTGTGCCAGGCACTATACACCTTGTATTTTTGTTGTTGTCCCCTATGCATTATGGTTTAAACACAATTAAAAATGCTTGACATCTTGCAAATCCTAAAAAGCAAAGAAATTCCAACTTATAGGACACCTCTTAACCATATCACAATGCCACACAGCATGTTTCTACTGTCAGCAACAGATGCGTTGTCAAAAGGAATTTTCTTCTGTTTCTAAAAAGTGAGGAAACCACAAAACCTAGTAATTCCCTCTCTATAATGTAGAATTTTAATGATAACATCAGTGATGTTAACAAATAATATCAGGTTCAGTGTATGATATATTTTCTATATATGGGGGAAACATTAGGTTCTCTGCAATACTGTGTGTCAGTACTATTGTGCTTCCTGATCAGTAGCAAACAAAAGTAAGTTCCTTGTGATAGTGCAAATCCACTCTCTTAGAATTGTTAGTAGTCCATTGCTGATGATATTTTCACAATTCTCATCTATGGCTACGCATATGACTCTGAAGTCTGCACTGATGCACAGAACAGCACTGAGGACGTGGGAAGTTTATAAGGCTGATGTTTAATGATGCAGCCCTATGGCACATTTCATATGCAATTTAGAGATGATTTTGTCAATTCCACTCAAGCTTGTTACTTGCTGATCTTGTCAGAGACTGTCAGTGAGCCCTGTTCTGAGTCACTTGCTTGAGTTCTTCAAAATTGGTACCAGCCCACTGAAGATTACTTTTCAGATTATTTTAGGAGCGCTTATACAGACAACTCTGTAGGCATTAACATCTGGTTAACGACAAGTTAGCATGTCGTTTCAAATGGGTATCACAAAAAATGACTCTTAAAAAAGAATCTGAATGAAGAGAGGGTGGGACCTGGTGACCCGAACTGGGTAACGGTTCCCTTCATAAGGGGTAATGTGAGAAAAGACATTGAGCTGACTTTAGAAGATATAGATGAAGGGGCCATGGAGGCTGACTTTATTAACAAAGTATTCCAGTTAACCCCTATATATGATGCCCCCTGCCAGGGGCATCAAATCCCCGCCCCCGCTGTGGCTAGTTTAGGTAATTCTCTGACCTGTAACACTGTACTACCCAAGTGCTTTACAATGTGAATGCATTGGTCCTCCCACTATCATCTGAGGCAGTGCTGGGCTGCCAGCTCCGCTGTACAGATGGGAAACTGAGGCAGAGCAGGACTAAGTAGCTCCCCTAAGCTCACACAAGAAATCCATGTCAAGAGTATGGAAGGGAGCCTTGATTCTCCCAAGAACTAGACTAATGCCCCAAGACTCCCACACCTTGCTTCCCCTACACAACACTGCTGAACAGAGCCAGCACCTTGCCCCTCTGTGGCAACCCTCTGGGGAGAACCATCTTGTCACCCTCAGCCCACACCCTTATCACACCTCACAAGGTCCTCCACCCTCAGTGACACCTCCCATATGAGGACAGGAAAGGTAACTCCTCACGATTCTCCACCCCCAGTGATAGCCCCTGCAGGAATCCACCATCACCCCCCACCTGAGTTATTGCCCCTCAGTGACGCTTCCCCCGCCCCCCCCCCCCCCACTCTCTCTGTGACTCCCCTGCCCTTCAGTAACATGTGACCCACCCTTCCAGCACCTCACGTGACCCCCAGACCCCACCCCTGAGTAACATCTCCGCAGGCACCTACTGTCTGTCAACCCCCACATCACCCCGCCCCTCACGTGACTCTTCCCTGCCCCTCAGTGACCACCCACGTGATCCCCGTCCCTCACCGACACCCCATGGCCCACCCTGCCAGCTCACGTGACCCCCCTCCCCCACTGACACCCTCGTCCTCTCCCGCAGCCCCGCGCCGCCCCCTCTCCGGCTGCCCGAGCCCCGCCCCGTCTGCGGCGACTCAGCGCACGGCGCCGCCCTTGGAGCAGGGCGGTGGCCCGGGTCACGTGCGTCTCCTCGCTCAGCTGATCCTGAGCCGAGCCCGGCGCCGCCGCTTGTTTGTGCCCCGAAGCCGAGCCGCAGAGCTGAGCGCCGGCCGCCGGAGCGCAGGGAGCCCGCGGTGCCGGGCCGGGAGGCAGGTCGGGATGCTGGCGCTGGTGGCCCGGCTGCTGGAGTGGCTGCGTTCGCTCTTCTGGAAGGAGGAGATGGAGCTCACCCTGGTGGGGCTGCAGTACTCGGGCAAGACCACCCTGCTCACCGTGCTGGCGGTACGCCGCCCCGGCCGCACTGCGGGGGATCCTTTCTCTGGGGCGGCTGCGTCTCTAGTGGGACGGGGGAGTCCTGTCTCTGCGGCGGGCGGGGGGCGTTGTGTCCGGGGTGAGGAAGCCCTGTCTTTGTGGCGAGGGCGGGGGGATGCTGTGTCTCTAGCGCGAGATGGAGAGACCCTCGTTCTGCAATGGGGTCTGTCTCTGAGGAGGCGGGGGACCCTGATTTGGGGCGGTGTGGGGGGCTGTGTTGGGTCTCTTTAAGGAGGCAGGGAAGAGGTCCCCTCTGTGGGTGAGGGGGCTGTATCTGCGGCTGTCTCTCACTGCGGGAAATGGAGGTGATCAGTCCCTGAGTTTGGATGCAGCAGACACCCAGCCCTGCTGGATGAGCCCTGCTTGTGGTCGGTTTCCCTTTTGGGAGGGAGCCTTTGTAGTATCTGGAGGGAATGCGGTTATAAATAATTTGGGGCCGGGAACAAGATGGTCTCCAGAAACTTTGGTAGGATTTCTAGTGACTTGTAGCTTTGAATGACTATCACTCATCTCTTCCCACTCATCTCCACCCCCAAGAGAGGGTGACTCTGCCCCTGGTGAAGTCCTCATCCTGTCATAAGATCTGTATAGTGAGTGGGGGCTGGGAGAAACCCTGGGACACTGACCCTTTAGCAGCTGTTTTATTTTTACACAATGTGAGTTTACCTTAGAGATGGGAAAATAGCTGTCTGATTTTTCAGGTTCATCCATCTCACTGCAAATCCAGAGGCAAAGGATATTTATACATCATATACAGTCATTTTTTAATAATAAAATATTGTTTTGTGTATATACATTCTCACATCAGCACCTCTTATCCAACCAAAATGCACCTGATAAAATAATTTTCTCGCCTGGCATTGAGACTTTAGCACTACCTTCACTGAATCCCTCCAGTGACTGCCACTCATCCATTACATCAAGTTTTAAACTTCTTCCTCCTTACCGTTGATAGTTGATGTCCAGTTTATATGTCTGTTCTGTTGTATTATTGTGTCCTCACATGATGTTGGCCTTAATGTCCTGTTCATCTCCTTCTCCCATTCTCACTTACACGTCCTCTTCCATTCTGTCCCCGTGCTTACAATGCGTTCTCCATCCAGTTTGTCAAGCCAGCACGCCTCACATCCAAGTCCTTCCTAAAAATTTGCTTACCTTATGGCAAAAACATACAAATGGAGTATTAGAGCTGCTTGGAAGCTATAATTCCTGATCTGTGGGAAATTACAAAATTTATTCTGAAGTGGAATGAAATAATTTTTCCAAATGTCCAATGGAGCAAAATCCTGAAATTTCATTTTGAAAGAATCCAAATGACATTTTAGTTTGTGTCAGAACATTATAAAGTCAAAACTAAATGTTTTAACCATATCAAAACATTTTGTTGAAATATTTAGTTTTGACTTTATAATACTACATAAAAGCCTTGTTAATGTAATATAGAATTGAAAGGTTTTTGATTACTGTATTATGTATATATTATTTCATGGAAGCCAGGGAGCTGGCCAGTAGGCAAGCTTGCCAGCAGCAGAGTTGCTGAGGGGCTGGTCAGTTAGCCTGCTGTCCTGCCTGACTTCTACTGAAAACTTCAGTGAAATGTCACATTCCTGTGCAACAGTTTGATTACATCAGGTCAGCGTTTTCTGGTGGAAAATGATTCCATCAGAGAACTTTTGACCAGTAGAGCGGGTCAGTATGTAACGGATCTACTAATACGTACTTGCACCCACACCCACTTTACTCAGTTACACTTTCCTTTGGGCTTCCCAATGCATCCCATCATCTCCAGTTTGCCTGTTACTGTTGCCACTAACAAGTTACTACCTTTAATGTGCTAAATCAGGGGTCCTCAAACTATGGCCCGCGGACCGGATACGGCCCGCCAAGGTCATTTACCCGGCCCCCGCCCCTGCTGCAGCCGCGGGCAGCACTGCATCCAGTTCCCCCAGGGCGGAACAGGCAGGCTCAGGGCTGGGGCATGTGCGCGCGCCTGCCTGCCTACCCCATGCGGCTGGGGCAGCGGGATGGCCGCGGCCAGGGCAGGCTCCCGGGCTCCCACCCGCCAGCCGCCTCGACTTCCCGGGCCAGGATTGGTCTCCGGTGCCAGGGTCTGCTCTGCCCTCCCGGGGCCGCGTTCGGGTCCCCGCTGCCAGCGGCCTCGACGTCTTTCTTTTTTTTTTTTTTCTTCTTTCTTTTCTCGGCTTCTTTCTTTCCTCCTTTCTCTTCTTTGCCTTCCTTTTTCTTTCCTCCTTTCTCTTCTTTGCCTTCCTTTTTCTTTCCTCCTTTCCCTTCTTTGCCTTTCTTTTCCTACCTTCTCTCTTTTCTTCCTTTCTCTTTTTTTCTTTTTCTCTTCTTTGTCTTCCTCTTCCTTCCTTCCTTCCTTCTTGCTCTTTCTTTCTTTGCTTCCTTCCTTTCTTTCTTACTTTTTCTTCTCCTTCCTTCTCTTTTTTCTTTCTCTTCCTTCTTTTTTAAAAAGCTTTTTAAAAATTAATTTTAAATAAAAACCTTTCTAAAAATTAAATTTCAATTCAAAATTCATTCAAATTAAATTAATTAAACACAATTAATTCTACTTACAATCACTTTAACTTCAATTAATGCCTATAATTTCTGTTGTGTGAGTTTGCACAAAAATTTTATTCAGAAAAAGTTTTGCACACGGCTTGAAAATTTGGCACACAAGCTGCCAGACCTAGAGGGAACATTGGTTACTAGTTGCCTACACAACAGCAGGCCAGCAGGCTAAAATCGGTCAGTCCCACACTCTGGGCCTGGCTGGAGCCCCACAGCACCAACAAAAATTGTGTAGATTCATTACCGCCTGCCACCTAGTACCCATAAACACAGGCCAGCAGCTGACGTGATAGCTACGCGTTCATGTTTTTTTCAAACTATAGTACGGCCCCCCCCAACAGTCTGAGGGACCGTGAACTGGTCGCCTGTTTAAAATGTTTGAGGACCCCTGTGCTAAATACTTGAAGAGTCTGTCCATACCCTGACAAGATGGCAGTATAAGATGACAAAAACCAGAGGAAGCATGGAAGGAAGGGATATAACATATAAGCAAGAGATTTGAGTGGTGATGACATAGTCCAATGTTTGGTTTTTGTTTTACTTTATAATTTGGGGACCAAGGTGAAGGGAAATGGCATTGGGGGGTAATATAGCAAGAGGAAAGAAAGGGAGAAAGATGGAAGGATGAAGAGAAGCAAGGAAAATGGGATAGTGAGGCTAGCAGTGGGGCCATCTGGAGATGTGTTGTGGGGAAAACTATCAATCAGCAAACAAAAGAGGATGTAAGCATTTCAGATTGTAAAAGGTGGTTTGCTAAGATAACTGGCATTCATATGACCTGATATATGGGTTTCAGCACTACTGCTCTTTAGTCTAGACTGCATCTGAGAGGAATGTTCAGTTGCAAAGGCTTGCTTTTCCTTTGGGAGGTCTCACTGGGCAAACAATAAATCATCTTGCCACTTGCAATCATTGCAAAAATGGACATAGTCTTACAATAAGACATCACTAGTTGTAATCATAAGTGTGGGTGCTAACGCTTAATGATTTACAAGGGCTTGGCTTCCCACTAGCAGTATGTTTATGGTACACTGGGACTGGCACAAACCCTAAACGTTCTGCTCTAGGTTAGAGAAGAATAAGTTAGCTAAGATATAACACCTTTTGGTCTTGGGCTGAATTTACATTATTACATAACTTTGTAGCAATAAGTCATCACTGTGCAGCTCAACCGGTGGTGGCACTGTTGGAAATGGAGCATAGACAGGATTCCCAACTTCTTGTTGTCTTGTTATTTAATTCTACTCCGAGTGGCTTAGACAATATAGTGGTTTTTTGTTTTTTAAAAAAAAAATCTGCACGATGTACACCACAGCTTCTGCTGTTGCTGTTGTCAGTGGAGATGTATTAGTGAAGAATTACCCGTCTAATTTCTGCCAGCATAGATGCAGTCTCAGAAGCATGTTATGAGATGAATGACTTTTGACCATATTTTCTGGTTTGAGGGAGGGCATGGATTGCAGCTGTGTATTGTCCTTCAGTTTGTGAGAAAAGCTTGTGTATTGTCCTTCAGTTTGGAGATAAGCTATTATGATAGAGAAGTGTTGGTTGGAGACCCATTCTGAAGTAAACAGTCTGGGATAAAGTAGTTCACAGTGGATTATTCTCAATACAATAGACTTGAGGGAAGGGGGTTGTGAAGCTTGGGTGGGTGGTGGGGAGCGGATTAGGTGGAGAAAGAGGAAACCATCGGGACAAAGGACTGAGTGTGTTAAACCTAACCTGCAGTGGACCATAAAGCAGTCATACAATGTTGTTTGTATTGCAGTATCTTGGGTGCCCCCAGTCGAGGTCCCATTATGCAAAGTTATGTTCAAATACATTGTGAGACAGTCCCTGCCTTCAAGAGTTTGGACAAGATTTTTGCCCTGTTCTACCACTGTAAATTGAGACAAATTCTGTTTGTTATTTTGGATTTGAGCCAGTGTAACAGCAGAATTTGTGCCATTGTTAATGGTAAAAAATGACTGTTAGCTCAGTTAACTCTGGTTACCTCAGTATTTTAAGACCTTTCATTCGGTAATGCAAAGCATTTAGAAATCAGTGTTTAGAGGCATGTATAACCCAGGCCTGTTACACAGGTGCTTAGACTACATGATCACAATGGTCACTTCTGGCTTTGGAAGCTATGAAAAATGTTCATTTAAAGATCCTCAAACATCATCTCCTCCAGATTGTCATTTGTTGTTTGTTTTATTGAAATATGTAGAATAAGAATGTCAGACTGTACACCGCTGAATATTCACTAAAACAAGTATGTTGTGGGACCCAGAAAATAAAATCTGTTTTATCAAGCTTATTCTCTTCACTTCAAGACTCCGTATAGCATCTGAAACAAACAGTCTTATCATAACAGATTCCTTGGTAAGAAACTATAGGTGAATTGGGCAAATACCAGTAATTTTCCCCCTCCATCCTTGTCTTTCAGCTAGAAAGTGATGGTGTATGGAGAAGAGAACTATAAAAATAATGTTGTCCAGCTTATAACTTTTTCCTTTCTACTACAATGGAAACATCTCAGAGAGATATGACCAAATATCTAAATAGGAAACATTAACTGTTTTGAGGTCCCCAATATATACATAGGATCTCCAATGCCAGGTCATGAGTTTTTTTTATTTTATTAAGTATGTCTTCCTATTTAACATATCTGATGTATGATTTGCTAATAAAAAATGGAAGACTTACTTTCTTAAGATTTACTGGAGTCATGGCTGTTAATAGATTCCTGGAATAAATTTCTGGTGTCCTCCCTCTCCCTCTCTACCCCCCTCCCCCCCAAGATTCCAGTATTTGAATAATAATCACATTTTTTTTGTTTCATGCTTTGAAAATTAGTCTAGCATAAACTCTATATTGAACAAATTAGACCAATGCCTTTAGGAGAAAATTGAAACTAGGCTTTGTCTGATTCTACGCCATTCCAAATTTCTGCTGTTGTTGCTTGTAGGCATGTGGTTTTATGTAGGAACACAGGTACAATTGTGTTTAGAGATGTTTTTTTCCACCGTGCTGAAGGCACATATAGAAAGTGACAGAAACAAAGAATCAGATAGAGAGAGACACACAGAGAAAGAAAGTACGGGGGCAAAGTATGGGAAAATTTTATTCTTATGACTTCCTATGGAGAAGTTTAGTATCATTGGAATAGTGTACCCTGGACCAACCAAGGGAGTAACTGATAGAGGTTGTTTTAATCTGAAAGATAGAGAACATATAAAAATCATGAAGTGAGAGTGTCAGATCTTTTTTGAAAGTTTTGTGACTTTTTAAGCTCTAGACTAAAACTGGTTTTGCATAATTGTAGATACAGGGATGAGAAATGGAGTCTTACCTTCTTAACCCCAGTTAACGAAGGGGAAAGATGAACCATTTCTGGTGTTTTTCCTTTAATTGGAAAAAGTTAAGGGGCTGATCCTGTAGCAATGTTCCTTCAACTGTGTGGAGCTGGACAGGACTTCCTTTAGAGCTTATGTATGATTGTGTATTTTCCTGAAACTTCCCATGTTATCATCACTCATTCAACTCCACTTACAGTGATTATAGAAGGGATATGTGAGTACCAAGCTAATCAAAATGCCAGTTACTCCCTGCAGCACCCCACATGAGCACTTCCATCATTGATACCTTTGGTGGAGCTGAATGCATGGTAGCAATGATGAGGAAACTTCAGGAGAAAAGTCCTAGTGTTGTCCACAGTTCATTATACTACAACTAATACAAATTAGCTAAAGGAACCAGGTGAAGAGTGATGAGAATTTCCTTGACTATTCAGGACAATCAATCTAGGAAAAAGAGGCCAGACATGGTCAGTTTTCTCACATGGCAGGACCACATGTTAATCAAAACACTGGCCCATATTTTAAATATTTTATATAATTTTCAATTTATGTTGTGAAAATGAAAGATTATTTAGATTACAAATGCTGAATGTATTAGTTATATTATAACCATTTTTTTTGTTTGCTTTTTTAGTCAGGACAATTCACAGAAGATATGATTCCTACAGTAGGCTTCAATATGAGAAAAATAACAAAAGGAAATGTTACCATAAAGGTAAGTGTTCTTGTTTTGAACTACACTAAAGAGGAAATAACTCTTGAAACCAAAGTTTTTAGCATGGGACGTGAGTATGTAATATTTGTTGAGAGTGGTGAAACTGACTGCAGTTATCATAATTGGTTACAGCAGGGGTCTCCAGCTTTTTTTGGGTGAGGGGCCACGTTCCATTTCCAATTCTTTTCTCATGTGAGGACTGGTGAGCAAATTTTGGATAGATAAGTCATAGAAACTGTGGCATGGTAGGGAAGTCAGGGGTACGCTGGCAGGAGAGTGTAGCAGGGATGGGGTGGCAAAGGAGGGGTGGCTGGGGAGCTTGGGAGGGCAGGGCAGATGTGGAGTGGGTTGGCAGGAGGGTGTGGGGAACACTGGCACTTGGTGATGGGGTTCCAGGTGGCAGGTCCCTGTGACCTTGTGACTCTCTCCCTGCACCTCACAGCCCTCTTCTCTGACCCGCTGCCTCCTGGACCTTGCTGCAACAACCCGGGTCCCGGTGCTACTCTGGCTCTTGCCCCAGCTGATTCCCACAGGCCCCCATGGGATCCCTGCTGCCCCCCCCCCCTCACTCCTGCAGACCTCACCAAGCCTCCCCTCCCACCCCCCGCGGAGTCCCCCACCATTCCGCCATTGGGATTACTGACTGCTGCCCCCCACTGCGCCCCCCCCTCGGCCTCACAGCCCCTGCCCCCATCAGGAGACCATGGTCTTGCTGGGCCCCCAGGTCCCACTGCTGCTGCTCCCCATCAGGCTTCCTGGCCTCTTCAAGCCCCCCCTCAACCACCACTGACCCCCCGCCGCCTTCACAGGCACCGCACCTCTCTGGGCCCCTTCCTCACCCACTGGCTTCCCAACATTCCCCCAGCCCCTACCCCCTTACCTGGCTGGAGCTGCAGGGGCATTCAGTCGCTTCCTGGCCAGGCCTCTCCCACCCTGAGCCATGTGTCTGAGCATGCTCAGGGTGGGAGATTTGAAAAGGCCCCAACCTGGCCGCAGCTCCCAAGCCTCCTGCGGGCTGGATTCCAGCTCCTGGAAGGCTGGATTCTGGCTCGCGGGCCGCAGGTTGGACAAGCCTAGATTACAGCTATCCTTTTTGTTTTGAGAAATAATAGGATGGACTATTCTTTTAAATGTTTATCAAGATTGCTTTTGATTATGCACTGTGGTCAGTTATTTCAAGAAACCAATAGAAGTATGCTTACATTTATAAAAACATACCAACATAGCGAACAACACATTATTAAAGCAAACCAGCAGAATTAAAATTTGGTCTACTTAAAAAACCCCAAATCTTAAAACTGTTTTCTATATCTGCCACTGCACCTCTTTATCAATTCTTTTGAGTTTTCAATGACTCTTGTATGTGTTAGTTATTCTTCTCTTTGCTTTCTTACTCTGTGAAAGACATGAGAAATTTTCTTGACAATACAAGGACTTAATTAAACTAACTATACAAAATGCTATCAAATGCACAAATTGGAATGAAAATGATTTTTTTTCTTTAATTTCTTTCAGTGATAGTAATCTTACAGTTAAAACATCAGTATGGGGAAAAAGCAGACAAGGGTCTAAGTTAGGGGTCTCAAACATGCGACAGCCTGTGGAGTTACTGCCTGAGGCCTGTTACGAGACCTGGAATTCAGGGGCTCCTTACCCCTGGCCCATGGGCCAAAAGTGGCCCATGGGGCTTTTCAAGTGCCCAGTGCCCCTGCTGGCTGGGAGCCAACAGCTGGGCTGTGGCCGCCTGCCTCCTGCCTGGGGTCCTGCCGCCGATTGAGCTGAGCTCAGTGCCATTGCCAGTGCTTCCGGATTGTGCCCCATGCCCCCCCCCCCCATCTCCCTGGAGGAGCATCAGCAGCCACGGCTGGGGAGGAGCCAACTGCTGCTCAGGAGCTGCGCCACTCACCAGAGAGTCCTGGCTTGCAGCAGTGGGGGAGCGTGGCGGGTCAGGCAGCTGGAGCAGGCTGCAGACTCAGCGCCTGAGTCTGGAACAGGGCTCAGGTGCGGAGGCTCAAAGGAGGGTGGCCTGGGGGTATGGGGAGGTTTCATGGGGGGGGCTCTGTGCTGGGGGGCTCCATGGGGTCCCTGTGGGGGGCTCTGCCTGGCCCATCTTCTGCCCGGATCCAGCGTGCAGCTGGGAGCCGGGCTGCAGCTACTCACCTCCCGTCCAGGCTTGGGTATACATGCATCCTTTTTAAACAATTTAATTTTATTTAAAACCTAAAACCTTTTGAAAAAAAAATAATTTCAATTAAATATAATTCAAATTCAACCTTAATTTTAACTAAATCAATATGAATTCAATTAATTAAATTTTAATTTAATTTTAATTAAATAAACTGGTGGCCCTTCAGGGTTTTAAAAGTTGTATTTTTGGCCCTCAAGCCAAAAAAGGTTGGGAATCACTGATTTGTAATGTAAAATTTTAAATGTGTTTATTTGCTTACTCTTTGTCTTTCTGATGATACCGTCATCTTGAATGGAAGTAATTTTAAAAAGTAAATGTGTGTTTTGTTCAGGCAAGGGTAATGGCAATGTTTGGAAGTACATAGATATATGAACAGTTTTTCTCTTCCATGAAAATTAACAAATCTGTGTTAAAGTCAAGGCTCACTGATGAACATTTGCAAGCAACACTGAAATTGGTTTCGTCTCAGGATATCAGACCTAATATTGATGCTTTGGTTGATGCAAAACGTTGCCAGCTAAGTGGCCGAAAATGAAATTACTGTCAAAATTAGCACTGACTTTTTACGTTACAGTTTCAAAACAGTTAATAAATTGACTTTTAATAGCATGCTATATTACTCTTCATTTTTTACTATATTTTTGTATCATATGAAAAGGTTTCAATGATGCGGCCCTCAGGCCAATATCCTAGTCCTCGTGTAGCCCTTGTGGTGATTTGAGTTTGAGACCCCTGGTCTAAGTTAACAATGCTCCTTTTTAGATGTTTCAGGTCTAAACATGATGCCATTTTTTTCTCCAATACATATATTCTTACTTTATTTGTATTATTTTTGCATTCATTTAATTTGTCATGGGGAAATCCTTGCCATGCCAAAGTCTCTCTTTCATAGCTCTTCAAATGGAAGAAGTTAAAAAATGGTAGGACTGGCTGAGGGAACTTATTTTGGCTCCAATGCATCTAAATCATAAGAGTATCCAATATATACTAGTTACTGTTCAGCCCCATATGCAAGGAGTTATCGTCTTTCTCTCTTGTTTTCCTGGATCTGTCTTTTCTATTCTCTTCCATCCTTTCCTCTCCATTTCTTGGAAGTTCTCCCACCCCGGATTTGTGGGTTTCCTGCACCCAGTTGAAGGCCTTGCCCATGCAGGAAAGTGTGTGTGGAATTTTTTGTTTTTATAATCTGTTCTAAGATATGAATTTAAACTATTGTTCTAAAAGTGTCCAACTGTGTGTGGACACTCCTTTTTCAGTACGAGTACCCTTTTGGGGGGGGGGGGGGGGTTAATTTATGACTCTTAGGATGGGGGTTTAATCTAAACCAGAAAAGCCACTTGTACTGGAATAAGAGTGTCCACATTAGTGGGCTATACTCGTATAGGTTTATCAGTATAACTGTCAACACTTTCCCATATAGACAATTGTAGTAATCTTGGAGGGGAAAGGGTTAACACAATAGAAAGTGAGTCCTAGAGAAATCCCAGGAGAGCCAAGAGAAACAGAGCATAGGTTTTTGAATTGGAGCACCAGCCCTGCATGTTTCTTGTTTGGTGGCAGCAGAGCTCCTGGAAGGACCAGGAGGACGCCAGGCAGCGAGGTCTGGAGAATCCAGCGAAATCCATGTCTAAGAGAGGCTCAAATCTGCAACTGACCGTGTGTGAGTGGAACAGGGAATGTTAAGCTAGATGCGTTCAGAGTATTTCTTTGTTTTGGATCTTTTTTGGATTCCTCTGTGCTGAGCACATGTACCCCCACCCCGATGCTGTAACTACCCAAGTTAAATCCCAGAGAAGCAACTCTGTGTTTCTTAGCTGTCCTTTTAATTAAAAAAACGTTTATCCTTTTAACATAAGACCTGCTTCTGTGTCCCAAAAGGTAAGAGATTTTCTGTGCATGTGCCTCAGATTGCACAGCCAGCTACTAAAGGGGATTCAGTCTCATTTTCAGCTTGTCTCACAGCTGATGTTCAGTTGCTTTCCTGGGGAAGGAATAAAGGCAATTGAGGGGACCTCGCAGGAAGGAATTCCCAAATGTGACTTCCTGGGTTTCAAGAGGTTTTTGCATTTGCATGGTGGCAGTAATACCACTCCAAAGCCAGGAATTTGGTGCCTTTGGAGACTTTTAAGACAAGGCTTTAGGATCAGTGGTTTTTAAGGCCTTTTGCAGGCCCTTACATTCTGCATTCAAAGTGCCAGAGTGGGGGAACAGCCCTGACAACAAGTTCTGTGTTGGTACAGAAGCTATTAAATGGGGTCTTAATGCATGACTAGGGCTTCAGAAAAAACTAAGATCCTATATCAGGTGTGTCACACTTGTGGCCCACGGCTGAATGTGGCCCGTGAACCTCTTCCATCCGGTGCATTGCTCCACTCCATGGGACCACGCTCTCTCCCTAACAGATATCCCTCCATGATGTCATGAGACCTGACACTCTCATGGCATGGCAATGCACTGGGTATGTGAGAACATGCTATCGCCCTAACAGAGAGAGAGCGTGGTCTCACATACCCAGTGCTTTGCAATGCTGCGAGAGTGTCAGGTCTCGTGACAACATGGAGCGCTGGGTATGCAAGATTGTGTGAGATCACACTCTTTCCCTAACAGAGAGAGAGGTATCGCAGAGCACCGTTTCGCATGCACAGCACTCCATGATGCTGCAAAAGTGCCGTAGTAATGCAATTTATGATATGTATAGCCCACTTTAAGTACATTTAAGTCAAATCTGGTCTGCCATAGTAATGAGTTTGACATGCCTGTCCTATATTGTAGCAATGTTCCTTTCAACTATAAGGAGCAGAACCGGACTTTTTTTTAGACCTTGTGTATAATGGGAAATTTTAGGATAATACTTTATTACTTATTCAGCTCCACTTGTTGTAGTAATGGTACTATAGTAAACCGTGAGTAGATCCCGAACTAGGTACAAAAGTTATACAAATAAGAAATAAGGCTTTAAACCATGCATTTCAATGCTCTAGTCTCTGCATTCAATTTTTAATGTTACTAGCTTTTAGAATAACCATAGGATAACCTGTTAGTTAGCAATATCTTTAGGTTACCAAAACAATTGCATTAAAAATAATTCATGTCAGTTTCGTTTGAGATCTAATGTCTCTATTTGGAGCAGACCTTTGAAATTAGGAAGAGTGAAGAAATGTTCCCCTTTCCCCCTTTTTGGTCCATGTAATTATGTTCAATTTTGGATGAGATATAAACTTAAAAATCACAGTCAAGTTGCTGTAACTTGCACTTGTAGAGAAAATTTTTCAGTACAGTATGTATAGTAAAAGTAACTATGAACATTATAAAGCTGGGCCCACACTGAACCATAGCTGCACTTAAAGTTTGTAGATGTGAGATTAGCAATTGCTGTGCAACCCTAATTCCATTGCCTTATGGATAAATGCTATAATACAGTCTTTAATTACATGAACATATACTATGTTTTCTGTAGGATCCCTGCATCCTTTAGTGCAGAGGATGGCTGCAAGGGGAATCAGGTATTCTATTAATATCAGGTGTTTGAGTTTGCAATCTAAATATCATTCGTTCAACAGATTATTTTTGTTATACAATATCATGTATATTACATGAACATAATTGCAGTATATAATCTAAACTAGACAAATCTTTCACTGGAAACAAAAGTTTCCTCTGAAGATCTGACAGTATGTGCAGAGGGTCAGACTAGATGTCCATAATGGTCCCTAAATATTTCAGAAATACAAAATACTATGCTTTTGAAATAAAATGCATGGTATTTTGCACATTCTAGAAAGAAGGGTAAATGTTAAGAGAGTTGTAGAACAAACTTTCCTAAGTTATAAAGAAGGGAATGATCCTTCTCTATACTGGGAAATACTGTGGGAGTACTCTCACAGATATTGGGAGCAGCCTAGAAAGACTATTTCTGTCCTCCAATTTGCCTAGATTTCATAGCTTCCCCATAGTTGGGCTGGATGAGCCATTTACCATTACAGACAGACACACGTCAGGGAGCTCTGTTGTGTGAGGTTTTCTTAGATACCAGCTTTTTCAGTAATGTTGTACTGGACTTGATTCTGCTTCTATCAATGCAGAGAAGGCCTTTATATGAATGTGCTGCTAACTGGTCTGAGGCAGATATTTAAGAAGTGGTGGCCTGGTAAACTTAGTCATTTTGGTGCATGGCTGTCTGAGCAGCTTGCCAAGACTTGCATTACTTGGAGCAGCATGCAGTGCTCAGAAAAGCTTAGGCTCCTATGTGACAAGGCCCTTGACAATAGTAGTAAGTCTGAAAAACGTGTCTGATCTATTGTGACTTGTACCAAATCCTCATAACTCATCCCTCCAACCAGCCCAAGGTGCTATTTGATAGTACAAGATGTTCCTTTCAAAGCAATGGTGAGGGACAAAGAAAATCAGGAAAAAACTACTCCATGAACCAAAGGAGAAAAGGAGTCAACTAGGAGGTGCCCAAAACACCCCCAGAAACTATTTTTGGGGATCCAGAATCCAGACACAGCAGAGGAAACGGCAACTGAACTGGGAAGAGGAAATAACGGCTGAGGAGCCCACACCTGTATACATTAAATATGCAGCTTTTTATTCTAAATATTTACCATGAAAGCTGACTTCTGACCCCCCCCCATCCCTTGACTTGTTTATTTTTGTTTTTTTCAGGATTTTTATGCATGTTATCATTAATATAAATTAGAGACTAGCCAAAAGTTCACATCAGTATCACTTCCTGTCAAGTACTACTTCCTTCCCCTATCCCCCCCAGCTTAAACTGTTCCTCTTTACCTTCCCCACTCTTTCGTCGTGTCTACAGCACAAGCAGCACCTGCTAAGCCTCACTTAGTCTCCCCTGGTTCTCTTGCCCCAGAGTCAGCATCATCCTTGATACCAAGTTCCAAAGGGTTAGCTGTGTTAGTCTAGTTCAGCAAAACAACCAAGAAGTCTGGTGACACTTTTAAAGACTAACAGATTTATTTATCGCATGAGCTTTTGTGGGAGAAAATCCCACTTCGTCAGATGCTTGAAGATGGGGATCTTACAGAATGGGAGCAAAATAAATGCAAGGAAGTTACACTTATACTACCCTGTATTTATTTTGCTCCCATTTTGTAAGATCCCCATCTTCAAGCATCTGACAAAGTGCAATTTTCTCTCGTGAAAGCTCATGCAGTAAATAAATCTTAGTCTTTAAAAGTGCCACCAGATTTCTTGGTTGTTTACCATCATCCTTGGTAATATTCCACCTTTGCCCAGATGAACACACCAGTGGTTGCTATGCCATGTCACGTGTCTGGGCTCAAAATGGAGGACAAGAACGGAAAAAATATTTTACCTTTTAATAGAAGCTGAAATGTAAAACACAGATCGGAAATTTTTTGTCATATTCTTCATATTGGGCTCTACCGTTAAAATATTTGTACTGCATTGCATCGGCCAGGTCATTGCATTATTAGCAATCACGGTTCACTCTTGCTATTTAATACACCACTTATTCCCAGGCATTATTAAAACCAAAGGTTAATTAGGGGGACCTAGCCAGGCTTTTAGGTTGACCAACTGATGTCCACCCAGATCCTCAAAATTTCTAAACCCTTCTTTTGCTCATATTATATTTATACATTTTGTTTTTGATTAATGGTTTAAATAAAATTGATAAAACATCCCCAAGGCTAAGGTACTGTTAATCAGTGCTTTTTTTAAAAGGTGCCAGATCCTAGTAACCCTGAGTACCATCACAAAAAAAGCCCTGCTGTTAATAATACCGAAAGTAAGACTAAAGCAATACAACTGTCAAATCAAAAACAAATGAAGGTTTACACAAAAAGTTAGCTTCAATATTGGATTGGAATTAAATAATCAAATTAGTTATTTATCAGATTAATACAACAAATAATCTTTAAATCCCAGGAAGGAATCTAAGGCAGTGGCAATCCATTTGTCTATAAACCCCAGCTATCAGAAGTTTACCAACATTGGTCAGGTCTATAACTTGAAGATGACTAAATATTTTGATAGTGGTGTAGATTTAAAAGCAATAATTTGATTTCACTTTCTCAGAGCTTCTTCCTTAGATTTCAGTTGTTGTTTAGTGGTTAACCCTTTCCTACCCTACCCCCAAACAGAGACAATACGGTACCAGACCTTAAAAGAATACTGACAGGTAGAAGCTTGACAATACATTTGTTTAACAGTTTACAGCTGATCTCTTCAGGTTTCTTAGGACACTCAAAAGCAGAGTACACTTGAATATCTTTTGAGACTGTTTTAGGACTTTTTAAACCTCGCAAACTTTCTTTTTGGTGCATTTCTTATGCTTTTTTTTACAGGTGCTTATACATGCAACCATATTTCCACCCCCTAAAAACTAGAGAATAAAAAGATTGGGATGTCTGCCAACTAACAAGACCAAAGACAAAAAATGGAATAAAGTAAAAATAAGACACTGAGATTACAGGGCTTTATTATTCATTGTCAGCAGTTTAGAGTAAGTCTGACCCAAAATTCTATAAAAAATACGTGGAAAGATCCTAGTAACAACCAACCTTCAACAGTCATTTATCAACAAAATTAAAAATAAAATGGAACATAATATGACCAGATATTGGTCTAGCAAACAACACAATTTAGTAATCTGATATTTAGGAACTAGGTCATCAATCAAAGATCATATCATTGAAAGTTTAATATTGACAAAGAAATTACTTACATCATCTCGGAAAATAAAAGCAACAAAAGTTTATAAAAGGTCTCTATTCTTGTATATACTGTTTCTCTAACATGTTATGCTAGAAAAGTGTCAGATTGAGATTTGGGTGGGGGGGGGGACAAGTGACCTACTTATTCATCTCTTTTCAAACACTAATACATTTTTTAGAAATTCAAATACTAGATACTAATGAATCTGAACATTGTTGCTCAATTCCAGAGCCAGATTAAGTCTCCTGTGGGCCCATTGCTCTGTGATTTTATGCTCCTTCCCACTGGAGTGTAGGTGGCTGCAGCAGCCAGCCTGGCAGAGGGGCAGGCAAGTACTTGGCGATGCAGTGATCCAGCACTGGGGGCCAGCAGACTGGCCAGCTGCAGCGCTTGGCACGTGGGAGGGGTGGTGTTAGTGGGGCTCGGCAGACTAGCCAACTGCGGGAATGGGAGGGTGGCCAGAGATGTGGTGCAGGCTGGCAGGGCTCAGGCCAGCTGCTGGAGGTCCTTCAGGCCAGCCAGCCAAAGCCAGATTGATTTTTGCGGGGTGGCATGAGGTTGGGCCCCCCTCCCCCTCCCAGCCTGGGGCTGCAGCCCCTAAAGGCCCTTTATTAATGCAGACCTGCTCAATTCTCAACAACTGTCATAGAACCTATCATAAAACAAGTGTTTGATCCCAGTAATCAAATCAGTGAGCAAATTCCTTCTATCCCCAAAGACACTCACACAACATTTCAGGGAGTTCATTCTGTAATGTCACTGTGTGAATAACCAGTACAAAATTATCAAACTTCCCCCCTCTCCATTGTAGGTATGCTCTGCAAAGGGTGTGTGTGTGTATGGATGGTGGGTAGGGGCAGGGCGGTGTTTGAGTCTCCTGTTGGCTTGCATTAACCTTTGTTAGTCCTGTTATATGCACCACCACCATTTTTTCCCCACCTTCAGTGATCACTTTATGACAACAATCTAGCACCCTCAATTACCCCTATAACTCTTACGTGCTAATTTTAATTATAGGTCCTTATCAGTTCTAGCCCAGGAGAAAGGGCACTGGAATTGGAAACTGAAGTTATCTTACACTATTTCTGTGGTTAATTTTGGTCATTTCTTCTTTATCACTGTAGTCACCATGGCAGTGCTATGGACTTCTCCGAGCAGTGGTGAGAAAAGGCTGATGAGAGTCCCAGTGATGAAAGCCTTATGAAACAGAGGGCCAGGGAACAAAGAGAGTAGGAAAGTAGCAGCAGTAGCGTAGTAGAGTAGCAGCATCAATCACAAAAATTGGCCTGCCTGGACTGAGGGCAGTCAGCAGACTGACTTTCAGCCGCCCAAAGCAATAGCCTCGGGCCAGTCTTATGGAGTAAGGACATGAGTGAAGCAACCTTCACGAGCAGCACAGAAAGTCAAGTTCTGCCCTCTACCACGAGTCATCCATGTTTTGAACATGACTAATACAGCCTGCACTTAGGTTTGCTGCCCAAATTAAGAAATATGCCATGTGTGTCTACACCGGCTGATGATGAGATTACAGGATGAATCAGTAAAAACAGTTTTTAAAAATAAATACTCAGTGAGACGTTAGAATTTGAGCAGATTCAATGTAACACCATTCTTATCTGTATAGTTAATTCATTCTTCCTATTACTTATGCAAGGGAGTTTATGAAGGAGTGATTAATGTTATTGATGTTAAAGGACCCATCTGAGTGATGTGCTAATTGCATAGGTTTTTCTCCAAGAGTCTGATTTATTATGCACGAAGGAAGGGGCACACCAGCTGTGACAGCAAAACAAACTAATATATTTTCAATAACAAGAGATATTTCTTTACAAGTTCATTTCACTAGTACTGCAGTTTTCCTTGCCTTTGCTCCTTTACTAGCACAGACTGGCTCTCAGGGCCCGGTCCAGTCAGTGGCAGTATTCTGATTCATACTGTATGTCTGGGGTAGGCAACCCCCAGTATGCCTGCCAACAACGACATGGGAGCCCATTCAGAGGGGCACATGGCACCCTCTGTGGTGCCACAGAAATTGGTGCTCCTGCCAGGTGGCTTTTTGGGGGTTGGCTGGGGAGCCAGGGGTCCCTACCATGCCCCAAGCATGCTGCAGAAAGAAGCCATCCGGAGCAGCTCCTCTCTATGGAACTCCTCTCCAGCCATGACCACCACCGAATTTTCAGGTGTCTGCTGCTCTTTTTCAGCAGAGAGGCACTGGCACCAGCTGAGGGTGAGGGAGGAGGGGCTGGCACGGGGGTTGGCAAAGGTTGCTGACCCCTGCTGTATGTTGTTTCAGGCAGCCACTGTAGGCCTACATGCAGAAGTCAGTTGTTTCAACTTACGCACTCAAGTTTTCTTGAGTTTTCATTTACTCAACAGAATCAACTTCCCTCTCAGTCCTCAACAGTCTTGCATCAGTTGTTCATCCTCTTACCTATACCTGCCCTTTCTTTCAAGAGTCATCTTCATTTTTGTGTTCCTTGAACCAGTACATTCAAAGTCTTGTACATGTCACTATATGAATCCAGCGAAGGGGGGGAGGGGGAGAAGGGAGAATTGAATAGATGAGAAACCACAGGACAGTGTGTAGGGAAAGGATTAGGAAAAGATGTTGAAGTGTCCTGCCTATCAACCAGGAGTAAAAATGTCTGGGTCCTCCCAAATGTGAAATATGTAAACACTACAGGCTACTCCTCTCTCCCTAAGAGTTCAGAAAACAGACCAAAAGGTAGTGGGAGTTTAGCTTAAAAAACCATGCTTTTGTAATCTCATGATTTTTTTTTGGTCCTCTTTCATGTTTTTTCAGCTCGGGATAGTTGATCCTGGAAAAGACAGAGCAGGAGCACATAATTTAGAAGGAAAGGCTGAGGGAACCGGGATTGTTTAGTCTGCAGAAGAGAAGAATGAGAAAGGATTTGATCGCAGCCTTTAACTACTTGAAAGGGGGTTCCATGGAGGCTGGAGCTAGGTTGTTCTCAGTGGTAGTAGATGACAGAACTGGGAGCAATGCTCTCATGTTGCAGTCTAGGTTGGATATTAGGAAGAACTTTTTCACTAAGAGGTTGGTGAAGCACTGGAGTGGGTTGTCTAGGGAGGTGGTGGAATCTCCATCATTAGAGTTTTTAAGGTATGACTTGACAAAGTTCTGACTGGGGTGACTTAGTTGGGGTTGGTCTTGCTTTGAGCAGGGGATTGGATTAGATTACCTCCTGAGGTGCCTTGCAGCCCTCATATTCTATGGATGGGTAGGTGAAATAGAGGAGGACAAAGAAAAGGAGGACCTTGAGGAGAGAGAGGGTGACCAGGTGACCAGATGCCATACCATCCCTTCCTGTTTCCTATCCGAGGTAATGAGGAATTTTGTGGATGAACAGCTAGGACTTTGGTCACCAAAATATAGTGTTTGGTCTTGGGAGGAAGAAAGGGGAATGGGACAGACAAATATGGGATTTAAAGAGAGCAAATTTAAACTACGAAGGTGGGGGCACAGAATAGATTAAAGAGCAATAGCTCTCAACCCGTTTATTATTGTGGGATGCATTCTGTTATGTGAGCTGCATCCAATACTACCTGTATGGCCCTGAGGAGGTCACATGGGCCACATTTGGCCTATGAGCCACAGGTTGAGAGTCACTGCTGAAGAGGGAGAACTGAGCTGTTGGGGCGGGGGGTGGAGGGAAGCACACTGTGTGAACATCAAAGAATTGGGTGGAGGTTCAGTCTCAGTTGTCTCAAGCCTCTTTTTAATGCTGAACTTGGTTGTGGTGATAGCAGAGTGTGAGTGAATGCTGGCTTCAGCTCCAGAAGCAGGATTTGGAGAACGATGTCGTAGACCACAGACTTCAATGGGCTGGAGCAACTGGAGGCATGTGGAGAAAGTTGTGAGCTGCTCAGGAGAGCTGAAGCTGGGCATGCCGCTCCTCCTGTGACTTACTTTACTGCTGCAACAGCTTATTGCTCCTATGAAGCATATGCTGCTGTGAGTCCTGCTGCCTTTTCAGTTGTTTCATGAAAGCAAATAGGAAGTCTTTATTAATGTTGTTCAAAGCCCATCAGGCAAATTAATAATCACTACATTAGTTACTGACCCATATTTGTGGACCAACAGCCATCTCTGTCCTGCTTTCGGTCTCCCAAATAAAACTGAGTAAATAAGAGACTTCTTGGTTTGGCAGCCGAACTTGAATTTTTGGTGGCTCTTTTTTGGCTGAAATAAAAATTGAAAAAAATGTTCCGGTCCAAATAAAACTTTTTTAACATCTGTTCAGACTGAGACTTCTAAAGTAAATGTCCATTCAAAATGTTATTTTTGAAATGGTTCTTTTTCTTTTTAAACAAATTTTTGCCATTTCTGAAATTTTCATTTTCAGGGTTTTTCAGCTGAAACTGTTTGCTGAAGCTGACCTGAATTCACAGATAGTTTTTGGTGCTCCCCAAAGTGTATCTTTCAGCAAATTTACTGTGGGATAAAAAACATTCACCCAGCTATACTCCCAAACACATGCTCCAGCTGCATCCTGGACTTGCTGCATGTATAGCTAAATCGGCATGTCACTGGTTTGTGTAATCTAGGTGTGGTTTCACAAGTCATGGCAAAAGTTGGTATGCATAGTGACCCACAATCACAAGAGGGTGGGTAGAGGCAACATCAATGTCCGTTTTGTTCAATGGGGATAAGCTTTCTTTTTGTCCCCTCTGTTTGTCTAGTGTTTGAGAATTCCGGCATCATGGTCTTTTTCTGATCACCATACATGTTCATGATGATCTACTAAGATCTGCGTTGCCATCGAGTAAAACCCGTTTCTGTTAATCTACTCCTAGCATTGTTTTCAAGAGCTTTGTATGCACAGCACTTTTGAGACTCCTGCTCTCACTAGGTTTCCATGTGATCATTAGAGAAGAGTCTCATGATTAAATTTAATAATGTATTTAATGATGTCTGGAAAAATATCACTTGTTTTTCTCAGAAGTAACACAATGTTGCTTATCTTGTTACCTAACCGGAAATAATATCATACAAATAGGACTTTATCAGCCTATGGAAACTAACAGCAGGGTTCTTCAGAGGGCTAGGAATTATTTTTAAAAATGTGTTCTCTGGTGTATTGCCTGGTGATAATATAATCATATGAAATATTTTTTTCATTGTATACAGAGCTAGTCATAAAAGGTTTCTACACTGCAAAAAGTGAGATGAGAGAGTGATCGGAACTACATCTAGCCCATTATTTGCATCTAGCAGCGAAGTGTATCTTCCACAGGGGCTAATTTGCTAGTACTAAAAGGCTTCTCTTGTTAGATAGCCTATCCATATAGGAGATTTGAAGGAACTTTCTCTTCTTCCTTGAATTGAATTGATTTTTTTCCCCATTTCCTATTTCTTTTGACATTCAAGTTGAGTATTTCTGGATGTGCTATTTCCCTACTGTGCTAGATGAACAGTTACTGATCATCACTGCCTTTATATTGTGACTTTGGGAATTGGTGTTAAATATGATAGGTGTGCCTAGGCTCTCTGTAAAAGTGCCTTATTCTTCCATGCTTATCAGTTTACAGTGTGATGGTGTCAGAAATTGCTGCCTCATGTTGCCTTGTGAGTAGCACACTACAAATCTCAGTGTAATCTTTCAATAGTCCAAGGATTTAGTCTCTTCCTGTGGAGTTTATGGTTCCCATCTTTATTTCTATATGATTTAAAGATTTTCCTTTGTGAATAGTTATTTTAAAAAATCTTGTGTGGTTGCAAATATAATCTTCTGAGTGGAAATAAATGTGATGTTTGTGTGGAGGCAGAAAGTGAAAAAACAGCATAAGACAAAACTATCCTTTCCCTTTCTTCAATCTTCCCAAGAGCTGTCAAATCCTTTCACAATGAACACTTATCAAAAACCAACCAATACACTGAGTCCCTAATGCACATGCAGCTTTCCAAATTCTTCAATGAGCCTCCAGCTGTGTCCCTGATCTGCTGCTAAAACTTTCCTGTGCACAAAAGGGAAAGATTTGCCCCTTAAACATGTTCTGTGGTCTGATAGCAGCAATCTGAAAAAGTAGTCTTCTGCTTAGATAAAGTATGGAAACTGGACAAGAGTGATTCCTGTTTTTGAAGAATTTGATTTACCAGACCAGTATAAGGACACTGTAAGAAATGGTGAACCTAAAGCATACTGATTACCTTAACTTACTAATCAAAACATTAGCTAGTGTTTTTATAGGGCAGTCCTATTGGAATATGGAGCGCTTCCTATACACTAAGAATTAATACACCACAGAAGCAGACAAGAATGAGTAAACATAGAATTTTATAAATAATTGGGAATATGATCTGCCTCTGAGATTTAGTTTGAACAGCATTTGCCTAATGTAATTTAAATCACTTCAGCAGTGCATCCACCTAGCAAAAAAGCTTCTTCCCTATTCATTTTGGGCATTTTCCAAATCTTCAGATGTACTGGTCAAATTGGGATAAGATTGCCTATAAAATGTGGAAATTCTAATCATGAGGGACCAAAGAAGACTGCAATAACAATTTAAACACTAATTTTAACATCACCTAGATGTTGATTTTTATAGTGAGTTGCATCTTGTTCTATAATATTGTCATGACTTCCCTCCTTTACCAGTATATCCCCACTATATGTTTTCCCTATACACTGGATATTGTAATGCAAAAATGAGCGATGTACCAAGCATACAGGGCAAGCAGAAGCATGTATTTCTGCAACCAGGTTGAACAGGTGTCTCAGTTGAATCACCATGTATCTTTAACGCATGTCTTTCCTCTCATTTCCCCTTCTGGGTATATGGTATATCCTCACTTTGTCTGTCACTTCTGTCATTTGGATTGTGAGCTATTTTGGGTAGATGCCTGTGTTTTCTTTTGAGCACCTACCAGTTGTGGGCTTTGTAATGTGATAAATAAGCATTAGATGAATGGTTCTCGTATGAACAGTGGTTGCCCAATCATTTTTATTTGGGTAGGCAAAGAGGTACAGATGGCAGTTCAGACTCAACCTTTTTTTCTGGTTAATCAGTTTTATCCATTTTCTTTCCCTATTAGAGAGAATTTCAGTGTTTCCAATTATAGAGTAAATTATTTCCAAATCCTATCAAATGTATCCATGCCAACTTGCATCTCATATAATGATATAATAATCGATAATGGATTGCCAACAAGTTTATTGAGAGTTGATTCATACTCAGTTGGAGATAAATTGTTTTTCCATTGTTTCAGGATTATTTTGCTGATTAGACTAATGCTCGTATATCTGAAAAATATCACATAGATCAGGTATGCTTCATCACTGGACAGGGGTGGATATCTTTGTATCTCAGATTCTCATTTTTACTCCAAGCCACACCATCCTGTAACCCTTTATGTTTCCAAGGGTAATTAACCGTTATATTTCCAGGGGGGTAACCATGTTAGTCTAGTTCAGCAAAAGAAACAAGGACTTCTAAAGACTAACAATTTTATTTAATGCATGAACTTTCATGGGAGAAATCCCACTTTATCAGATGCTAGAAGATGGAAAACTTACAGTATGGGAAGAAAATTAAATGCAGAAAAGTGTAAATCATAGGATCAGGTCCTATGGACATACTACACAATCCACTGTCTACAGCCAGGCTCTAAGGTACAGTTGCATTTGCTCTGATCCCTCAGACAGAGACAGACACCTTCAGGATCTCTATCAAGCATTCTTAAAAAAAAATACTCACCTGGGGAAGTGAGGAAACAGATTGACAGAGCTAAACAGGTACTCAGAATTCAACTACTAAGGACAAGCCCACAAAGAAAAATAACAGAACGTCACTGGTCATCATCTACAGCCACAAAGTCAAACCTCTACAGCACATCATCAAGGATCTACTACAGCCTATCCTACAAAATGATTCTTCACTCTCTGAAGCCTTAGGAGGCAGACCTCTCCTTGCTTACAGACAGTTTCCCAATCTTAAGCAGATATTCACCAGCAACTACAGACCAAACAACAGAAACATTAAGGCAGGAACATATCCCTGCAAGAAACCCCATTGCCAACTGCCTGCATATCTGCTCAAATGACACCATCATAGGAGCCATTCAAACCAGCTACTCCATCAAAGGCTCATTCACCTGTTTATTCACCAATGTGATATATACTGTCATGTGCAAACAATGCCTCTCAGTCTTATACATTGAACAAACTGTCTCTGTGCAAAAGAATAAATGGACACAAATTGACATCAGAAATGGCAACATTCAAAAACCAATAGGGGAACATTTCAATCTCCCTTCTCACTCACTGAAGACATGTCAATTTCAGGTTAATTACAAACAAAGCTTCAAAAAGAAACTACAGAGTTATAATTCATATGCAAATTTGATACCATTAAATTGGGTTTGAACAGAAATCTGGGTTGGCTTTCTCATTACAAAAGTGAGTTTCCCCCTCTCTATCTCTCCACCTCCTAATATGTAGTTCCACACTGTTTGAATCTAAACAACTGCTTTGATTTGCTGAAATAGTCTGATCTGATCCTATGACTTACATTTCTCTGCATTTAATTTTCCTCCCATGCTGTAAGCTTCCCATCTTCTAGCGTCTGACGAAGTGGGATTTCTCCCACGAAAGCTCATGCATTAAATAAATTTGTTAGTCTTTATAAGTGCCAGAGGACTCCTTGTTATAGTTTTCTGAAGTCTAGACTTAAGACTAGATTCTGTCATGCAGCCCCCCCCCCCCTTTTTTTTTTTTTGAGAAAATAACTTTTGAGAAAATAACTTTTTCTCCCTACTCAGACAGATGTGCACCATATGGTAACTGATTTTTCAAGGTCCTCATGACTTGGTGTGATATTGGCACTGATGTCAGGTTTGCACTAAGAACTCATCCCTTTTTATGCTTTATAAATAAATGGTTGATTTTATTAATGCTTTCTGAAACATCCCCCAAAAGGTTGGGAAGAGTGATAATTATACCCAAGTTGTATACGCAAACATTTGTTTTGCTGTCCTTAAAGTGTAAATATTTAATCTTATAGAGCAGATCAAAAGTAATCTACATTTATGTGATTATATTAATGTGTTGCCAGAGGGAGCAATGAGATATGAATCTGGGAATTATATACTTGTGAATTGGCAAGTATTTTTATCTAAAATATGAGCCTAAAGGAAATGATAGAGAGATCAATAGATGAATATGGTTTATGGACTATGGAATTAAAAAGTAAGGTCCCTGCTAGTTGAATATCTTTTAAGTTCAACACTTCCATGTGAGTGCCATAGCAGCCTCCAACATGGTTGGATTTTGGAAAGAGAATAAACTTAAAAACAATACTTAAAAAACTTTAGAAGGCATAAACCTTTTCTGTTTTATATGTTGTTTACACATCCAAACTGAGCAGTAATGTGTATGCCTCCTAGTTCCGGTACAGCTCTTATCATTTTGTTAACTAAATCTATTAAGAAATAATCACTTCTCTCTGGCCCTGTCTTGAGAACAAATACAATCCTTTGGGTTTATTTTTCAGTAGTCATCACTATTTGAATAGGTATGTGTCTTATAACATCTCCTTCGGTGTAGCACCAAGTTCCCTACCAGTGATTCTAACAGTGATACTTTGTCTTAGATGCAATTTTAGCTTCAGCTGACTTAATGATTATAAACATTTGAGACTATTCTCCTCCTGGGTGAAATTCACAACTATATAAACAAATCAGAGTAAACAGATTCTAGGTAGGAAATTAAAATCTTAGTGCTATAAATTAATGAATAATTAATTGTTGTTCTTTGAGTGGTTGTCCCTGTGGCTGTGGTACTTCAGATGCATGCCTGCGTATGTCTGATCAGAAAGTTTTTATAGCCATGTCCACCTGTCTGTAGCTGTGCCCTGCATATCCATGGGCCCTGATCTGAGGGTATATGGGAGGGGCAGGCCTGCTGCCACTCTAGTTCCTGCTCAACTGTCTCTGGCCTGAAATGGAGCTCTGTGACGTCCATTAGTTAGCCTGTTTTGTCTTTTATTCATTATATTTCACTGTTTGTTTTATTTCCCCATCCCACCTTCTGTGCATTGTGTTCCCCACCACTCCACCGTTATTTCCTCGAGCAGTAAGGAAACAGGCAGCACTGTACTTTATTGACAAGAAATTTAAGCGCCTGGATCTTGGGCACAAAAACTATTTTGTGGCTACTTTAAAATTTTAGGGTAGGTAATGGCCATCTCTTAGTAACTAAATGTGAATATACAACTTGTAGATTAATTCACTCACTTTATTAATTATTTGCCACATGATTAAAAAGACCAGTTTGAAACTCTCATCATCCAAGACCAAATGGTCACCCAAAAGCCTCCCTCACAAGCCTCTCTGGATAGAGCAGATACAGCTGCCTGCTTTATGGCAGTCAGCAAGTAATCATAGAATCATAGAATATTAGGGATGGAAGAGACCTCACGAGGTCATCTAGTCCAACCCCCTGCTAAAAAGCAGGCCCATTCCCACTAAATCACCCCAGCCAGGGTTTTGTCTAACCGGGCCTTAAAAATCTCCAAAGATGGAGATTCTACCACCTCCCTAGGTAGCCCATTCCAATGCTTCACCAATGGCTAGCGGCTCTGCAATCACTTCAGCCAACTCCCTCAGCACCCTCGGATGCAGTTCATCCAGCCCCATGGACTTGTGCACATCCAATTTCTTTAAGTAGTCCCTAACCTGACTTTCCATCACTGAGGGCCGCTCTTCTCTCCATTCTGCGTTACCCTGCGTAGTAGCCTGGGAGCTGGCCCTCCCTGTGAAGACTGAAGTAAAAAAACCATTGAGTACTTCAGCCTTTTCCGCATCATCCACCACGAGAATACCTGGAATCTAATGGCCTTGCTAAATGAATTACTAATGTAAAAAGTCATTAAAGTTTAGGATATTTATATTAATAGGGAATTAATTGTTTACTGGCAGTGTACAAACAAACTCTCACCCAACTCAGGAAGATATGAAAAGTTGTTATTCCAAAAATTATCATGTAGTATCAATAAATTAGGCTCAAGACTTTCCAAGAATTTTTTTAATTTTAAGACTATTTTGAAAAATAAAAAAAAGTCGTCATTCTTTAAAAAAAATTTAAAAAATGGAAAGAATATCTCTGAGAATCTCTGAATAAAAACAGTTAGAATTAGCTTTAAGGGTTGTCTGTTGCTTTCCTGCCACAAGAAGAACAAAGACAATTAATAAAATGTATGTTCATTAATAGTCTTCATCTTCATAAGATTAAGGGGTTCCTATGGCCTATCCATGAAGGCATGGAGCCAGTGAAAGGGTCGCAGACTCTAAACAAGTCTGAAAGGAGTAAATAAGGAGAAGGGTATAAAACATTCTGAAATGAGCTCCCTTCTACACACACAGCTCGCTACTCTGCTTAGACAGCGAGCACTCCATAGCTCATCCAGTCCATGTCTGGACAAGCTACTAAAGACAGATAAGAAAAAATAAACCCAGGAAACTTTCCCAAAACATCAGAATGGATTAGTGAGAGAGTGATTAAGACACTGCCAAGGGATTAGATTTAAATTCTTGTTATGATTTTACTAGGATATGAAAAAGCTTTTGTAACTTAAATTACTAACCATTTTTCATGTTTATTACCAGATGACTAGACTATGTATTCCTCAAGAGGAGACAGGGACTACACGTCAGTACACAGAGAAATAATTTACTTTGGTCTTAAATTTCCAGACAAAGAATGCCTTGCATTACACTCTCAGGGTGCAATCTTTATTAAAGCTCTTCACAGAGAAACATACAGAAGTGATTGTAACAGAAGTTGCCAGTTTATCGCTTGTATTCTGTCATTTTATTCTGTTTAATGTTTTAGTGTCCTGTCTTTAATAATAAAATAGCCCTGGTTAATAATTGTGATTATGTTGCTTAGTCTTGATCATGATGCCCTCTAAGGTAGTTTCCTGTGATTAAATAGTAGGAGCCACCCCACTGATTTTGTTTTCAGAGAATGAATAAAATCTGGTGTACTGTTTCTTGTTTTGCTGGACTAAAACATTTTAACTAATTTTAAAAATAAAATTGGTTGGCATCCAACAATTTAAAATTTCCCATTTCTACCCTACATAAGGCAAGAAATTCCTGGTCATGGGGGTGGTCAAACCAATTCCCCTTCCTTTATTGGGAAAAGGTAGAGCCTTGCATGGATAAAAAAATGTGGATCTGGCTCCGATCCGTATCCACTCAGTGTCATTATCTCTCTGATTGGCGATTCGCACGTCAGGTTTTATATGTACCAGCATCCACACTCAGGCATGGGCTTACTCAGTGGGCCCCATCCACTTTTTCATTTTCTTGTTTGCAGTTCACACACTGTGCTGTCAATCAGAGATTTCCTTAGCCAATGAAATCTCTGATTGACAGCACAGCATGCGAACAGCAAACAAGAAAAAGAAAATGGGTGGAGCCCGTATGGGGAATGAGCCTATCAAAGGCCAGCATGCTTGCTGACTGACTGACAGTCAGTCTAAAAGACTCTGATTGGCTGGCAGACGGCAGTCAGAGCCGAGCTGGGATTGTCTGGAGTGCTTCCTTTGTTCCCCTGTGTGCTGTTGACATGGATCATACCATTCATCATACTCTGGGCAGATAAAAATAGCATCTACATCCGAGCACCAATCCGCAACAATGGGTCTGTGGATGTCTGCATCCGAAGATCTGAAGTGGATACCTGCAGATCTGCAGGGCTCAAGGGAAAAAAGGATCTACTCCAGATACCTTCTAATATCCAAGAAGGGAGGAGGATAGAGACCAGTCCTGGATCTCAGAACTTTGAACACATTCATTCAAAAGGAGAGATTCAGGACAGGAACACTACCAGCAATAATATCATCTTTAGCTCCAAGAGATTGGTTTGTGGCCCTCCACTTTCAGTATTCTTATTTTCACATAACAATGATTCCAGTTCAAACACTTCTTGCAATTCATCATCAGCAATGAGTACTGTCAGTGGTTAGTACTTGCTTTTGGCTTCTCAACTTGAAGGTCGTCTTGGTTATGGTGGCCTAAATATGACAGTTGGGTAAAGTGGTCTTTCCATGCCTAGATGACTTGCTCTTCCAGGGATACACCTTTCTTGAGGCTCAGTCTACAACAAGCATGGCCAATGCCCTTTTCTACTCACTGGTGTTGAGAATCAACAAAGAGAAATCCACTGATACCCCTTCAATGCATCGAGTTCAAGGGGCCACCCTGGAATACATGACTGCCAGGGCTTATTAACCTATGAACAAGTTCATCACTCTCATCTCTAGACTACTTAAGAACATTCCATCACTGACTATGGTAAAGTTGACAGCTGGTCGTATGTTCACACCTTTTCCCAGCACTAAACTATTATGCATCCTTCCAAGGCAGATGCAGTATTTGAAATAGCTGCTCTTCAATCTGTATTAGATTCAACTTTTAAGCACCTGTTCCCATAGTTTGGACAGTGCTCGAGAGTCACCTGAAGTGGAATATCCATAGGGACAACTAGTTGAAGAAAAAGGAGAAGTTATTTACTTGTACAGTAACTGGAGTTCTTTGAGATGTTTTGTTCTTATGGCTGGTCTATTACCCTCCCTCCTTCCCTTCTATTCCAGAGCCCTTGCTTCTCGCTGGATTTCGTCTTGGAGTGGGGGACTGGAGAGATGTCAGTTTTTCCTTCTATACCTTCAAATTGGGACATGAGGAGGTACAGGGCATGGATCATGCAGACAGTGCTACCAAAAATCTATGATCAAAGATGATAGGCATACACCTGACGTGGAGCACTGTGACATATTGCATCTCCTATGATTATCTTTATAGTGTAATTGTGCATTGTTTAATGCAAAATATGTCATATAAGATATTTCTGGAATGCTTATGACATACTGAACATTATTGTTATGGCAATATGTTTGTTTCAATGTCATGAGTATCATTATGAGCCATCGCTATGTAATGTGTCCAAAGATATGTCTCTGGGCTTAAAATACATCTAGGCAAGGCTTTCTGAGCAGAGCAGCACTTCGCATCTCATTAAGGCTGGTGTAGAACAACCCAGTTCAACATTCCAGGAACAAAGGACTGGCCTAGATGTCAACAAACAATACTCAGACATAGTTTGTCACCTGACCCTGAGGGGTGGCGTGTGAAGCCCCTGAGAAAAGAAGGAATATTTTTAAAAGGGGAGACATTTTGTTGTTCTGTTTCTCTTCCACTTCCATTTACGAGCACCACCAAGCAACTGAAGTGCTGATCATGGGGGAGAGCCTGGCTGAAGGTAGACCAGCCAGCCTGGGGTGAGAATCATTTGACTTTGTAAGGGTGAGTTTAGAGTACATTTTGCTTTTTATTTTCCCTTGACCAAATCCGATTTGTTTTCCTCTGACTTAAAATCTTTCTGTACTTAGTACAATTGTTTGTTTAATCTAAAACATTGCATTGGGTTCTAGGTGTGTTGCAGACTTCGTTTGAAGTCACAAAACTGGTGTATATCAATTTCTTTGTTAAATTGATGAACTGATTATGAGTTTGCAGTGGGCAGCACTGAACATTGTAAGATTGAAGTTCCTAGGGTTACATCTGGGACTGGGGGATATTGGCTGGGGGATTCTGTTGTATGATGTAAAGAATGGCTTGCTCATTCAGTTGGGTGCAACTTGCTTGCTGGAGGCTCTGTGTGGTCTGCCCAGGGTGGGAGTTCACACAGCGAAGCAGAGTAAAACAGGCTCCAGCAGTGGGGGATTGAGGTGACACAGCGATTTACCAGTCCAGATTGTAGAGGGGAATGTCACAAATCATCTATAGTGACTAAACATCTCAAAGAACTCCAGTAGCCTTTTCTTCTATTGAAGTCAGTGGGACTACTTACCATGCTTAACGATAAGTATGTGCATATGTGTTTGCAGAATTGGGGCGGGAGTGATTATTTTCAACCTATAAAACTCTTAATTAAATGTATGTACAGTGGTACCTTGACTTATGAGTGTCCCAACTAGCGAGTTTTTTGAGATACGAGCCGTCTCTCGGCCGATTTCTTGCTTTGAATTGAGAGCTAAAATTTGGGTTACGAGCCTGCGCTTCCGATAACCCGCCAGTAGGTGGCGCAGTGAACCCGCAGGATTTGACATACGAGTAATCTGAGTTACGAGCTCCGTCACAGAACGAATTAAACTCGTAAGTCCAGGTACCACTGTATACTTGAGCTCTTCTTTTTCTGTGGTGCACTGATCAGTCACATGTTTTATCATCATGAGTGGTTCTATAACCTTGTGATTAACTCCCACTTTCTTTCTTGTTCTGAGTATCTTGACCTCATTTCTTAGAAAGCATCTTCAATGACCAAATGAGGAAGCTATTGAGATAGTAGAGTTCACTAGATTAATCCATCATTACATAATCTCATTCTCCTTCCCACCTAACTTTTTACTGTTTGTCCTTCATGTCATTAGAGGACACATTCATTCTCTCTTCTGGTCTTCTCAGCCCCACACAGAACTTACCATTGTTCCTGTGACTGAACAGTTTCATCTTTCAGATGTTAAATTTTAACTTGACTTCTGTTCTAATGTCTAAATCTCTGTTCATTCTAAGAGTACATTCCAAGTAACATAGGAAACCTTTTCTTCTCCAGGTATGGGACATTGGGGGGCAGCCGAGGTTCCGAAGCATGTGGGAGCGCTATTGCAGAGGAGTCAATGCAGTTGTGTAAGCTTCCTTATGTATCTCTTTAAAATTCAATTCTTTAAATACCTTGTAATCTTGCTAACTTCCACTTTCAGTCCCTTTCACGTACAGCTACACCTTCATTATTTACCTATTTTGTACAACTACCTTCTTTCCAAAAAGGTGACATGTTAAATTTAACTTGCTAAACAATGTTTAAAACTTAAAATGGAAAGAAAGCTTTAAAACATGGAGTAGCTTTTTTCAGCATTTAGTCTTTGGCCACGTAAGTAGAAGAAACAACAAGAGTCCTGTGGCACCTTAAAGACTAACAAATTTCTTTGGGGATAAGCTTTCATGGGCTCCAACCCACTTCATCAGATGCATGAAGTGGAAACTACAGTTGAGAGGTGTATATACACATGCCAGAGTGGAATGTGTATATATCCCTCTCAACTGTAGTTTCCACTTCATGCATCTGACAAAGTGGGTTGGATGTTGTTTCCTTAAGCTTGTAGTATAATCTGCTAATATCCTGTCAGCTGAGAAGGTTACTCCAAAAAATGTTTTTCAAAATTATGTTGGGATGTGACAATTCATTCAGTAAAGAGACCTGACCTATGTGGCATATTTTGTACACCCAGCATCCTTTGTATATGATCAATTACGTTTTCCAGAACTCTTTGCAGTAACACAGCTGGTATTTAGTTCTGCTTTTTTCTTTATTCCCACTGAAACAGAAAAAATGGATATTTTAAAATAATTTGCTCAGTCGGGCAGGAGTGGGTACATCGGACGCATTTTAGATATTTTGAATAATGTTTTCTGAGTGTAATGAACAAAAGTATATGTGACAAATTTCCCATTTTTAGTTACATGGTGGATGCAGCAGATTTAGAAAAAGTAGAAGCTTCGAAAAATGAACTACACAGCTTGATAGACAAGCCACAGTTGCATGGAATTCCAGTAAGTGTTTTAGTTTTTGTATTTATGTAATCATTCTGCTATGGTATTCCCGATATTCAGAGAAGAATAAATGGATTTATTTATGTACTCACTTTTTCATATGTGAATTTAGACTTTAGAGCTTGAGATTTTTCAAAGGAACCTAAGGAAATTAGGCACCCAACTCCCACTGAATTATATTCCCTTCAGTCTTTGAAATCCCAGCCTAAATGTGTTGCAGCTTGACAACACTAAATTCTGGAACTGGTTGGACGTTTTTCACTGAAGCAGTTTTTTGATGAAAAAGTCATTTTTTTCAAAATTGAAATGTAGAAAATGTCTATTTTGATAAAATTTTGTTTAGAAAAAACAGAAATGAAGCATTTAAAAATGTTGAAATGTCCTATTCTGACATATTCAGAATGAGCTACTTCAATTTTTTGGTTTGAAATTACTTTTTGAAACAAAATTGTTTTTGATAATAAATTCTTTTTAAGCAGATCAAAATGTGAATGAAACAACCTGAACTAATTAATTTTTCCAGCATTTTGTTTTGCATTAAATTTAGAAATGTTTTGGCTTTATTCCCTTTCAGAATGGGGGGAAGAAAATAAAAATTGTGGAATTTCCCACGAAACAGAAAATCAGTTCTCACCCAGTTCTCTGTTTGTGAGAATTTACATTTTTTCACAGAGCTCTGGATATTATCACTTGATGTCACTGCTACAATATGTGTTTACACTGGGAGATGTACAAAAGCCAATAAAAATGTGGAGGTGGAGTGAGCCTATCAAATTCATTTCATATAGGGCATTATCAGTTGGTGGTAATTTTCAGTCAGTGTCAGTATGGGCTAGATTTGAACTGGTTACCCAGAGATATTAGTAGAAATATCTTAAGATATAGGAGATTGTTTTTGGAGAAGTTGCTTAGCAGATCTCAAGCATCAAATAGTCCTCTGCTTCCACAAGTCAAGGAAAATCTTGGGACCTACCGCAAAAGTCAATATGTAAATGAAAAAAAGCAAAAATCATAGAATCATAGAATAATAGGGTTGGAAGGGACCTCACGAGGTCATCTAGTCCAACCCCCTGCTAAAAAGCAGGACCACTCCCCCTAAATTATCCCAGCCAGGGTTTTGTCTAACCGAGCCTTAAAAATCTCCAAAGATGAAGATTCTACCACCTCCCTAGATAGCCCATTCCAATGCTTCACCACCCTCCTAGTGAGAAAGTTTTTCTTAATATCCAACCTTGACCTCCCCAGCTGTAATTTGAAACCATTGCTCTTTGTTCTGTCCTCTGTTACCCTCGAGAACAGCCTAGCTCCCTCCTCTTTGGAGCAACCCTTCAAGTAGTTGAAGGTTGCTATCAAATCTCCCCTCAGTCTCCTCTTCTGTAGACTAAATAAGCCTAGTTCCTTCAGTCTCTCCCCGTAAGTCATGTGCCCCAGCCCCCTAATCATTTTTGTTGCCCTCCGCTGGACTCTTTCTAATTTGTCCACATCCTTTCTGTAGTGGGGAGCCCAAAACTGGACACAGTACTCCAGATGCGGCCTGACCAGTGTCGAATAGAGGGGAATTATCACATCCCTCGATCTGCTGGCAACACTCCTACTGATGCAGCCTAATATGCCATTGGCCTTTTTGGCAACAAGGGCACACTGTTGGCTCATATTCATCTTCCCGTCCACCATAACTCCCAGGTCCTTTTCTACAGCGCTGCTACTTAGCTGATCGGTCCCCAGCCTGTAGCAGTGCATGGGATTTTTCCGTCCTAAGTGCAGGACTTTGCACTTGTCTTTGTTGAATCTCATGAGGTTTCTTTCGGCCCAGTGTTCCAATTTGTCCAAGTCTCTCTGGATCCTGTCCCTGCCCTCCAGAGTATCTACCATTCCCCCCAACTTGGTGTCATCCGCAAACTTACTAAGCACGCAGTCTATTCCATCATCAAGATCATTAATGAAGATGTTGAATAGAACCGGCCCCAGGACCGACCCCTGGGGCACTCCACTCGTTACCGGTTGCCAACCAGACATCGAGCCATTGATTCCTACCCACTGAGCCTGTTGATCTAACCAGTTTTCGATCCACCTTACGGTCCACTTGTCCAACCCATACTTCCTTAACTTGCCAACGAGAATGCTGTGGGAAACCGTATCAAAAGCCTTGCTAAAGTCAAGGTATATCACGTCAACGGCTCTTCCCGCATCCACAAATCCAGTCATCTCATCATAGAAGGAAATCAGGTTGGTCAGGCATGATTTGCCCTTGGTGAATGCATGTTGACTGTTCCTGATCACTCTATTTTCCTCCAAGTGTTTCAGGATGGATTCCTTGAGGACCTGCTCCGTGATTTTCCCAGGGATTGAGGCGAGGCTGACCGGTCTGTAGTTCCCCGGATCCTCCTTTTTCCCTTTCTTAAAGATAGGTACTATATTTGCCTTTATCCAATCCTCCGGGACCACCCCCGTTCGCCACGAGTTCTCAAAGATAATGGCCAGCGGCTCTGCAATCACTTCCCCCAACTCCCTCAGCACCCTCGGATGCAGTTCATCCGGCCCCATGGACTTGTGCACATCCAGTTTCATTAAGTGTTCCCTAACCTGACTTTCCATCACCGAGGGCCACTCTTCTCTCCAGTCCGCGTTACCCCGTGTAGTAGCCTGGGAGCTGGCCCGCCCTGTGAAGACTGAAGTAAAAAAAGCATTGAGTACTTCAGCCTTTTCCGCATCATCCTCCACGAGGATGCCTGCCCCATTCAGTAAGGGACCTACACCACCTCTGATCCTTGTTGCTGATATACTTATAGAACCCCTTTCTGTTATCCTTCACATCTCTTGCTAGCTGCAACTCCAATTGTCCTTTGGCCTTTCTGATTTGATCCCTGCAGTCCCGAGCAATATCTTTATACGCCTCCCTTGTCATCTGTCCAAGCTTCCACTTCTTGTAAGCTTCCCTTTTATGTTTCAGCTCCCCGCAGAGTTCCCTGCTAAGCCACGCTGGTCGCCGTCCACATTTGCTGTTCTTTCTGCACATCGGAATGTTATCTTCCTGTGCCTTTAACAGGGTTTCTTTAAAATACAGCCAGCTGTCTTGGACACCTTTCCCCTTCAGATCAGCTTCCCATGGGACCCTGCCCATCAGCTCCCTAAGGGAGCCAAAATCTGCTTTTCTGAAGTCCAGGGTGTGTGTTCTGCTTCTTTCCTTCCTTCCATTGATCAGGATCCTGAACTCTACCATCTCATGGTCGCTGCTGCCCAGGTTGCCATTTACTTCTACTTCCCCGATCAATTCTTCTCTGTTTGTGAGCAATAGATCTAGAGGTGCAAGGCCCCTAGTTGGTTCCTCCAGCATTTGTACTAGGAAGTTGTCTTCAATATTCTCCAAAAACTTCCTGGATTGCCTGTGCACTGCTGTATTATCTTCCCAGCAGACATCAGGATAATTGAAGTCCCCCATAAGAACCAGGGCCTGCGACGATCTGGAAACTTCTGTTAGTTGTCCATAGAACGCCTCATCCACCTCCTCTTTCTGGTCTGGTGGTCTGTAGCAGACACCCACCACAACATCCCCCTTGTTGCATTCTCCCCTAAACTTAACACACAAACTTTCAACCATCTTGTTTCCACTTTCATAGTGGAGCTCCGAGCAGTCATACAGCTCTTTTACATATAACGCTACTCCTCCCCCCCTTTTTCCCTGCCTGTCCTTCCTGAACAATTTATATCCATCCATGGCAGTGCTCCAGTCATGCAAGTTATCCCACCACGTTTCTGTTATTCCAATTATATCATAGTTCCTTGTCTGTGCCAGTACTACCAATTCTTCCTGCTTGTTTCCCAGGCTCCTCGCATTTGTGTACAGGCACCTAAGATACCGGGCCCATTGCCCTACTTTGCCCCGTCGATTCTCCCTCCTGTCGCATCTTCCCCCTTGCAATTTCTCCCGGTGTCCTCCTTCCCCACTCGCCTGAGGTATTATGACTTCATCAGGAAATAAAAAACAATTATTTGACCCCACCCCCCAGTTCCAACTACCCTCTCTTTTATTCCTGCTGTTACAGCCCCAGCATCCCCCAAGTTCCATCCCTTCCCCCAGGTTTCCCTCAGTTTCACTTACCTGTGGGCCTTGGTCACCTTCCCCCTTCGAACCTAGTTTAAAGCCCTCCTTACCAGGTTAGCCAGTCTGCTTCCAAATATGCTCTTTCCCTTCCTGGATAGGTGGAGTCCATCTCTGCCTAGCAGTCCTTCTTCCTGAAACAGCACCCCATGGTTGAGGAAGCCAAAGCCCTCCTGGTAACACCATCTCCGCAGCCAGGCATTCACCTCCAGGATGCATCTGTCTCTGCTCGGGCCCCTACCCTTGACCGGGAGGATCGAGGAGAACACCACCTGTGCACCGACCTCCTTCACCCGTGCTCCCAGAGCCCTGTAGTCCCCTTTGATCTGCAGAGGGTCACCTCTCGCAATATCATTGGTTCCCACATGGATGAGTAGCATGGGGTAGTAGTCAGAGGGACGGATGATTCTCGACAATCCCTCCGTAACGTCTCGGATACGGGCGCCTGGCAGGCAGCATACCTCCCAAGAAGCCTTATCTGGGCGACAGATGGGTGCCTCCGTCCCCCTCAGAAGAGAGTCACCAACCACCACAACCCGACGTTTTCTCCTCGGTGTGATGGTTGTGATCCTCCCAACCTCGGGGGTGCATGGCTTCTCCTCTTCCATCTCATCTCCTGTCTGTAGTGCTGCATAGCGGTTCTTTACCACAAGGGAGGGTGGGATGGGAGCAGGGGTGGAGCACTGTCTGCTGCCAGAAGTAACCAGCTGCCAGTGCCCACCCTCTGCTTGAGCCATCTCATCCTTCTCCGAGGGTGTGGCAGCAGTCCTTTGCCTCTGGATAGTTTCTTCATCCCTGCATGTTTCCTCATGGATGCTATCCAGGAACTTCTCCAGGGCATGGATACTCCTGAGCCTGGCCACCTCCTCCTGTAACTCCCCCACCTGCTTCCTGAGAGATTCCACCAGGAGACACCTGTCACATTGAATGATCTCCCCAGCCTGACCGTCTGAGAGTGGGAAATGCAGGCCACAGTCCCTGCAAGTCCACGCCAGGATCTGGGTAGAGATATCCATGGACAGTATGTCTGTCTGGCTACAGGCGCAGGTGGAGGAGACAGTAGCAGTGCTGGCACAAGCGGTGCGGCTCCTCTTCACCATAGTAGCTACACAAACCACAAACTCCCTCGCAAACTCCCCTGTTTGCAGTTCCTGTTCGCAAGCTCCCCCTGGTCGCTCAGCCACTGGCTTTTAAGGCCTTCTCTGCCTGGGTCAGCCCTTGCCCCTCGTTAAGCACACAGGGGAAGGGAAAGGGAAATGAATATGTCTTGAAGCAGGATCTTCACTTTGGCAAATAATGAAGTGAGCTGCTGATGCACCATTAAGTAATTGAGGAGATGGAATAGATTCCTTTGTTAAAGAGAATTTATTCTAAAATTGTAGATTATCCTCAGCCTTATATCATCCTTCAGCCTGGCTACTGATACCAGCTAATGAGGACATGGGACCTATCCACAGGGATCCTGTTGTGGGAAGGAAAAGAGATTGTTAAACTCTGACCCAGGACAGAGAGTATTAGGAACCTACGGCTGTAGGTTGGCCTGAAGTATTTTCTGTAAGCAGCTACTTTCAGTTCTGTCCTGTCATGGGCCTAGGGAAATGCTAACCAAAAGTTACTAGGTGAGGAGGAGTAGACAAGTGATCAACATCAAAATCATTGCCGTAAACTGAGTTTTACAGAATGGGTTCAGGCAGAATTTCTGATCGCACCCTCTCTTGCAGCAGAAAGATTTGAAAACCTCTCTGTAACCTCACTGCATATTATTTGGACCAGTCAAATAGGGAAGAGAAGTGGGGCTGTAACCAGATTTTTGAAAGACGGTTAAAAAAAATTAGGGAGCTCCTATTACAGTTTTTTATCAGCTTTCCACATTCTGTTGTGCCCCTTCTCTTTAACCCTTCTCATGCTCAGTAGGCACCTGAGTTGTTTAGCACTGCATAATGAAGCTCCTTTCCTTTTTGTGTTGTTATATAACATTCTGGGGGCCTAGCCGGACAGACGCAGTAATTTCTAAGTTGCACTAGTGTGTCATTTTTACTTATTATTTTGTTAAAAGTAACTGATATTGAACTATTGTTTATTTACTATTGTTATCCTTTGGCATAATAGTAAGATAGTGTTGTTAACCTGAGGATGACAAGTAATAATTTTAATTTGTAATTATAATCTGGACCTTGATTTGCAGTTGTGACATAACTTAAAAATAATAATGTGACCATAATTTTAAAACCCTTCCATCTCTTATTTTGTCTTCCATAAAATAACAAGATGTTTATTCAACCTGTGTTTTGTGTTTTTTATGCAGTTTTATGAGCATAAGCATCTTTTTTTTTTTTTCTTTCTTCTCATACCTAGTTCCAGATGTTTGCTCCTGTATGAAAGGTGTACCAGGGGGAAGGGAATGTGGCACTGGCTGCTTTTAGTCTGAAGCACTCTTAAAGGGGTGTGATTTTCAGAATGTGAGTGCTCAGCCTTTTGTGAAAATCAGTTCCTTTTAAGCTGAGTGATATGTCCCAGTCTGACACCCAAAAATCATTAGTCACTTTTGTGAATGTAAACCATCTGTCTTAAATATTTAGGTGTTAAAGCTAACAGAATGAAATTGTGACAGTAAATAGTTTTTTAAAATATAGATTTTACATGAAATTTACATTAATTTGAATGTGAATTATTTCACAGGTGTTGGTCCTTGGAAATAAAAGAGACCTTCCCGGTGCACTGGATGAAAAACAGCTAATTGAGAAATTGTAAGTAGCTGGCCTATCTAAATAGCTGGGGCATTCTGAAAAGATGTTGTGTTAAGGCAACTCCTTGGAAGTGTGCTGCAGTAATCAGCAGTGACAGATTCTGTTTTACATTCTACACTTCTGGCTGCAGTGGTTTCTAAAATTGGAATGGTTGATGATGGGAAAACCAATATCAAACCTTTCTGTATGATAGTTTCAGTTGTATAAAGTTGTTTCAGATATCCTTTTTTCCTCAGCAGTGAAGATGCATCTAATGTAAAGAGTAATATTCCTTATATGATCCAAAGTGGATTGTAATTGGCAGTTTTTTTGCTTCACTGACATTAGAATAGAATCATTGTCTGTAAACTTAAGCACTTTAATATTTTTGGCAGGCAATCAAACTGTATATTTTTCACTAATGAAAGTTACTTAAATTCAGACACTGGGTAAGAATAGGGTGACCATTTGTCACATTTTGGCCGTGGCAGTCTCTTTTTTGAGCCCTGTTCTGGACATCTGCACTTTTTTGACAAAATGGGCATCGCTTCCATTTGCTCTTGCCAACTGATACCAGGGGTCAGTCCCACCCCCAGGCTGCATGGGGCTGGGGCACTCAGCCCCAGCTCCAGGTGGTTCAGAGCTTGCGGAGTCAGCTTCAGCCGTGGGAGGGGAAGGAGGAGGCCCTGGTGAGCCCTGTGCCTGGAGTTGGGAAGACAGCTCTGGTGAGTCCTAGGCCATTCCAGTTTACTTTAAGACATAAGGTTCATTAGTGGGATGTAATCATTTTGAAAAGGATTCAGAGAGGAAGGATGATCCAGTGGTAGGGTACTAAGATGGGACTTGGGAGACCATAGTTCAATTCATTGCTCTACAAAGGACTTTCTTTGTGACCTTTGACAAGCCACTTAACTGCTTTGTGCCTTAATTCCATGTCTGTAAAATGGGGATAATGATAGTTATTTACCTCATAGTGGTGGTGTGAGGATAAATACAATATAGACTGTGAGACACTAAAGTAGCAGAGGTCATATAAGTACCTAAAAGAGATTAAAAATGTATTATGTAAGATTCAGATTTTTTCCTCATAGTCAACATCAACATTTATATAGGAATCTTGGCCACATTATTCTTAACACTATACATAGTTTACTAAGTTATGAACCAACCAGAGATTATTGTTGAGTTTCTCTGATTACTACTGTTGCAAAATGTAATAACTTATACAAACTTTCTGATACAAAAGGGGAAAAGTTGACCTTTAAAGACAAGTACCTGGGAAACAGTGTCTACTGACAAATACTATCTCAGACATACGGATGCTCACCCCCCCCATCTTTCTCTATTAAACCTGTCTTAAATCATAAAGGTTTTTGAAGCACTTTAAACCTCTGATGCTTTAAAAAATGCACTTGTAAGCAATAGTGGAGTTTTAAAGTTGCAAATCAGATGTTAGAATGTAGTCCTTTGAATACAGATTTGCAAATGTGATTTAGTGGGCTATGTGGAAAATGTTTGTGTCAGGTTTTGTGGAGTCATAAAACTACTTAATGGAATTTCCTTTCTATAGAAACCTTTCAGCTATTCAAGACAGAGAAATCTGCTGTTATTCTATTTCCTGTAAAGAGAAGGATAACATAGGTAAGCATGTTATTGTGACAATGCTTTATGTATACTACTTACATAATAATGGAGATTTTAATGGGGATTGAGCATCCAACTCCCATAGGCATTTTTGAAAAATCTTTTTCCCTTTATGGTTGGAGAGGTTTTGACCTAAGCCTGGTATTAAAGCATATCCTTCTAAACAGCATAGAAATTTTTGAAAGCAAATAGACTAGTTAGTTGGAGATACATTTAGTTCTCTAGAAGATCATTAGTTTAACCGAACCCTCGAAGATGCATCTTAAAAATAAACTAAATATATTATACAATTTGTAATATTTTAAGACTGTTATTTCCTGATTAAAAAGATACCAGTATGTTATCTAGTAATTTACTAGGTAACATATAATAATCTTGTGATGGCTACTCCTCTCTATAGGAAACTATCGAGTAGATGTAACCCCGTAAAGGCTATTGCAGACTCTCAGGCTTTAAATCCTCTGTACTGGAATAACCTTGAGTTCAGATACTTCCTAAAAATGCCTCAGTAGTTCAGTATTGGTCTTGAAACATACTCCAACGAGATACCAAAAGCTTGATGGTATGCTAGTGGAAGCAGCCACACATATCTCCCCTAAAACTAGTTCTCAAATTGAGGCAGACAGCAAATTTTTTCTTCTTTCTCCACTCCTACAACATTTGCTCTACACAGGGAATAAATAAAACTACTGTCACATTAGCAGCCCCTCCCTTAAGCTATAGTCGAAGGAGAGCAAAATCACAGCTCTTTTTTCCTTTGTTGTATTCAGTGGTGTAGCTGTGTTTGTCCCAGTACACTAGAGGGACAAGGTAGATGATATAGTATTTTTATTGGACAGATTGATTTCCTTTGTCCAATAAAAGCTTGTCTCTCTTACCAGTAGAAGCTGGTCTAATAAAAGATGTCTCTCCCACCCTAATTCTTTTCCTGGAGAGCAGTCTTTAATTGCTGCTCATAGTGTCATAACTGTGGTGATGATGCTTTTAGATCCCTGAGGATAGATGGATGCCTGCTGCATGTCACATGGGCTCCAGCAGGAAGAACAGGAGACAAGAAGGGGTTGAGCATTGCAAGCCCCACTAAGAATAAAAAAGGCATTGGGTGCTGATATCCTACCTCGGAACCTGGTCAGAGTAGAATGATGATGTCCCTGAAACTACTCCTGGATCACAAACCCAGCAGAGAGCACACTACTTGAATTTGTCATTTGTCACCAACCTACTAGGTGGACCAAGGCAACTACCATTTTACAGGGGTCTCAGACACGTGGCCCATGGGCCATATGCAGCCTGCGGAGTTACTTCCTACAGCCCACAATAATACCCAGAATTTGCAAAATAATTATATTTTTTCATTTTTTACTATACTTTTATATCGTTGTATGAAAAGGTTTCAGTGACGTGGCCCTCGGGCCAATATCCTAGTCCTTATGTGGCCCTCTTTGTGATTTGAGTTTTGAGATTCCTGAGCTAGAATCCAGGCACTTGGTTCTTCCTCAATAACGATAGTTTCAAACCACCTCCAAGATCTCCATAAAGACAAATAATTACCTACCATCCTTGAGGAATGAAACCACCTCCTCATTGTATCCCCCAGTGACTCTACATTGTCCTTTCTAGCCTCCTTGCCCTGTTCTGCTTATGTGGTTGCCAGTATCGACCAGGTCCTTCCCTGTCTTTCACAGATCTACCATCTCATACTATAACACCTGATAAAACAACCCTTCTTCCTTTTCTGACTCATTGCCAGTCTGTTTCTGAAAAAAGTGGTACAGTATACCAACAATATAACTTTCTTCAGTGCTTTCAGTGTGGCTTTCAACTTACTTGCAGTACTGGGCCTATTATCTTGTTGTTTAATAACCTGTTCTTTAACTCTAATCATGGATTCCTGCCTCTGTTGAAATCTCTGCTTTATTTAATTTCTGTCTAGATTTTGTCATTCTTTTTTATGGTCATTTTAAGTTTTAACTCTTTCAACTGGTGTACCTTTCTGGGGCGGAGGAGGGTATGTCTACACTGCAATTAAAAACCTTTGGCTGGCCCATGTCAGTTGACTCAGGCTCACAGGAGTTGGGTACTTCCAGGCTTGGACTTTGACCCAAGATCTGGACCCTCCCCCTTCACAGGGTCCTATAATTGGAGCTCCAGCTCGAACCTTAAGGTCTCCCAAGCAATGAAAGATTACTGCTGAGTCCTACAAGCCCAAGTCAGCTGACACAGGCCAGCCATGGCTGTCTACTTGCAATGTAGACATAGCTTTCAAGGACTTCAGTCTCCACGGTAGTTAGTTCCCCTTTCAAAAATACAAAATACTTTAAGAAACCCAACTGCATTTGAAATGGATATAAAGTAAAATGTGTTGCTTCTGGTTTTTGTATTGTAATAACCTGCTAGCATTCTTATTTCCTTCCTGCTCTGTAAATAGATTTTGTTTTTTATCTGTCCTTCCAGACATAACTTTACAGTGGCTTATTCAGCACTCCAAATCAAGGCATTGTTGAAGGAAACTTCTGCTGAAGATAACTTTTCTTTCCAAATCACATTGGCCTCCATCTGCTATACACTACTGCAAAGATAAGGAATGAAACTCAATACTACCAGGACTCACTTTGACCAGATCTGTTAACAAATGTAAAATTTCAGTCAATTATGGCCTTCAAAAAACAAACAAACAAACAAACATACAGACATCCAGAATGTCTGTCTGTCTGTCCTAAACGCCTTAATATAAAACTGAAAAAAATCAATACTTTTTCTGAACAGTAATGTTTTGAGTTTATGCATGTGAATTGTCAACCGTTTAGTAATTTTTTTTAATATGAAGCTGAATAAACTGCACAATAGAAAGTGGTGTGCCTTATTGTGAGGCATATTGCAGAGATGATGTATAAGTTTATGCACGTGATGTTTATGGATTATGTTGCTATTAACTTCTATTTTCAAGTGCCAATACTGCGTTACTTACTCTTGAATATTCAAATCTTCGCTTTTTTATGTAAAAATGCCCCCCTGTTCATCAAAATGTTTAAATTGCCAGATGTGGAAAAGAGCTGTTTAAGAATTTGCACCTTTATAATCTGATACCATAGTCCCAGTACAAGTATTAATGTCTCACGTTCATTTGTGTTCTATTAAAAACAAATACATATATATATCACTTACGCCATGTTGCCACAAATCCCACCCCACGTCCCCACAGCAGATGCTGAGAGTGCCTGCAGTGGGTGAGGTGATGTTATCGCACCTCATGGGCGGGACAGAATGCTAGGACTTCATTGCAGAGAAATAGTTATATTAGATCCCTACAATGGTTTCCCATTGGCACCAGCATGTAGAGGAGTAGGCTAGAGCCCATGGATCTGTGTCTGCACAGCCTGACCAACCATTCTCCTCTCAGCACCCTCGGATCCACTGGCCATTTCCTCTGAGGCTGAAGTAGCACTCAGATGACTCCACTACTCCTCTGTGGCTGAAGTGCGATATTCTTTCCCTCTCTGACCCCTGCCAAACTTTCCAGGACACTTGGGTTCTATACCGGGATTCAGATTTTTCTCCATTGCAAACAGACTAAAGGTGCAGTTAATTCTTATTACTATATATAACTTATTCACTGCCCTGAAATGCATTCTGATGGAACCTGTTCCATATGCACACATATCAGTAAGATTCTTCTAATGGAACTTTAAGGTGCAAATAGTGAATATGCTTCCAGGGATAACCAGCGGAGCTTACCAAGGGCTAAATCTTTCCTTTCGATATTTTCAGATGCAGGGGGGGAGAAAAGCTATTTGGGTTTACTGGTGTAAAGAAGGTGTGTAGACAGATGGCTACCGCATGCCTGTAAATTTTAAGCACTACTTATAAATTGTACACACGAGTGATTAAAATGGTTAATAGTTTGGATGCAGCGTCATTTTGAAGATACTTTTTGGATGGAGCTTTAGTGAGTCACTCCTTTTAGTGCCGCACTAAATAAGACTGATGGAATCTTCTTTTAGTGTCATACCAGTTCCACTGCAATCAAAGTTGTGTTGTCACTTCAGTCCAACCCCCTATTTTCAGGGCCTTATGGCTTTTTCGTAAATGTTTGCAGCATGCTGGCATTTGCATGCAAAGTCACAGCCTGGAAATCAATTTGTGTAGCAGAGAAAGAAAACAATTTTGCCATTTTGCAATTTTGAACAGGAAACAAAAAATAAATGCAAGTGTCTTGGGCTGGAGTATTTTTGTTTTCTTACATAGAAGCTTGATTCTAAACTTTGACCAGTAACAATAGTCTAGCCTAATTGCTTTTGGTATTTTGAAAACAAGCTCTAATGCCAAAACAATAAACCTCGAACAGTCATTACTGCCCATGTTCAGTTTTTGTCTTTGTAAGGGCTGCTGCAGCTAGAGATAAAATTTCTGGAGGTAAAATCACAGCATAGCCTGAGCCATGCTGTGCATACCCCAAAATGAGCCACATTCATGGCAAAAGTCTCCGCCATTACCAGAACTATGCTGTTTGTCACTAGGGGATAGATTCCTGGGACTGCACCATACTCCTGTTTCTGTAGGGGGAGTCCTAGGGGTGTATATTGATCCCTGCTGCTTCAGTCATGGCTTTGGGATATTTCAACCTTTTCACTGCAAGATACTTGAGGGTGGTTGCCCTACTGGCTTCCTTGCTCTCCTGACATCTGGTAGCGGCAGCAGCTGCAGACCCATAAAGGCAGCAGGGATAAGGAGAGAGAGAGAGCACTTGTGATCGACCCTCTTCCTCCTTGTGGTTAATTCTCTTTTGTTTCCTCAAAGAGAGAAACTAAGTAACATACTTATTATGTGCAGCACATATCCCCCTCTGCAAGCTGAAGTCAAAGCTCCTTCAATGGAACAAGCACATGTTCAGAGCCAGCTGAATGGATCGCAGAGAACAGGAGGTGTCGATGAGGGTTTTAATTAATAAGAATGTCTCACTATACAGAATTGACGGAATTCCTTCCCACACCCCCTACTGCGTGCCCCTGTTTCTGAGCCCTAGCCAGCACTGTGCAAACACTAGCCTGGCTGTCCCCATTCATCACATCCTGTCCATTTTTCTACCTTAAAGATAACTTTTCAAAGCAGACGTAACTACAATGACGCTTTTACTGTCATACACAATAGCACGGTGAGGGAGATAGAGTGCATCTGCCTATAGAGAGCAGCGTCATCCTATTTCTGAGGATGTACACAAACATAGGATCACAGAGGTTAGTTAATAAGGCAGTATGCAGCATAAAGAGCCTTGAGAGGGGTTGCAAACAGACTCCTGAGTATCCTGTGTGCATGGTGCCACTCAACTAGCACAGAGGTGGTTGTTCGTGCTGTACAAATCTGTAGCCCCTTTTCTGGGAGCTGTGTTAGAGTCTTTGAAGGGCAGGCTGCAGTAAAAAGCATTATGACTACTCGCTATTTCCCTCTGCTCACCGTGAGAAGCTTACTAAGTTAGAGCAGCTCTGAGGCTATTTTAAGTTACAGCAGGGGCTGGGTAAGGTCCTGAACTGCCCAGCATGCCCAGCACAAAAGTGACTTAGGCACATTTGCCCACCTCCTCTGCCCCAAGTCTTGGAACACAGAGAACAATGGCCCCTGTAGACTGGCCAGTTGTCCCAGATATATTTCTATTTCAGTATCTATTTTTTTGCTTATTGAAAGGTATCCTCTCTATTTCCTTTCCATTGTATTTGTATATATTGTATAAAGCAACTCTGTCAACTTAGAATATGAATTTGTAGTTAAATGGCATGAAACAAAAAAAAAAGGAAAGGAAATTCAAGTTACCAGGCACACACAACAAGCTAGCGCCACTGAGGCAGGGAGCAGTTACTCTCAAATAATTTGCTCCTGAATATGTCATTTTGTAAAATGCTGGTACTTCCTAGGTAGAACAGTCAATTGAATAGTTTCTTCATATGCTCTAGCCCAGAGTGTCCTAATTAGTTCTCAGTGGTCTTCAGAGCTGGTCTGTAGTACAAATACTGGGTTCATGTTTAAATGGCCAAATAAATTAACTAACTCCGAGAACAATACAATAAGAGGTAAGTTGTGCCAGGGGTGCCACGGAGTAGGTCTCCAATGAGCAGCAACAAATAAGGCTGATTTTAGCTGCAATATGGAAATGATGTTTCTCAGGTCCTCGGGTTTTCAAACTTTTCTCCTATTTGCAATCACAAACCATGCCTGTGATAATTATAGCAATTTCTTACATGGAACGCTAATATTACGAGAGTATTCAGCATATGGATAGCTGTCTTCTAATGTAGTTAAACAGCTGGAAATGAGTATGAGGGCCAAGTATATGTGACCAGCCAGATTTCAGAGCGCTGTTTGAGGACTTCTGTTCTGGACAATTCCACATTCAAAATGAGGCTTTTGCCTTGCTGTGCTGGAGTGAACCGGTGAGAGTCCAGCACTCTGTTGAAATTCTAGTAGTGAACTGAGGAAAGTGAAGTGATTTCCTGGCCTCTGATGGTGTTCACCTTTTCTTTGCATACTGCTTAATCATCCCTAACAGAGACAATTGCTCCCTGGGGCTCAGATAGTCACATTTGGAAAACTTTTCTTGGCCACTGGAATGGACCAGATTGCACCAAATGGTAGGTAACTTCAAAATATGGTCCCAGAGGGACATAACTCATCTCTCTTCCAGTTGCAGAAGCTGAGTGCTATGCTATGCTTTTTTTCAGGAGCAAAGTATAAACCTTTACAATAAAATGCACTTACAATAAGAGTTGTGGCCAAGTTGTGTTATCTCACTCCTTGGTTATTGTTACATATGGATGACATGGACAGTGTTTAGGTGGAAATCTAGTTTAAAAACTTCCTCAGTCCCTCATTCATTCTATGTGCAGGGTCATGCACTTCTGATATGCTAGGTTCATTCACTGATTAGGGAACAGGACAGCAGCTACAACCCTATGGGGCTGTATTTTCATTCTAAGTAACAACTGTAGAGTTTGGAGGGAGTAGGGTATGGCATACATCTTCTCGATGCACCTACTCTTTTTCCACTCCCCTGCCCACATGGACACTGGCCACCCAGCAGTTCTAGGGGATGATGGTGCTGTTGGAATGGTGTATGGAATGGTCCTCTTTGGCATAAGGAGGACATCCTTGTGGATAAAATGGAGGTACTCTGGCCCATTGATGCTCAACTTCCTCCTGAGTCATGGAGTAACTAGGAAAATGAATGGGCATATAACAAATCTATATCTGTCAATGTATAGCCTGCAATGCTAAGACCTACTTCTTAAGAACAAGCTGATTTACTAAGCATCTCTTGACGGGAGAAAGGTGAGACATGTTTTGTTAAGTTGTTCCTCAGGTCATAAAGAGATACAAATTAAAATTTATCTGGCATAATGTTCCATTTCAGTACATCTTGGATACACAGATAGGGTTTTGATTATTTATCCTGTACATTTATTTTCAATATTATGGGCCAAAGTCAGAGGCTTCCACCCACATACAAAAGTGCAGCCTTAACAGCAGGTATACCCTTAACTGGGTGTACAAACATGGTAATTTTGCATGTAAGCAAATAGCTGGGCACCTGATGAGCTAATTAAATATGGTGGGTATTAAATAGCTATTTATATAAGCTATTTAAGGGTAGGTCTAAGACCACCTTTTTGAACATATGGACCTATGTGCAGAAGAACCCAGCAGGTCTTCTCTCTAAAGATTAATGTAGATTTACAATGCTGCATTCATTCTTTGCTACTACAAGTATTTATTTTAATTTTTAATCAATCCATGAAAATAAAAACCTATCAAAATTCTCTGGATGCATTTATTGTAGTATGCACAAGGCCACAACATCCAATAATCAGGTCAACTAAATTGCCCCATATAGTACTGGCATTTTATTGCCTTCTCAGTAGTCCATCTCAGCACAAATTCTCATTCCTTAAACCTTCAAACACAACCACAAAAACCACGCTTTTATCTCCTCCTTCTAGGGAACAAAAAGGAAGGCTAACAAATCCAGACTTTGCCACCTCAGTGATGGGAGTGAGTTCCAAAGAGAAGAAGCATTCAGATGATGTTATGCTGGCAGTCCTTTACATGCTGTCAGATGCAGCATCATGTCAGAGGAAAAGATGGGAATGGCCTATACCTGCTCTTCAGATTTCCTAGGCTGTACAATGCAATAAGCTATTTTAACCAAGAGACACAGATAGGGAGGCATGACACAGCTGAAAAAGTGGGCATATAACAGTCCTTATACAGCATTTAAGTACAAACCATAAGATGCTACTTTCCTCCTAGGGAATGGGGAAATGTCTTAGCCAAAACAGGAACTTTGCCTATCCCCACTGAACTATCTTTAAAGACTGGGAAAGATGCATTACTTTGTATCAGAGGCACCCTAGTTCCTAGATAAAGAATGAATCCTGCTTCCTTGATTTTGGGGCTAAATATTCTGTCTTGCTTGTTGTGCATTTGAGTTAATGCTCTCAAGATTTTCTTCACGTCTTAGTCCCTATGTGGATTCCGGACCTGGGTGCACATGTGCGTCATGCATTGGAGCTGGAAGTGTTCACTGAGCTGTGTGCATGCCTTGCTTCATCCATGTAGTATGTCCGCGGTCTTATGTGGCTGTGTGGGTCTTTGCCCACTCAGGGCTAGGCTATACTGCTGGCAGCATCTCCAACAGCATAGCGTCAATTGTGCAAGTTTGATTGAGTGTCTATAAAGACATGCACAATCAAACCCAGAATTAGCTGGAGGTTGATTTGTTAAGACCCACCCGGCAAGTAGTGTAGTGTTGATTCAACGGGAAGGCATTGCCTGTTGTCTCAGCACTGGGTGGGCCCTGGGGTAAGTAGGTGTTAGGCAGTCAAAGGGAGATACACAAGTTATTTTAAGTAACTTGCATATCTCCCTTCGACTGTTGCCATAATTCCCCCACAATGTAGAACAGTCCTCAGTTTCCTTTTACCACCTCATGGCTAGAGTTGGTAAGTTCTTCTCCTTCAGGAAAGCTACACAGGGTTCTATGAGAATGCAAATAAGAGGAAACATTAGGTTTCCCCTGTATGCCTGAGGTTCCCTCAGTGTTTATGGCCCAGAGCATTTGGGCTTCTGAAATCTCAGAAATCATGACCTTAGGCTGTGGGGTTTGTTCCATAGTGTACTCTGGTTTGCTGCTGTTTTAGACATGCTGAATGCAGGAAAGAACAAGTGGAAACACTGTTAATACAAACACCCATATTTGGGCACAGAATGATACTTTGCAGTTAATATGGAGTAAGTGAAATTATTAGTCTACAATTCAGGGATCTTCATTGTTTTTCCTATAAACAAATATCAGGATATAAATGTCATGTTCTATAACACCTGGGCAGTTACTAGTAGTTGAACAGTAGTTATCTACTCTTTATAAAATAGGCCTCTGATCAAACAGAATTAACAGACCCATAATTAGTGTGTTCACATTATGGAAAAGTGAAATTAAGTTACCTGTTCTTTTAACTAGTTCCTCAAACTTTTTTCATGATGTTTTGTATCCCCCCTGCTTCCCTTCTCTCATGTAACTGGAAAGGTCTCCAAGTCGCACATAATATACAGCCATTTTTCACACTCTTGACAAAGCAGCATTGCATGCCTCATTTGTATCAATTATGCAAAAATTGAAGATGAGTGGCTTATAAATGCAGACAGAATAATATTTTTAATGTTTCAAGAAAGCAGCTTAACCAACAGTAGACAGAAGAGTATCTGGTACTGGAACAAAATCCATTCTTTTGAGGACATGTTAGCACATTGTAATGGCAGCATACGTTGCAACATGTTTGTGCCTTTCCCTGCACCATCTAGACATCTCTAAAGAAGTCTAAGAGTGAATCTAACTCTCATTTGCACTTTATTTGCTGTTTCACTGCTCCTTGTAGTTGTTTCCAGCAAAAACTACTGCAGGATCATAATGCCCTTTTTGCCTTAGTCTGTGTGTGTAATCATCAGCAAATAGCTCACAGATGCATTCACACATCTCTGAAAATTCAGGGAAAAGATATAGAATTCCAAGAATTAGAAGTCCTTTCTTTTACAGATTCATACTGCCAAAGGGATTTGGTTTGCCTTAGGTATTCCAAATTATGTATATTACTGGGTTTTCATAGAAGGCCAAAGCTGGAATTGTTACATTGACCTAATTGGATCAAAAATAAAGTTTAAAAGTGGCAGTTCAGTTCATCTTAAGTTTAATATAAAAGAGGGAAGTTCTAATAAAATAATACTGGACCTTTTGGGAAAGAATTTCCAATTAAGGCTACTGCAAAAGTAAGATTCAAAGTATGGTTTGTTAAGAAACAAGAGTCAGAAACTAGATCTAATGAAAGATGAAGCATAAGGCTGTCTTGGAATATTAAAACCGACCTTTACTGAAATGGTAAACTAATGCATTCATTTCTTTAAACAAGGGATTAAAGATGAGCGCTCAGCAGGAGTAATTTTCTCACTGCACAAAACAGTGTATTAATATTTATGTTGCTTAGTTTTAACTATATTTAGTAGTTGTGCTTACAGAAGAAGACTTTTCTTGAAGATATTTAAAAATTGCCATACCTCATTAGTGCAGTAAAGATTTTGGCCTAGATCAGGCCCTTTGTTTTGTATCAAGAGTGTCCAGTATGATATTTTTGATAATGTAAAAAGAGATCTGTGCTATGAAACTCCTAAAGCATCCAAATGGCAGTTTTTGAGAAAGGTGAGTTAGAGGTCAGCTATGATGTCTCAGATTTACCACTCAAATGGCAAATGAAGAGTGACAACACTCCTTGGAAAGTTTGTGCAAAAATAACTATGCAAATTCAAAAAACAGAAATGAGTGAAATGAAGAGTTACGTGACTGCTCTCGTCAGTATCTGACCCCCACCAGTATTGCCTGCCTCGATGTCCACTTCTCCTGCAGCTGTCTACATTTCCTCTGATGTCATTTGCTGCACATGGATTGTGCTCTCTGAGCTAGTCCACAGCAGCCCTGATCTCTCAGTTAGGGTTTGATCCAAAGTCCTTTAAGTCAGTGGTAAGATTCACATTCATTTAATGAAAATTGAAGTAAATCCTCTTTAAAGACCCACTTCTACAACAATGCTTATTCAATATGACTCAGTAAAAACGTTTATTTAAACAAAAGCAAAGCAAAACAGAAATATTTGTTCTACCATATTACACTTCAAGCTTTGGTGGATAATCATGTGATCTCTTTGCAGTATCTTCTGTCTATCCTCCCACAATTTCTTCATGCTATCTTGATGCTTTCTTAATTCCATCATCCTACAAATAAGAAGACGTTGGCTCTTGTTCCAAAGAGCTTACAATCTTATTTCAGACATAAGGCATTTGTTTGGATGCTGTGAAGTAATAAATAGGATGCAGCAATTATGGTTTTCTGCTTTTAATTTTAGTGGAATAATGCATGGTGAATGATAGGACCCTCCCAAGTCCTTTCAGTTCTTCCTTCACTGACAGGAGCAGAAGACCAGAGTCCAGCAGCAGGCAATACAACAGGTTTATTGGGATCTTTTCCACACAAGCCTCCATTAGGACCCCATAGTCCTTTACACCAATAAGTTTCCCCTCCCAGTAAATTTCCAGCCTTCCAAGTAAATTCCCCCTCCAGTAAACCCCCCCCCCCCCCAATATACTTCCCACCTCCCACCCCAGTAAATTTTCCTCCACCTTCCTGGTTTACCTTAGTTTTTATAATGTATTTTAACCAGTCATTTCTTTTATATTATTTTAAGAACCAATCCTACCATGTTGTAACATAATCCTCCATCCAATCATACTCCACCACTCTAACTGATAACAGCTAGTTACAAGACAGACAGAAACAATTAAGGATGCAGACAGAGCAATAGATACCAGGATGACCAAACAATGCAAAATGTAAATTTTGTCACAAGTGTGATGCTCTTGAGGTGTTGGCTACTTCTGACCTGATGTGTTTGGAATGTGTGGATGTGACTGCCCGCTTCCCAGTCTATGGCTGCCTCTGGTGCTTTTTGCCTTTGTTTAGCTTAAGTACAAGGCCTCAGCCAGTCAAGTTGATTCTTTGATTTGCTACCACTGTAGCTAGCTAGTGATATAGGCCTTATAGGCAGACCTAAATATCTATAGTCTAACAGTGAAACTCTTTTTGCCTCCATTAATACTTATTCAAGGAAGGCTTTTTGGCATCAGTATGCATTCTATAGAAAACTATACAGAGTGGACTTAGGGAAATACTGTGAACGGGTTTGCAAAAGTTTATTGGAAGAGACACTGAGAATTTGTTTCAGCAGTTTTTTGTGAACCCTCTTACTGGCTTTTACTGACATTTGTGACAGCAAGAATACAAATTTAGCTAGGGAAAGAGGACATATTGGAAATAATTTCCCTAATGAGTTTATTAAGGTTTACTATGGCTTAGTTTCTGAACAAGCATTCCTTTATTAGTTCAAAGGCCACATGGCATTGATTACCTCCAAAATATCTAAATAAGCATATACACCCCAATAGTCTACATGCTAGCAACACTACAGCTATAAACATTGGCCAAATATTTACAGCTGACTTAGGCCTGGAAGGTGATGGCATGGAATGAGTATAGAGGGTCAAGGAAAAGCTCTGACAAAGAATCCCTAGGAAGTGGGATTTTTATTACACGATAACATGCAAGTGATATCATTGTTAGTTGTTGGACCTTAGCTGAAGTCATATGAAGCAGTTTAGGGCTGTGCTCTGCTCTCTTAATGGTTTTTCTCCTTATCTCACTTAGCCATATTTCTCCCTAGCTACTTATTATCATCTGCACCAGCTGCCCAGTTACCCTTATTTTCTTTATTCCTATTGCTTATCCCCAACTTTTAATAAGACAACATTGGTGTTTCCAGGGTCAGTACGCATCTAACACAAACAGTCTGTCTTTTTCATTAGTTCATTCTTTTTGATTACATACTTTGGGCCTATCACTCATGGTAAATTTCAAACTCAATTTAAAATCATAGTTCACTCAGATCCAATGTGGTCCTATATTCCTACAGGATGTGTCACACATACCTGGTCCCGAAACCTTTGTGAATTTAGAGTCATCCAGTCAGGGACCAGCTCCTGCCAAAATGTTGGTAGTGAGGGAGCCATAGCGTTGGTAACTATGGTCGTTCAAACACCACGAGTCATCCCCATGACTAGAGATTGACTTAAAAATCAGGAGAGCTTTACAAGTAGTACTTTTGGGTCTCTTTTCATTTGAAGCTTTGGGATTCACATTTTTAAACCTCTCTTTTCAACCAAGAGGGCTAGAAGCTTACTTTAAAAAATCCGAAAGCTGAGATTACCACAGAAACCTTTGACTATGGGAGTTCAGGTTTAAAAATGCCCACAATATCATAGGACTTGAAATAATACCATGAGATGTACCAACAATTGAACAGTGTCTGTAGCCTCCTGAGCATAATGGGCAATCAGCAGCTGGCACCCTATTCCAAAGACACATGAGGAAGTAAGAGGGACACCTGGCGTCTCTGACAAAAACAGTAGTAAGTAGGGACCCTAGCATTTGTTTGGGCACAGAGGGTGATGGTGATGGAAAGAGGGATCCCAACTGATGAAAAAGCAAGAGTCAGTTCAATCAGATGAAGGAAGACTGTTCAACAATGTTTTGTGAAATCTACCCCTGTGCAATGTTTCATCACACTGCTTATGTGTGGATAAGAGAGTGGTCCTTGAAGTTCAGTTTTAGAACGTTCAATATGAATATTTTGTCCAGTCTAGGGTAAGAAACTACAAGCCATTACACAGTCTAGTACACATATTGCATTGATAAAAGCTGATTAGTCCTGAAGATGTCTGGTGATCCACAGCCAAGAGGCCTTAAGCATCTGATTATCCAAGCCTGCTGTAGGATTTTTCCAAAAAATGAAACCATATCTATTAGGGAAGCACTGAAGCCTCATGGGTAGGGCACTGCAATGGGACTCAGGCAACCTGGGTTTCATTCTCTGCTGCTGAGAGATCTTGGTCAGATCACGTCTCTGAGCCTCATTTTCTCCATCTGTAAAATAGGTCTAAAAAGTGCTTTGAAATCTACAGATAAAAAGTGCTATACCATTGCTTGTTGTTATTAATTATTATTTGCATGGGACCAAATAATTTTTTTTTTAAAGAAAGGGCTTGATCCTGTAGGCCTTATTCATAAGTAGTCCCATTAAAAGTACCAAGATGTAGCAGTAAGAGAACCAAACATGCACATGCCTTTTTCACTCATGTAACGTAACTATGTTATCATCTGTTACTGAAAGGATATTTATATAGGTTTCATCACCCAAGAGCTAACCATTTTTATGAATGTTTGGTTCCCGTCAGACATTTTCTTATACTCGATATTATCCACTTGATTTGTCAAGGAACAATGCTCTTTTTGATGTAAGTAAACATGGCAGTTGGTCAAGCAAAGCTCTTTTGTCTAATGGAGACACAGGGTTTTGCTGGCAGTTAGCGAGGTTTGGACCTGTAATGTTTATTAAACTGGTGAACAGCATGTTATTGCTGAATCAGAACTGTACTAACAGCTTTAGGCTATGAAGGGTGGATGTCCTCGTTTGCTCTAGCTTTGGAGTCATTTACAGCCAGCCACAGAGCATCAAAGGAAATTCTCTTGCTCTAATTAATTGAAATTTGCTTTGTAAGCAAACAGTATTCTTACCTTTGCTACTTTTATTGTTACTTTGTAGCAGCAATTGGATTTTTAAAAAAGAAATAACTTAATGTGCAGGAAGCAATGGCCTTCCTATTAAATGTCATGTATCAGCTCTGATGAGAGATGTATCATGTGCCTTGTGATCAGGGCTGGCCCAAGGGTTTTTGGCACCCTAGGCGAACTATGACTTTGGCACCCCCCCTCCACATGTTATAAGAGAGAGAGAGAGAGAGAGAAATTCACTTCCATTTAATTTGGCACCCCTTAAAGCCTGGTGCCATAGGCGACTGCCTAGTTCACTTACATGACTGGGTCGGCCCTGCCTGTGATCCTTTCAGAGGGAGAAAAATAAATGAAGATATTTAGATATATACTTTACTGCCAAAATTCAGTGATTATATAAAACAAACTTCAGCCCACTCTTGATGGTGAAATCAGAGTTGAGGACAGATGTTATATCTATATATTTCCAGGATAGAGAGGCTGAGTGCAACAGAGATGAACTTGTTGTCCAGAACCATTCATTTGTTCTACATGCCACCATCTGATTTACCTTCACCTTTCTCCTCCTTGAGATTAATAGTGGGATTTGCCATTGCCTTTGTGCTTATGAAAGACCCTGAGTCAAACTGAAGATATTGCAGCATGATAAATCTATTTAAAACAACATAAATCTTTTATAAGCCTTGCGGATCCTTACATTTGTAGGTATTACTGGACTTTATAGTACTCTCTTTGATAATTTATTGGAGGTTAAACTTTGTCTGTTGTCATTCGATGGATATAGCACAGATGAGCTTCTCCCATTAAACTTCATCATAATGCTCCCACTCAGATGAAAGTAACAGAAACCATCATTCTTTAAGTTCTTCCGTGATTAAAATTTGAGAGACACTAAGGACCAGGTGAAGTCCCTGTGCTCAGCTAACATCAGTCCTGTTCCCTGCTTAATAATGATTTGGGCAATATAATGATGGTAAAGGTCTTATTTACTACATAAATTGTCTTGGTGGAAAAGAATTAGTTTCCATAGCTAATGTTAGAATTTAGGCTCAAATCCTCAAAGGTTTTCAGGCTTTTAACACCTATTGGAATGAAGTGTAACTTTAACTGAATTCCCTGTGAAGAAAATAATTTTTCTTACTAGAAACATTTAACATCACACTGTTCAGCTCCCAAGTAAAATGGAAAGGATTATATTTCAGTCACAGAATTTAACAAATCCTAAATGGAAACCTTTCGAGTGCTCTCTGTAAAGAAAAAGCATTTTCTCGAACAATGGGAGGCAATTGTACTGAATTTCAGAATTGAAGAGAGTCCCTCTGGCTATGTCTATACTTGTAATTTTAAGTCAACTTAGTTAAGTTGCCTTAGTAAGTCTACACTTAAAATTAAAGTTGACTTTGGGGGAACTTACAAAATCGACCTAGAGTGTCCACACTGGATGCCTAGGTCGACTTGTAGGGCTAAGGGGACCTAGGGCAGTTCCTCTGGGGCAGGGTGGGCACCCCTTGCCCAGTGCCAGGGGGCTCAGCCTTTGCCCCATTGTACATAGGTACAATGGGACGAAGGGGGTCAGGGACCCTGGCAGGGCATAGGGGCAGGGATGGCAGTGGTATAGTCCCAGGGTAGCCCTAAGTTGACTTAGGGCTGCCCCACGTCTACACTGGCTTAAGTCGACGCTAGGGAGTCGACTTAAGCCCTAAGTCGACTTATTTCGAGGTTTAATAAAGTTGACTTAATTTTCATCAAGTAGACTTTATTTTCCTTAAGTCGACTTAAGCAAGCTGCTTAAGTCGACTTAAGGAAACAGTAGTGTAGACGCGAGGTAAATTAAGTCGACTTAAGCAAGCTTAAGTCGACTTAATTTTCAAGTGTAGACGCACCCTCTAAGAATAATTGACTTTTGTTTGTAGTATGATGGTGGTACACTAAAGTTTGGTTTTTATCAACTCCTAGAAAGAATGAATATCAGACAGATGCTGCAGAAACTTCAGACATAAGGGAAAGCAAGAGGCCAGAAGTTTGTGATGGATCAATATGTTCTCCAGTCACACTGGTTCAAAGCAGAAGAAATCCTGCCTGGTAAGGTCTTTTATTTAAGAAGTCTCTGGCACATTTCAGCGAAACACAAATAAAGGTTATGGGCATCTTCCCATTTGCCGCTTTCCAGACTTTAATGACAATGACCACGGTGATCTCTTCTGGCCTTGGAATCTATGAATTATGCCCAACTAAAATACTTCACTAATATTTACAAACCTTTGTCTGACATTGGTTAGACAAGAATTCAGAAAACACTTCATTTTTCTGCTAAACTGTTGATTTTTTTTTACCTCAGCTTCCCCAATCCCTGGCTGTAATGCATAGATGCTACTGTGAGACAAATAGTAAATAATAATAATAAAGATAACTCATATGCAGACAGCCATTTGAAAGTCATCCAGCCACAAGAGCCTCACCTCAGGCTCTCTTCCTTTAAAATTCCTCCTGAGGAGAAACCCTTTTATTCAGGAAACAGAGGACAGGGAACTGGGTAGTGGCCTCCTATTCCTCCCATATTAAATGTGGTTATTCTGAAAGAGAGATGGGATGTTGCTTAGATACATAGGAAATGCCAGATTGGATCAAAACAGCAACCCAGCCAGTCCTGTAGTTTGCAATGGACAGTGTCCAATACCAAATGCTTTAGAGCTTTTTCAAGTTGGAAGTAAAAAAATGTTCAATCCATTTTTATAGAAGTAAGAACAAAAAATGTCTCAACAGTAACAATGAGAAGCCTATGTCATCTGGGTTTGTGTTTGAAAAGATTAGCAGAGAATACTTGACTTTGAAGGGCAAGGATGTGCAGGGAGTGTGGTAGGGAGATTTTGTATGCTTCAGATTGGAATCAATTTTTCAGTGGTTTGTGATCCTTCTGATTGCCTTACATAAGTCCGCTAGAGGTCAAGGCCCTCCTGTTGAGAAACACTGTTTTAGAGGAAAGTGCAATGAAAGCCAGCAATAGGCAATTACAGACTAACCTACCCAAGGACAGTTCTTTTTTCATCGTGTTTAGCTAGAGACAGGTTTATACTCTGACCTCTGAGAGTTTATAACCTTCTAACACTCTTTCTCTTGTTAATCTTATTATCCATATATATATATGTCCAGTCCTTCTTTTAAACCTGCAAAGATCTTGATCTCAATGAAGTATTGTGAAATGAGTTCCACAAGCTAATGGCACATTGTTTGATTCCCCAAAAGCCCTGTTCCTATATAAAAACTCTCTAGTGTATACCATTTAAAGGGAATTTTGCCTCAAATGTTACTGTCTTGTCCAAAGATGTTATATCTGGAATGAGGTAACAGATTTAACTCCACTGAAAGACATGAATCTCTTTAATTACTGCTGAAATTCTAGACAGACAGGGTGAAATCCTTCCTCTGCTGAAGTCAATGGCAAAACTCCCATTGATTTCAAAGGGGCTGGATTTCACCAACAGTGTCTTTGATAATTTGTGCCAAAGTATGATCAGTTCTTAGTGGTTGGTGGGCAGATATGAGATTATTTTGAAATGGAAAATTGACAAACTGCCAATAATTGAGGGACATTAAGGTACTGGAAAGATTCCATCTGGGAACTAAAGAATATGTTTTCCATTTTCTCCAACTAATTAACAAGGAAAAAATTCTACTAATGTCTGTATCTGGAGAGCAGTATATGACTAAAATACATGTTAGTCTATTCGTGACATAATTATTACTGACATTTTATTTATTTCTATTTTTCAAAATACTAAATCTATCAACTGTGGAAGGTTCTTATGTTGGTGTTATCTTGGAGTAGCAGTTCTCAACCACTGTGTCGGGACACATTATGTGTGCCACACAGTGGTAAGTGTGTCACGGAGATCTGGAGAGTGGGGAGGTTGGATTTGGCCGGGAGGCGTTGGGGAGTGGGCTGATGTGTTCCATAGGGCTGAGCATTCCGCCAAGCATGTTGCGACCCGCAAAAGGTTGAGAACTACTGGCTTGGATTGTGAATGAGTATTTAGAAGTGTACTTACCTTTCTGCCTCCCTTGGCACCTGCAGTTCAGCCACTCTGGCCTCAACAGCTCATACTGTATCTCTGAGGGCTTTTAGCCGTTGTACTATATGCACAGATATTCCACCTACCTATACAGTAGGTAATTGTGTTCTGTATACAGTGCAATAAATTTGATGCCACCCCGTGACAAAATATATTCCTGTATTCAGAGCCTGCACAATATTGTAATAATCTTTGTACAAGGTATGTCTTGTAAGATACAATTTGCTGGTCAGTATTGTCCAGATATACTTATAATTTGAAAAATTATAATTTGCGGGTCATTATTGTCCAGATATGCAATGTGTCAACATAATATGAAGTAATGAGTCCTCTATATGTTGTTAATAGTGCATGTTCAAAACTCACATTGTACCAAACTGGTTAAACAGTGTGGGATTTGTAGACCCCTTATGCCAATATTGGTCATTCTGGTGGGGGAATGGCACTATATGTGAAAGAAAGTACAAAGTCAAATATAGTAAAAATCTCAGATTCATCAAACAGTACCATAGAATCTCTATGGATAGAAATTCCATGCTTGAATAATAAGGGTATAGCAATAGGAATATACTACCAATGGGGTTTTGACTAAGTTTGTGAAATGCTTATGGAGATTAGAGGTGCTAAAAAAACAGAAAACACAATAATAATGGGGGATTTCAACAATCCTCACATTGACTAGGAACATGTCACTTCACAATAGCTAAAATTTCTGAGTACAATTAATGACTGCTTCTTGGAGCAACTAGTCTTGGAACCCACTAGGGAGAGGCAACTCTTGATTTGGTCCTAAGTGGCACACAGGATCTGGTCCAAGAAGTTAATATAGCTGAACCACTTGGTAATAGTTACCATAATGTAAGTAAATTTAAACTCACTGTAGGGGGTGAAATACCAAAGAAGCCCACCATGTTAGCATTTAACTTCAAAAAGGGGAACTACACAAAAATCAGTAGGCTAGTTAAATGGAGATTAAAAAGAACAGTCACAAGAATGAACTGCAGGAAAACTGCATGGAAACTTTGTAAGAACACCATAATAGAGCCTCAAACTAAATGTATATCCCAAATAATGAAAAAAAACCCAAACCTATAACAGAACCAGAAAAAAAATGCTACACACACAACAGAATAAATAAGGTGACTAGAGATAAAAAAAGGCATCTTTTTAAAAATTGGAAGTCAAATCCCATTTTGAAAAATTGAAATGAACATAAATTTTAGCAAATCAAGTGTAAAAGTATAATTAGGCATGCCAACCCCCCCAAACCCCTAGAAAACAAACAAAAAACAAACACCCCCCCCAACCAACAACAACAGCAACAAAACCCTGAAGAAAATCCAGCTAAAGACACAAAAATGAACAGCACACAGTTTAAGTGCATCAGAAGTAGGAAGTCTTCCAAACAATCAATAGGTCCTTGAGTAGCACTCAGTGAAGACAAGCCATTGTAGCTAAATGAATTCTTTGTATCGGTCTTCACTGAAGAGGATGTGTGCGAGATCCTCACACCTGGGGCATTCTTTTTTTGGTGATAAATCTGGGGAACTGTCACGGACTGAGATGTCAACAGAGAAGATTTTGCTACAAATTGATAAATTTAACAATGATAGATCACTAGGACCAGATGGTATTCACCAAGAATTCCAAAGGAATTCATATATGGAATTGCAGAACTATTAGCCATGATATATAACCTATCGCTTAAATCAGCCTCTATACTAGCTGCCAGGAGAGTAGCTAATGCATCTCCTCGTTTTTTTTTTTAAAAGGCTCCAGAGGTGATCCTGGCAATTACAGGTCAGTAAGTCTAACTTCAGTACCAGGCAAATGTCCTGGGTTCTGGTAAACATAGGTTTTGTAAAAGGAAATCATATCTTACCAATCTATCAGAATTTTCTGAGGGCATCAACAAGCATGTGGACAAGGCTGATCCAGTTGATTGAGTATGTTGCAATTTTAAAAAGCCTCAGATATGAACCCTCACTAAAGGCTCATTAGCAAAGTAAGGTGTCATAGGATAAGAAGGAAAATCCTCTCCTGGATCAGTAACTGGTTAAAAGATAGGAAACAATGGGTAGAAATAAATTGTCAGTTTTCACAGTGGATGGAAGTAAATAGCAGGGATGTGTACTGGGTCCTGTTCTGTTCAAAATATTCATAAATTACCTGGGAAAGGGGATAAACAGTGAAGTGGCAAAATTTGTACATGATAGTTAAGTCCAAGCAGACTGTAAAGAATTACAAAGGGATCTCACCAAACTGGGTCACTGGGCAACAAAATGGCAGACAAAAGTCAATGTTGATAATTGCAAAATAATGCTCAATGGAAAACATAATCCCAATTATACATATAAAATGATGGGATGTAAACTCGTTGTTCTCACTCAAGAAACAGATTTAAAAAAAGAGATCTTGGAGTCATTGTGGATAGGCTTCTGAAAACTTCTGGTCACTGTGCATCTGCAGTCAAAAAGCTAACATAATGTTAGGCACTATTAAGAAAGGAACACATAATAAACCAGAAAATTATAATATCACTGTATAATTCAATTGTATGCCCTCACCTTGAACACTAAGTATAATGCAGTTCTGGTGGCCCCATCTCAGAAAAGATATATCAGAACTGACAAATGCACAGAGAAAAACAAGAATGTTTAGGGATATGGAACAGCTTCCATAAGAGGAGAGATTAAATAGACTTGAATTGTTCAGCTTAGAAAGAAGAGGGATATGAAAAAGATCTATAAAGTCATCAATGGTATGGAGGAAGTGTTATTTGTCCCTTCACACAACACAAGAATTGGGGCCACCCAATGAAAATAATAGGCAGCAGATGTTAAAAACAAACATAAGGAAGTATTCTTCACAGAGCACAGTCAGCCTCTGGAACTCATTGTCCAATGATGTTTTGAAGGCCAGAAGTAGAACTGGTTTTAAGAAAAGAACTCGATAAGTTCACGAAGGATAGGTCCATCAGTGACTATTAGCCCCGATGGTCAGTGACACAACGCCATGCTCTGGATGTCCCTAAACCTCCAACTGCTAGGCCCTGTGCAATCTTTATCTGCCATCTTGGGTGTATGCATTCTGATACAGTCTCTAATGACATGATCACATGCTATTGTTGCCCAAGCAGGATAGCAATATCTCAGAATTGACACAGTGCAGGAAGTTCAGGAGAATGGGTATGGATATCTATCCATCATCCATTGACAGCTGGTGATCATCCATCAGTGGTACTAAAACTGTTGTATGTCCTGACTTGCATCTAGATTGTGCTAGGTCTAGGATATTAGATAAGCTTGTAGCTGGTGTATGTCTAGACTGTCTCTATGCACTTTCTCAGGAGTGGAAGGTTTGATACTGGTTGATATTCAGCAAAAAATGATTATCCAAGGTGGGATTGTGTGTTTGAAAGAGGAAGGGAAGATTCCTTCTCTGAATGAGCTATTGATTATTTTGGTCACAAGTGGTGTTAGTTGCTCAAGAACAGAGCTAGTTTGGAGATTTTTGGTGAAATGGAATTGTGCCGATATATGCTATTTTGTCAAAGCAAAGTCATGAAAAACACATGCTCACCCCAAATTGAAGAGCTCAGGTTTTGATCCAAAAATGGACATTTTGACACACATCCATTTTTGCAAAAAAACAAACCAAACTAAACCAAAACAAAAAACCAACAAAAAAAGTTTGAAAGGTTTTGCTTTCATTACAGTGAAGACCAAAATCAAATTTCAAAACCTCAATAGTTTTGTGAAAAAACATCCTCCTCCTTTGGTCAGCTCTGCTCATGACTCTGTTTTGTGAGTAAAAACTGAGTAGCAGAAGAATGGTCTGAGTCTGTGTGACCTCTGCAAGGCTCTTAAATCTACTGGTACTTGAAAATGTCCAAATTGTTATTTTGAAAAAAACAAGCAAAAATATACCCTTCTATATCAGAATGCACGTGCAGCAAACATATGTCATGCACTGAAGAAAAAGAGTTGTAGAGTTTCTGATTAGAAGCATATCTGGCCATACTACCGGGAAAAGTCAAAGACCAAGGAAGTGTCTTCTTAAAAAAAATAAAAATAAAAACCATAAAACAAACTAAAAAGACATCTCCAAGGAGAATAGGGCATAGAACCTCAACATATGCCATCAGTATAATAAGAAATTCAGGGAAATGGCAAGGTTATCCTAAACAAGACCATAGTCTTGTTTATAACTCACAAGAAACGTCTGTGCCAACAAGCAAAAAAGATAATAAAGAAGTGGAGCGAGTATAAACAAAATGAAATTCTTAGCAAATTCAATACATGAATACTGAAGATTCATTTTGAGACTGAGAGACAGAATATATTATGGAACATGACTATGGGATGAGTTATGACAACCTTATAACAGTTCAGCCTATCTTCCCCTCATCCTCTTTAATTTAATAGCAGGAAAGTTAGGAATGGCAATTAATCTGTGAAGAGTATAAGTATTTTGCTCTCCATATTAAGTGACAATTCCTTATTAAACAATGTCTTAGTGCTTTAAATGTATATATATGAACAGTATTTGTTTGAATGTAAAATAACTATTTTATTTATATGTTCCAGATGGGTAGCTGTCTATTTCAACAAAACAAACAAGGAGTCCTGTGGCACTTTTAAAAACTAACAAATTTATTTATCACTTGAGCTTTCGTGGGTGTAATCCCACTTCATAAAATGCATGACATGGAAACTGTAGTATGTAAGGTCTGTAATATATAAGTCTTTTTCAGCAAACTAACCAAACATGTTGTTTTGATTCAAACTGTGTGGAACAATAGATGAGAAGGTGAGAATGTTAACAGAGGGGAAAATTAACTTTGGTAATGAGTGAGCCAGCCCAAATCCCTATTCAGACCTGATATAATGGTGTCAGATTTGTATATGAATTCCAGCTCTGCAGTTTCACATTGAAGTCTGATTTTAAAGCTTTTTTGCTGAAGTATTGTAACTCTCATGTCTTCTACAGTATGTCTAGGGAGGATGAAGTAGTCCCCTACTGGTTGTGAATGTTACCATTCTTGAAGTCTCATTTGTGTCCATTTATTCTTTTGCACAGAGACAGTTCCATTTGGACAACGTATAAGGCAGAGGGACATTATCAGCACATGATGACATATGTCACATTGGTAGATGTGCAAATGAATGGAGCCGCTGATTTGGTTAGATCCTGTGATGCTATCACTTGAGTAGATATGTGGGTAGAGTTTGCTGCAGGGATGGGTCTCTGCCTTAGTGTTTCTGTTGTATGGTGTGTAGTTGCTGGTGAGTATTTGCTTCACTTTGGGGGGGCTGTCTATAAAGGAGAATTGGTCTATCTGCCAAGGCTTGAGAGAGTGAGGGATTGTCTTGTAAGATAGGCTGTAGATCCTTGATGATGTGCTGGAGAGGTTTGACTTGGGAGCTGTAAGTGATGACCAGTGGTGTTCAAACACCACAAGCATGGCTGCTGTTAATTGTTTCCTTGTGATAATAGTCGTAGTAAGAGGTCAAAGGCTGAGGATGCAGTTGACTGATTTTTCTATTTCCTGTCTGAGTCAGTGATGCGGCAGGCTGAAAGGATAATGTAGACAAAGATCGCAGAGGCAGCTGAAGCCTACATCTCTTCTGTTGATATAAGATTTCATCCTGTAAGGCCCTCAAAGTTGGCACTTTTGACAGGCATTACATCAGTGTGTGATTAAATAAAATATAAGTAATATTAGTGATGTCAATACGGAAATTTCTTTAAATGGTTAGATGCAAGTCATTAACAAATGATGGATATTTCACTGCTCATTTGAGGTTAATGGTTAAATCTAGCATTACAGTGGCAGTTCAGTCAATAACAAAAACCTGTCAAAAGCAGTGGATAAAAAATTGTCTGTTAGCAATGGCTACAAAGTCCCAGGTAAAGCTGGTCTTTGAGATAGAAGCTGATGATAGCTCAGTAAAGAGCTCTTTCACCTTTCAAAAGGTATTCTTTTGTTATTGGAAATTAATTATAGAAATGATTATTACTTGTGATGGAAACATTTTTTTTTAACTATTTCTGTTACTCTGTGGCCAACTAGGAGAGTTTAATAAGAAGTAATAAATTAACTGTTTCAGTCAAACAAAGTCTAGGATTTACAATGTGAATGCAATAGCATGAACAGTCTTTTGACAGTAAATACAACTTTACAGTACATGTAAATAACAGTTCAAGTGACTCGATTTAGCAGTGATAAAAGCTGTTTCAATTTCCTCTTTTCATAGCAGAAAAGCAGTTAAAATGAGTCAATTTACTGTAGTATTGGCAAAGATTGTTTTCAATTCTAAGCATTCTCTTAAATCAGTTTAAAATTAAGTAGATGGTTGCCAAATTGATGCAATTACTTAGACATCATAAAAAGGATTTAAAAACCATAAAAGCATCTTCTAACAGTTTTAAATTGAGGCAATTTGCCAACAGGAATTTTTAACCTTCATCTGGCCATTTGGACCCTACAGGTGCTTTCATATGGGTCTGATTGTGGCTTATATTGGTCATTAAGGAGAAGAAGTACCTACATATAAATCACTAATGCATGTTTCCAGATGTGTCCCTGTCCATAACCAAAGTGAAACCCAATGCACTGTGGATGCTGCATTCATATTAATTGATGCTGTGTAAATTATACTGCCATTATTCACCCGTTATCCTTCAAATGTACATTTTGTTTTCCAAACAATATTTCTTACAGTAAAATGCACCTGGAACCAAACCAATCCTATTAAAGTGTGGCAATTGTACAATGAGATATATGAAATTCACCTGGTGATTATTACTTATGAAGTGCACAGAGCATGCTCGATGCTTTATAAACCAACACCCTGATCCTGTAACTGGCTACTTGTGGGCAGACCGCTGCAGCTGCTTTGAGCCTTGCTCATTTCAATGGATCTCTGCCTTGGGCCACTTGTCAGATTGGGGCCCACTGTACCCACAGGAAACTGCATTCCGATTTTCGATACAATCATGAGCAAAACCAATATACGTGTGGGTGAAAGAGATGGCAAGTGAAAGGAAATGAAGGTTATTGCAGATGACATTGTTGCTGATGATTAGTTTCATTTTCATTTATTTAGGCCTGATCTACAGCTAACACTGAGTCTGACCTAGCTACATTGCTCAGGGTTCAGAAAAATGTTGCGTTCTGTGCGATGGTTAGGTGGCTCTCACCCTCGCTGTAAATATGACTAAGTTGGTGGCAATGATTCCATTGACCTAGCAGCTGCCTCTCAGAGAGGTGGATTACCTACATCACTGAGGCCCCTTAACCTTTCCTTCCCCCTGGTTTTCAGAAGCTGGTAAGGGATGGTATGCAATGAGAAAAGCAGACCCTGTTTAGGGAGCAGGGCTTCCCTGATTAACGGGCTTATAAAGGAAGCCAGTGGCTCAGGAGCCAGCAAACAGAACTGAAAGCAGGGGAGTTTGAGTAGGAGTTCTGTCTGAAGAGTTTCAGGGTGGGGAGTGTTTGGTGGGTTTTTTGTCATTTTTGTTGTTGCTTTTTTCCTTGATAGGAGTTTAGACAGACTGGCTACGACAGAGACAGCGGTGGTAGTAACCCCAGGAATGGAAGAAACAATGAAGATGAGTGGATGTGAAAGCTGCAAGATGTACATTATCCTGGAGTTGGTATCTGAAAACCACTGTGTTTATATGAAGTATCACTTGAGGGAGTTGCTGGAAGAAAATATCTGAATTTTGAAGTAGCAAGTGAAAACAACTGCTGAGTTTCTATGGTTGGGATTCATGCAGATGATGCAAGGAAAGCAAGAGGAGGCTGAAAGGAAAAGTCAAGACTCATAGGCAGAAACTTGACTGAAGTACTCTGAGGGGAGACTCCTGGGTGAGGAAGGTGGACATTGGAAGCATGTGACTATGAAAACCAGGCAGAGGAAGACATCAGCTAATGAAGGAGAAATATACCTCACACATAGGTTTGCTGAGTTGGAAAATGAAGAAGGGGCACATGGGAAATGAAGTAAGAGCAATAGCTAATGGTGGGAAGGCAAGGAAGATGAGAAAAATGGCTAATCCTATAAAAAGAGAGGAAGAGTCAGTGGAGGTACCCAGAGTTTGGCGCCCCGGGGAGGACACAGGGTAATTTGTAGATGGTTTCATGGGACAAAAAAAGATAAGAAGGCTTGTAGCCAGAAAGAAGATGAGGAAGGCCAGATAATCACACCAGCATCAGGAATATGCAGGTCTATGTGATTGGTGATTCCATATGTGATGTTCCCCTCTGCAATCTGGACTGGTATATCTCTGTGTCACCCCAACCCCACCCACTCCTGGGACCTGTCTTATATTTGCCATGTTATGTGAACTCACCCACTCCTGGGGCAGCTCACATACATGCCTGCAAATAAGCCATCCCTGGATGAGTAAATGAACGCTTCTGGCCAGCCACTCATGCAATTATGCAATAGTGTGAGCCTAGCCAATATCCCCAGTCTCAGATGCAAGCCTAGGAATTACCATCTTACAGAGTTCAGTGCTACCCAGTGGACTCTGCAAGTTGGTTGCTTAGTCAGTTTATCAAAGAAATTAATATGCACCAGTTCTGTCACTCTAAGTCTCTACACACACACAAACCACATGCATTGCTTTGGATAAAACAAACAATTAAGTTTATTAAGTAAAGAAAGATTGTAAATGATTATAAGTGAAACGAATATAAATTAGATTTGATCAGGAAGAAATAAAAGCAAATCACATTCTACTCTAAGCTTAACACTCTCAGTAACTTCAGTTTTAGGTAATGCTCACATCAGGCTGGCTGACTCCTTCAGCTAGTCCCTCTCCCCTGCCATGGACTGTCTTTTAATTGCTTGGTGTTGTATTGTAGATGGAATGCGAGAGAGAGCTCACTAGATCAAAATATCTCTCCTTTTAACATGTTCTTGCTCCCACCTCTGGAGTCTCACCTCTGCCACCTTCAGAGTCAGATAATAAAAGTATCTGATCATGGTATTCTCCATGTCCTGAGTCAATGAGCCTTCCCATCTCAGATACTTAGGTCAGTCTATTGTTTGTGTATGCATGCCTCAGGGGGGCATGAATTCTCTCTTACTTTGTGTTTGCCTGGATTTATTCAAGCTATGTGAGACAAACATTTGAGAATATTACATTGCAGAGTTTCCTAACCACACATGTGACACTGCAAGAAGCATATGTAGCCCAAGATCCAGGATGCTTTAACAGCAGCAGCAGTGGGAACTACAAGTTGTGGTCTACAAACTGCAGCATGTTGGGAGAACTTCCTGGCTTCTGCCAGGAAGCACCATCTGCTCTCTCCATCAGGGAGTTTCTGCACTGACTGAAGCTGAGATCATAGAATCATAGAGCTGGAAGGGACCTCATGAGGTCATCTAGTCCAACCCCCTGCTAAAAGCAGGACTACTCCCACTAAATCATCCCAGCCAGGGTTTTGTCTAACCAAATCTTAAATATCTCCAAAGACAGAGATTCCACCACCTCCCTAGGTAACCCATTCCAATGCTTCACCACTCTCCTAGTGAGAAAGATTTTCCTAATATCCCCAGCTGTAATTTGAAACCATTGCTCCTTGTTCTGTCCTCTGTTACCACCAAGAACAGCCTAGCTCCCTCCTCTTTGGAGCACCCCTTCAAGTAGTTTAAGGTTGCTATCAAATTCCCCCTCAGTCTTCTCTTCTGCAGACTAAATAAGCCTACTTCCTTCAGTCTCTCCTTGTAAGTCATGTGCCCCAGCCCCCTAATCATTTTTGTTGCCCTCCGCTGGACTCTTTCTAATTTGTCCACATCCTTTCTGTAGTGGGGAGCCCAAAACTGGACACAGTATTCCAGATGTGGACTCACCAGTGCCGAATAGAGGGGAATTATCACATCCCTCGATCTGCTGGCAACACTCCTTCTGATGCAGCCCAATATGTCATTGGCCTTTTTGGCAACAAGGGCACACTATTGGCTCATATCCAGCTTCCCGTCCACCATAACCCCCAGGTCCTTCTCTACAGTGCTGCTACTTAGCCGATCAGTCCCCATCCTGTAGCAGTGCATGGGATTTTTCCGTCCTAAGTGCAGGATTTTGCACTTGTCCTTGTTGAACCTTATGAGGTTTCTTTTGGCCCAGTTTTCCAATTTGTCTAAGTTTCTCTGGATCCTGTCCCTGCCCTCCAGCGTGTCTACCATTCCCCCCAGCTTGGTGTCATCCATGAACTTACTAAGCACGCAATCTATCCCATCATCGAGATCATATGGCAGGCAAAAGGAGAAGAGGCCGATGGACTGTAATCCTGTTCTATGTTTCTTTGCAGAATAAAATCTTGTGCTTAATGATTGGTATGAGTGCGTCTGGGTTGAGGTGAATACACATTGACACACAATGCAGAACATACAGAAGAGCCTCAGGTACAGTTTCCTAAAGTTGTGTAAAAAGTCACAAGGTAGACATGGGTGGATTTTATTAAGGCAGGAGAGGCTATGCCTCCACAAAATCTTTCCCATAGCTCTCCAAACATTTTTCTTTACCTCCCTTCTTGGTGGGAAAGCATTAGGCATGGCCTGCAAATGTATTTTTCTTTGCTCTCTCTGCCTGCAGATTGCTGCAGAGGCAATAGCAAGAGGCAGGAGCGGTCTATCTGTGACACCAATAGACACAGAACAATAGCAGCCCATTGGTCTAAATTAGTTGATAATTATCCTTAAAGACAGCCCATCCCAGCTTTGGACATTTCAGGTTACCAGTTCATACTGTGAAGGGTTTTTTTAAACCAATTTAGGGTTACACTCTTTTAGGACCTCCCCTGAACTGAACACTGATATAGATCCCACATCCCCAGGCCTCCCCAGTTATGTTCCTGGCCCAATTAGTTGACTGTCCTCCCTCCAATCTAGGCTTCTGCCTCAAGTCTGGTTAGCTGCTGGAAGGCCACTAAGCATCACTTAGTGAGAGTCATAACTCTGTGTTAATGAAGCCTTTGGGCATTGAATTCCCTTTTATAATAAATATATTTGTTAAAAAAGAATCTCTCAGCATCTCTGTATATCACAGCCTAGCTCTTTCCCTCCACTGCTTCTGGCTCCTTGGCAATGATTACCCTAGCTACCGAATGCACTGGCTGTATGGGATTTTTTTTCACTGCCCCTGCATGATCTTCTCATATACCATGTCCTTGTTTGTCCAGCATAGCCTGGTTCTTCTTCCACATAATAGGATTGCCAGTTTTGGGTGGACATATTCCTTGAGGTTTATCACATGATGTAATCTTTAGTTAAAGATTAATCTTTAATTCCTGGAGACTCGAGGGCAGTGCAGAGGAGTTAGAAATCCTATCACAGGGAGGATCAAGCATTAGTGTGGGGAGAGGATACAGCAATAGTGCCGGATGTAACATGGAGATGGCGAAGGAATATGGAGAAGGATTATACACAACTTAGGACCTGGAACGTAAGAGAGCTAAGCTCAGTTCCTGCTCTACCACAGACGCCCTGTAGGACCTTGGGCAAATCACTTAGTCTCTGTGTTTCGGTTCCCGATCTTTGAAAAAACAACAACAGTACTATCACGCAGAGGTGCTGGAAGGACACATACATTAAAAATTGTGAGGTGCTCAAATACTACAGTGATCGGCATCAGATAACTATTTATCATTGATGGATGGACATTTGAGAGGAGCGGAGGGAGGAGAAGAACTGAAACTCTTCCCTTCATTGCCCTTTATTCGAAGGGTGTATTACTGCAGAATTTGATCAAGCTAATAGTATTCGTATTGTGTGCATTAAACCACCATGAATCAATAAAATAGAACACCACATCATTAAGGGTTAATTTGAACAAGCAGGGTTTTTGGAGGCAAGGCCAATGCAGGCTTGTGTTTTCTGCTCTTTAGAAGGTGAGGAGAGAAGAAAAGAGTCAACGATTGATGGAAAGAAAACAAATGAATGAGAAGGTTATTATGACTAAGATAATTAGGAATGTTTTGTTAATATTGGGAAAGTTTTTTACTAAGTAGTTTAGTGAAGTTAGGAGAGGTGATGATCCAATATGGGCCACTATATGATGTATGTGTTTTGTAAAAGTTAGTTATAAAAAGCTAGATAATAAAATGTACATTGAGGTAGATCCCTGAAGCTGTCCTCAAAGACTTTTTCTGACACTTTTCTCCCCAGTGGGGAAACAACTGGCCATTGCTGATCTGCTGAAAATCACCATCTCAAATTCTAGATAATTATTTGGGAGTATTCTAAACCTATTGCTTATGCCAGAGGTGGGCAATCTAGGGCTCATAGGCTGGATACGGCCCACCTGAGTCTTTCATCTAGCTCATCAGTTGGGTTTGGCAGGCAGCCTGGAGCGTGGCTGCCACTCCCCTCTCCCATCCCTACTTCTTTCTCCTGCAGGTACAGCAGCATCCTGGCCAGTAGGGGGGAGTAGCTATGTCAATGAAACAATGCTTTCATCAATCAAATTGCCATCACTTGGGGAAGTGATGTTCCTCCTCCACTGGAAAACTCCCTTCATAGAATCTACACTATAGGGTTATGCTGGCATGCCTATATTAACCTAGCTATGCCAGTATAGTTCCAAAGGGGTAGCCGTGTTAGTCTATTGCAGAAAAACAAACAAACAGAGTCTCATGGCACTTTTAAAGGCTAATAGATTTATTTATCGCATGAGCTATCGTGGGAGAAAATCCCACTTCATCAGACGTCTCATCTTCAAAGCGTCTGATGAAGTGGGATTTTCTCCCACGAAAGCTCATGCGATAAATAAATCTGTTAGTCTTTGAAAGTGCCACAGGACTCTGTTTGTTTGTTTTTATGCCAGTATCTGTAGTAGAAATCCCTTGAGATAAATGCTGATCAACTGAAATCATGTGGGGAGTGATTAAAGCTATAGTCTGAACCCCAGGCATATACAAAAAAAGTCACAAGAACCTATTGATTGTTTTAAATGATATTTTATTTTAGGGGGTATATTACAGGACTCCTTGTTTGAATGACTCATAATTTGGACCACTAACATAAGCCATCATTTCCATGAAAAACATCATATAGCAAGACAATCCAAATAAACATGTGCATTTTAGAGCACTTAGAATAGTCAACCTTTAAACAGAAAGCTGTGCTCAACCTTAGCTATAGCAGAGCTGGAATGTCCTTCTTATATCAGCCAATATTTGATTCTCATGGAGTAGAAGCCTTTTCTGAATATTTTTTCTCTCCCACAAGAGCTTTCATTTGACTTCTTTGCCATCAACCTAAATCTTCTTAGTAGTGAAAGGCAAACCTCAACAATGTCAAGTGTTTTGTTTCTGATAAGCAGGCAAAATTTCAGGAGTATGTAGCTTTCTGAACTTTGTGGTGGTCTGAAAATTTAAGTTGGAGATATTGCAGGAACAAAATTTCTCAGGACTTTTTCCTTTTGGATAGTTCTTGATATTGAAGGTTCACTAAAATACTATGAGATGGGCTATTTTCATAGGGTCAGATCTTGCTGATCTTATTCAGAACTCAAGTCTGGTCTACACCATGAAGTTAGATAGGTATGTTTCCAAGCTCAGATTTGTTTCTGGCTGATGTAAGTACTCCATTACAACAATGTAGTAAAACCATCTCATCAAAGAGTGCTGAGCTATGATTGACAAACTAAGGTGGTTGCTGTGTGAAAGTAGGCACTGCATGATATGTGTCAACCCTAATACAAGTCCAGTAGCTGTACCATAAGGCATTATTCCCAATGACAGCCGTTGAAGGACCTATCCTCCATGAAATTATGTAATTCTTTTTTAAACCTGGTTATACTTTTGGCCTTCACAACATTCCTTGGCAATGAGTTCCACAGGTTGACTGTGATTTGTGTAAAGAAATACTTTCTTTTTGTTTATATTAAATCTGCTGCCTATTAATGTCATTGGGCAATCCCTGATTCTCCTGTTTATGCGAAACGGTAAATAACATTTCCTTACTCATTTTGTCCACTTCAGTCCATGATCTTATAAACCTCTGTTGTATCCACCTCTTAGTTATCTCTTTTCTAAGATGAACAGTCCCAGTCTTTTTAATCTCTTCTCATATGGAGCAGTTCCCTATTCCTAATACTTGTTGTTGCCCTACTCTGTATCTTATCCATTCTCTAAGCGTACTCCTGCGTGCAGTAGACAGGAGGCTTTTGACTCTCCTGGGCCTGTGAAGAGAAGAGAAATGTGCACATCGATGAAACGGTTACATGGGGGTGGCAGACAAAGGGATCAGTAGCAGGGCTGTGTGAAAGCCAAGGAGCTGCGGCAAAGCTACCTCAAGACCAAGAAGGCGAACAATTGATCTGCCGCTTTTACAAAGACCTGCATGCCATATAGGGCAGAGATCCCACTAGCACCCTGCTGACACTGTGAATACCTTGGAGGATCCTGAGACAGAGACTCACACCATGAATAGTTAGGACAAGGTGTGATGGGGAGAGAGGAAGGAGATCCAGGTATGCTAAAAACTGAGATCTGGTTCAGATTCCACTGTGGTCAAGCCAGTCCCACCAGCTGAGCACAGATGAGCCTGATGATGGGGGAGGGGCCTTGGGGTAAGTGTGTACGTGCATTTTCTCTTACAACGTTTAAATGTAAAGATGACGCCCACCTCACCCCCAGGGTAACATGGCAAAGACACCAACTTTTCAATGTTTTATTTATGCAAATGAGAAAAGGTAGTGGTACAATGAACAGAGGCAGAGACAAGTTGGTACCCGCTTTTCATTCCCCCGTGGGGTTAGGCTATGTGGAAGAGTTTTTTATGTACCTAGAGATGTCCTTTGTATTATTCTGAGAGATCTTGATACAAGTTTCAGGGAGATACTTAGCAATGCTCTCCTGTAAGTTTCTAGGGATGGCAGCCTTATTTCTTTCTCTGAAGCAGGACACTTTCCCACATCACTCCATGATGACTTTGGCAGGCTCCATTTCAGTAGACAGACTAGTGGCTTATGGACCCAGGTGGCTTCAAGTCATCAGTAGAGCTGTGCTTTCTGCGCCTTTGTTACTCTCAGGAGTGAGAGATCAGCTAAAATCACCACTGCCTGTGAAAAACAATGCCAGTACTCATTGCTATTACCCTATATTCATAACCATGGAAACAGAGACCGAAATTTTGTTTCATGCAAATGAAAATCTTACTCCCCTCCTCCTTTCTTCCCCCTCTCCTCAGATGGGCAGTAGTCACCATGGCTGGAGATGAAGAGTGGAGCTGTGCAGAGGCAACCCAAAGCCAAAATGTCAACAAGCATGTGTTATCAAAAGTTTGTATGGGAAAAAGGGATGAGGATTTTGAAACTTATCTTTCCCTTTACATTGTGACTGTAAATCCAGTGATCCATCTACCAGCTGTATCTATAGCTGCTGCTGTTGTGGTCTTAGAGTTGCCTTCTCCACACCATGGGAATGCCTGTGCCAGGAGGAGAAAAAAGAGACTTAGGGAGGAAATGTTCAGCAAGATCATGCAAGCCGCTGTTACATCACCCTGTGAAGAAAGGGCCAGTTGGATTTTTTTTTTAAAAAGACAGCATGAAGTGGGACAGAGAGGGCAGGAGAAAATGGAGAAAGACCAGGAATCCCAGCAGGACAAGGAGAGGGAGATGCATCTGAACATGATGGGCTTCTCAGGCAGCAAACACAGATACTGCAGATTCTGGTAGATCAATAGGTCCAACAAACCTTTGCAGTCCTTGGAGAACTCCAGGACAGCAGCCTATTATCCCCCACAATATTCTATGTGGCATCGTGGGCTGCATCCCTAACCCAACCTTACACAGGGGACAGTAAGGATAACAGAGCTTCACTACGCTGACCTGTGAGAGCCACAGGTAGCGTAAATGTAGACAAAATGGGCTATATTTGATCACTGAAATGGACAGATGTTTGCTGCCTTTCTGATTTTCAAGGTCTGTTCTGTTGGAAGCCTGTATAGTATCGGGGGTGTTATTTGCATATTTTTGCCACTGAAATTTCTATTTCTTAAAAATAAAATAATCACAAAACAGCTTGCAGCATACAAAATGGCACTCTAAACACATAGTATTTGTAAGTGTACAGCACCACAGAACTTGGAGGTTCAAGAAAACACCCAATCATGTGTGTAGATGTACAGCAGGCACTGCATAATTCATAAGTTTAGTAAAGTACACAGTGTACTATTTATACATGTGCAGCAACCACTGCATAAATCATAGGTTCAGTAAAGCACAATGTAATATTTATAAATGTGCAGCAAGTAATATACAATTCCTATCAGCACCCAAGCCAGAGAACAGGCCAGCACAGAACACAGCTGTGATTGACTGCTAACAAGCTTTTCCAAAGCCTGTTTCAATCACAGCTCCACATAGAGGTCTTCTAATGTCCTTGTGTCTAGCTGTTCTTATTCAGCAGACAGCCATTCCCTCTCCACCTGTGGGGCAACTTTTCTGCCTCTCTGATGTTATGCAGGAGGCAGCAGACAGCTCTAAATATTGGGGTATTTTTCTGACTGAGATCCAGTTTTATGAGTAAGCAATGCCCTTCAGTCCATCAACAGCATGTTCAACTGTCCTTCTGCGCCTGCTGAGCTAGTAGTTGAATCTTTCCTTATTGTAGTTGAGGTGGCCAATGTATGGCTTTATGAGCAAGTGGTAGGCTGGATCCCCCAAGATCAGTATTGGCATTTCAGTATTGCCAGTGGCAATCTTCTGGTTGGGAAAAAAAAATGCCCCTGCTTGCATGTTTCTGAACAGCCTTGTGTTCTTAAAGATTTGAGCATCATGCCACTTCCCTGACCAGCCACAGTGATACTGATGAAGCATCCTTGGTGATAACAGTAGAAAACAGCTCTTTCTACTCAAGTACTATGCGGCAAGGCAGACTGGTGCCAAAATAGAGGTATGCATGACCCATTGCAATGGGGTTCCTGCACTGCAGCAAACAGTGGTTAAAGTAAGTGGGAACGCCAGGGAACACCATTCCCAGGCCACACAAATTTCATACATTTTATTCCTATGGACTCCTATGGGAAGGGGGCCCAGAGATTAGGAAGATTCCAGGGCTCATTTCAGGGCCCCATAAATTATACTTTAACCACTGGCAGCAAACCATTCTCTATGTCCTGCACTTTGCTGAGAATCACAGATCCACGTAGCAGAAGACAGTTAATGGTGCTACACACTTTCACAACAATGGCCCCCACTGTGTCTTTTCCAACTCCAAAATGATTTCCCACTACCGATCCAGCAATCTAGCTTTCAGAGTGCAATCACCACTCATTTTTGCACTCTCGATGCAGCTCTCATTCCACTGTCTCTGCACTGGAGGGCTAAGTTGGTGCTTTCAGCAGTCAGATCCAGGAATGCTGCTTTTCACATCTGAAAATTCTGCAGTCTGTAGTCACCTTAAACCTGCATTATGATGCAGTTCCTCCAGTTGCTGCTCATTTCTTGGGCCCAGAAGCAGTGATCCACTATCTGCAGCTGCCCTATGAACTCCAACAATAACTTTGGATAGTTTGTCCCTCAGCAATCTGTCCATGAAGAAATCATCCTGTGCCCTGCTGTTGTGGTTCTTCCTAAAGGTCTATAAATAACATATGACCATGTGTCCTGTATTTGCAATTTTCAAGAGAGTAGCACAGATTTCTGTAGGATCCATGCTTCTGTCAGAGATGGTGGGCACCAAAAACTGTGGTGTGAATATGTGGGATTTAAATGCAAAAATTATGGAATATGAATGGCATTGTGGGATGGAAAATGTTGCATGTTGGAAATTTGAACTCTAGCTCCCATAGATCTATGCAAAAGTCCTTTCAATCACATTATGTCATGCAAAAATTTACCAAAAGGCATCAAGCTGGATCAAGTGGCACACTGGTATATCAGTAGTCAGGGCCAGATCAGCAGTCAAGGCTAGATCAACATATGGCTAGATGAACAAAGGATCTATAAGGGGCTGAAGCCCCAGGTCCCAGCATAAAGGGGGACCCTGGGCTCCAGCCCCTAAGGCCTCTGCATTGATCCACCTCCCCCACTGCCCCACTCAGCCTGGCACAGCACTGGGAGGGCTTGGGGGGGGGATGTGATGAGAGGGCCCCTGGCAGCGCTGGCGGGGCAGAAGCCAGACTCTGTGGCACCCATCCTTGGGCCACCTGCAGGCTTCCATGGTGGGGAGTTGGGTCCCCAGGCAGGGGGAGACCCATGGTGGTGAGGGTCTGGAGCCCCAGACTGGGTGGGACCCATAGTGGTGGGCAGCCTGGGGACATGCGATCCCTTAATACAGTCTTGCCTGTAGTGCATCTCTCTGCATTGACACATGCACTTGTGGTAAGTATGTATGTATAGCCAATTTTACATATGAATGACCTCTACATCAGCGGTTCTCAACCACTGTGTTGGGACACATTACAGTGTAGCCACACAGCGGTAAGTGTGTCGTGGAGACCCGAGGGAGGGTCTGGATTCGGCCTGGTGGTGGGGTGGGCTGGTATGTCCTGTAGGATCTTATCCCAAAAAGTCTGTGGCACACAAGAGACCACACTAGTGATCTGTGCATATGCATCTGGGGTCAGCTGCTCATTCCGATGAACTCTTCAATGCTCTCTAGTTTTCCATTTTGATTAATTTTTAAAAGCGACTTATGGCTTCTATCCTTTTATGCAGTTGCAAACCCAGGTATTTTATAGATGCAATAGATTTTTTTTTTGTAATGAGCTGGCTTAATAAATTCATAGCTCTTTAGCCACGAGTGCCCTCAACACCAAAATTGCAGGCAAATGACGATTCTGCAGCAAGTGACTGCTCCAGTTCAAATGCAAGAAATCCTTATAATAAGGATATTTGTTGATCCTCTTCTACAGTTTCAAAAGGCACATAACTTTGTTTTTGTTCTGACATATCTTGTTAATCTAGAACAACCATATAATTGACATATTTTTCTAACTATAGATGATTAGTTGATGCTGCCTTTTTAATTGGAATAATTACACTAAAGTATTTTAATTTATTAATTAAAATTTATATTGATTCAGCACATGATGTGCAAGCCCACATATAAGCAACATTTGAAGCTCAGAAACTGACTGTTCACCAGCTAATGTGCTAGTTGACAGAGAATGTAGAAAAAATGCCTGTTTTTCCTTGGCCTTTGTGCCTTAGGGTTTGTTTTTGTTTTTCCAATCCAACTTCTTGCAGCATAACAGTGCAATGCATTTTTATGTTGACTTCCTATAGCATCTGAACCTGAGCCCATATTTCTTAATCAGAGAAACCCAATCCAATAGGACTTCAAGGACTAATGCTCTGTGTATTTCTTTATCCCGTTGACAAAACGTCCTCTCTCATTTGTGCTAGGTTGTTTTGGGTTTTTTTTAAATTTTCTTTCCTGTTGTGCTTTTTTCTCTCTCTCATATTCACTATTGCTACTTGACTTTTTTTTTAAATGTCAGCTCCAAGATAAAATGCTTATCTGTCATTTTGGTGGCATTCAGAAGTTTTTTTGCTATTATTTTAACAAACACTTCCTTTGTCTGTCTCTTTCTGTGTTGAAATCCCTGCTTGTGACTTTTTAAAATCTTTTATCCTTTTCTATTAAATGCTTCTTATGTTTTGGAATGCAAATAATTTCAACAAATGTTATATTCTCCAAGTGTAAAAATAGATGTCTGTTAAGTGAAGATAGAAACCTACTACCCAATCTACACCCTGGACAGCATAAACCTACTCACAGACAATTGGCTTCTCTTCTTTCTGTTGGGTAAAGGCAAACAAACAACAAACAGCTTTATTTTTTTTTAATCTCCTGCTCTTCCTTGCCAGGAACATCAAGCCCCTCCAAAGACAAGAATGGTGGTTGCCTGTAGCTGAATACTCAAGCTCTGCTCCTGCCTGCTCTCTCCTTGCTCAGTAAGATTTCTCGTCTCTGCTCCTTTTGGTCCTTTTTCTCTGTCTCCTCTTTTGATTAGTTTGTGCACAATTTGCTCATGGTAAGCAGAAAAGCATTCTCTCTTTAGTCTCTTATTCCCACAGGTCTGTCTATTCTTGCAGCTTTCCCTTTTTCTGTGATTCTTGTACCACTATCTTTCTTCTCCCTTTACATAGACAACTGGCCTGGAATTTAATGCACCCCTTCCCATGCTTTATCTGTCTTCATTCCGTCTCCTTCTCTTCACCTTTGGGCCCCTTTCTCTGGTTCTTTGTTAAGCTACCCGACATTCACTCTGTCTCTCAACAAGAACATACACTGGCACTAGTGGAAGAGAGAATGTGGTGGCACCATTAGTGTTTAGGGTCAAAGTGGCATGGCAGTGTAAGTGATCTATTTGAGACCTGACTCCTGTTTTGCATTAATCCAATGTTTCCATTGATTTCCCAGTTTGGATATGCTGTCACATGATGTGGATATAACACATTAGTTTCTTTATATGATGCAAAGGAATTTCCCATTCAGGAATTTATCTTCAACCAAAGACACATTTGGAGCTAAACTTTTGAAATCAAACAGACTTCTTGTTGAATAAGACAAACATCAAGGATTTGGTTCCTGGAAAGACTCCATCCAGAAACTAGTGTGTGGCTGCTTTTAAAGTGTCTCGAGCAAAGTGCTGTGCTGGTAATCTGCTGTGTCTTGGTGCACCAGAGATTATTACAAGCAAAGCAAAATGGAAAGCAAAATGTCCACACAGATGTAAAGAATTAGAACTCTGTTTTCTTTGTTCACGAGCTGGCCATATTTGTATTTACTTTCCTACCTAGGATGAACATAGCTTGTTACATTATAGACTATCTACATTACATTAATATACACTCCTATGGCACCATTTCTTTAAATTCATTTCCTTCCAGTTTCTTGTTTGGCATGGATTTCTTGTATTGGTACATTTATGTTATGTTAATTTAAATTAAAAAGAAGTTAGTTTTTGCCAACAATTACCACATCAGCTGAGATACTAAAGCTATTTAGTATTTAATTATATTAAGCAAAGCGTAACACTGCTGTTTCTCACATACCAGCATACCAGTGTGGTAATTGATAAATATGGACTTTTTAAAAAATAGTTACCATATACAAACATATACCTATAAAAATATCACCTCAATGATTCAGCTCAGACCGATGGTTCATCTAATTTAGTATCATTGCCCCCTTTTCAGCCCAACTGATAAACAAACTTTGGGCCCTTGGAGATGCAAAAATCGAGGATGAAGTTTTTGGTGTAGTCTTGCTTGTTCACAAGAAATATACAAAGTTTGGCTTTTCTGAATACAGGAAAAATGAAGAACAAAATCAGCAGGTTTAGTTTAATGACCCAGGCTTCCCTCAGCCATCAGCCCTGGCCCAGAACCTTTCTCCCACAATCACTGTGCTTCCAGGCTCCTACCTGGCTTGCTCTGAACAATCACTCTTTCTTGCCTGCACCTTAGCTTGTCTCTTTTATACATCCGTAGACACAAACCCCGCACAGCTTAGCCAGAACAATACCCAGTGGAGCTCTCCACCCAAATGATGCTAGGTCAGGGGTCGGCAACCTGCAGCTCCGGAGCAGCATACGGCTTTTTGGCTGCCCCCTTGCAGCTCGAGACCCCTCCACATCATTAGGGGACCCTGCGGGTGGCCTGATCCTGGCTCCAGGCTGCACTGTTGCCACTGGGGGACCCTCTGGGTGGCCCACACTAGGCTCTGGGCTCCCACCACCACCAGAGGACCCTGCGGGGGGCTTGGTTCCAGCCTCCCCCACGTAAGGGGACCATGTGGCAGGTGTCCTGACCCAGCTCCCTCCACCCCCCACCAGGAGGCCACTCCCATTGTGACCCTCAAAACACTTGGGGTGCATCTACCCTTGTAAATTAAGCCAACTTAAGCCTGCTTAAGTCGACTTAATTTATTCCACATCTACACTACAATTTCCTTAAGTCGATTTAAGCTACTGCTTAAGTCGACTTAAGGAAATTTTAAGTCGACTTTATTAAACCTACTTTAAAGTCAACTTTACTGGCTAAGTCAACTTTATTAAGTCAACTTAGCCACTGTAGATGCGGATTAGACCTAAGTCAACTTTAAGTGGACTTAAAGGGCCCCAGGGCTCCCCCACTGACTTCCCTGCCAGGGTGGCTGGCACAGCCAGAGCCTGGCGCGCCCCCCACAGGGCAGGACACAGCCCTGCCCACCCCACTCCTATTCCCTGCCAGTGTCCCTGTCTTGCTCAGCCCCCATTGTACCCTGGTACAATGGGGCAAATGCTGAGCCCCCTGGCACTTTGAAATGGGTGCCCCTCCTGCTGGCGTGGACCAGTCCCAGGTCCACTTAGCCCCTACAAGTCAACTTAGGCGTCCGGTGTGGACGCTCTAAGCCAATTTGGCAAGGTCCACTTTAAGTCGACCTAATTTTTATAGTGTAGACATGCTAAGTCGACTTAACAAAGTCAACTTAAAGTCAACTTAGCAAAATTGACTTATTTGGCCAAGTGTAGACATAGCCTTGGTTATTGAAGGAATTTTTAAAAAAGGCTCATCTTATCTTTTGGGTTGCCAACCCCTGTGCTAGGTTCTGGCCTTGTTTTAGGTGTGGCCTCTGAACATTTGCTTACAGCTTGTTTCTGCTCTGTTTCACTAGCATTATTCTGACTTATTTAGAATTTTTGACTGGTGTAAATGAGAACCCACTGTTTGGGCCAGGAACTTTAGACTTTTATCAGATTTCCTGCACTAATTTACATCAGAATTTCAACCAATTCTACTTAATTTCTAAGATTGCCATTTTGCTAATTTTAATCCTTTGATTGCACTTTAAAGCATTAATTTGCTGCATGTGTGGTGACTTCTGTTTTTATGTTAAAAATGATAAGCATTCTGAATTAAGAGGGAGGGAAAACACAAACCTAAAAGGCCAAATGCTGCTCACTTACCTCATATAAGTAGCTGCTAAGGGGAGTACTTAGGAAAATGAGCAGCAGTTTATTATTTTATATAATAGTAATAATAACAATAATAATATAATTAATTAATACATTTATGTGGATCTCAGCAAAGCTTTCTTATATAGACTTAAATTTCTGAATGTATTACAATTTTTTTAAAAAAGTACAGTATTTTAGAAAATCAAAATATATATCCAGGCTGTGCTATTTTGTTATTAGGAGCACAATCTTCAGTAGATAATATATTTGTTTACACTTTTCTATGGTGCAATGGGTTTATGTTCTCTGGGTAGAGAGTGTCTTTATATTTGCACAATGCCTCACACAATGCAGCCCCACAATGAGGTGGTGCTTTTAGGGTCTGGACTGCAGAGAAAATCTATGGCTTTGCCTCCAGCCTGAGCCCAGAAATCTACACAGCAATGAAACAGCTCCACAAGCTGAGGCCCACAAACCGGAATCTGCTAGCACAGAACAGCTGTGGGTGTCTAGTTGCTGGATAGATGTATCCTTAGACGCTACCAAAACGCAGATAATAAGAGGTCACTGAAGTTACACAAAGATGTCAAGTGAAGTGTAACAAAATATCTCATATGACATTAAATTTCTTTCCCAAGCCCTTAACTTTGCTCCGCTTCAGGAGAGGACCTTTTTAGTGAGGGCTCTGGCAAAAGATATTCGGTATCTACTAACAATATTTTCATACACAAGGTCCAGAGGAGACAAGAAACTGCTGAGTTAGCTGGGCACTGGAGAGCTCATTAGACACATTAGAAACGGGTAGCAGCGAGCTGAGGCATCAGGTACTTTCCCAGGAGTCTGTCTGTGACCTTGTTTTGTTGTGGTTGGTGGTGTGATGTTATCCATCATTCCCAGATGTCCCAGTGACCACTGGCTGTTGCATACACATGTCTGTGAATCCCAGAGGTTTCATTATACTTTTCCACAAATGATTATTCTTCCATAAAAATCTTGTCCTGGAAGCCTACCATTCATCAAAACGTTTGTGTTGCAAGTTAGGGAGCAGAAACTATACCAGGGGACTTGGGTGATACAATGAATATTTAAAGTAAACAGTTCAATGGGCTGAAAATCCAAACCATTCAGTATGCTTACATATAACAAACAGGATGGGTTTCCGAACAGATAATGAAGGATGAGTTCACAATTAATATTTATTCAGTGAGTAATTATAGCAGTTCAGATCCCCAGTGCAGCATGGTACATAAGCACTTATGTTAGTTTAAACATGTTTGTAACCTCTCTGAAGTCAGCATGTGCTTAAGTTCTTTGCTGAATCAAGGCTAAGGTGATCAGGTGACAAGTGTTAAAAATCAGGACAGAGGTTTGGGGGGTAATAGACTCCTATATAAAATAAAATCCTTGGTATCTGGACTGTCTCTATAAAATCAGGACCTCTGGTTACTCCAATCAGGGCCTTATAACGAACGATAACTGTGAATACTGAGTTTTCCTCTTCTGGCATCTGTATGTACACCTGTCAACAAATAGATGTGCTTTTGACCATCTTTCCAGATGATTAAAATTGTCATTACTTAACTTTCAGTATTTTGTTGTTTTGATGTTAAATTACAACGTTGCCTTGCAAGGAAAGCAGGAATGAGGCTCCTTTAACTTTAAACATTTTGAGAAAGATAATTCATTTGGAATTAAAATATGATCTAGTCATCACTAATAGATTTCAATGGGAGATCTTGCTGCATTTGAATGCAGAAAGCTCATGTATATTAATTTCCCATATTAACCCGATAAACTGTATATTAGAATTCAAAACACAAGTTAGTCTAGGAAGCACTATTGCTTTAAGTCATAAAACTGTCATGCAGAGAATTTCTTTATATATTGACCCACTTTTACATTCCGTTACCCAGAAGCTTCACTTACTTTTAGCATACTAATGATTTAAGCCAAATTCCACTGCATACGTAGCTGAACAAATTGGATAAAAACACACTTAAAGGTAGCTTCTCTTCAGTTCTCATGCACAGTGGCTCCCTTTCTGGGGGCAAGCACTCAGTGCTGAAGGGGCCAGCAGGGCCGCAGCTGTGGGGCTGGTGCTCGGAGTGGAGGGTGGGGGCGACACTGGTGGGGCTGGGATCCTGGAGCGAGAGGCCATGGTCCACAGTGTTCCTGCCCCATTACTGGGCTGGCAGGTCTGGCCCACCGGGTGCAGAGCACTCCAGGAGTGGGGCTGGTTGGTGCAGGGGGCAGCCTTCAGCAGCAGCGCTCGAGAGCCAGAAGCTCTGTCAGGCTGCTGCACTGGGGCCCCCAGGAGATCAGCCAGGCCAGCCTGAGACATGGGGGCCCCAATGCGATGGCCCAATAGCATTCCTGGCCCTGGAACGCCCCTGCACCAGCCAACCCTGCCTCTGGAACAAAGCTCACACTCACAGCCTAGCCAGCCCAGAGTCGGGGCAGGAGTGCCATGGACTGCAGCCTCTGGCCCCAGGGACCCACCCCCTCAGCATCGGCCAGGCCCCTCTCAGCATCCTCCAGACCCAGCTGGCTCTGTGCTGGCTGAGTGGGGCTGGATCTTTGTGGGCCAATGGGAGCTTGGGGCCCCCCTTTAGCCTGGGGTCTGGGGCTGCAGCCCCTAAAGCCCCTGCCTTGATCCAGCTCTGCTCCCATGGAATAAGAGCTTTGTCCTGAAAGTAATAAAAGAAAATCATGTTTAAGAAATCAACTTCAGAATCTATAACTAAATATATTCATGTTCAGTTGCAGTGATTACTGTTTTGCACAGAGGACACAAATTAGTAATTCAAAGAACATCCTGTAGCAGCAGTGAAGGACAAAACTTTCATGGTTAACTGGAAAAGGAGGTTTGCCATGAAACCTGTGTGATAAACACTAATGAACAAAAGTGCAGTTTTTCCCCCACTCATTTTGGATCAAGAGGAAAGAAATTATCGATATTCTGTTCACTTTCCTATCTAAACCACTTTGGAAACCTCATGTTTACCTTTTTATTTATTTGTTTACATTTCTTTTAAGTGAATTCAGTGCTTATTTGAGCAGAACATTCCTCCACCCCAAATCCCAAGAACATCCTTCAGAAAACAACCCTCTAACCCTTCCCACAAAACCCCAAACAACATGAGTTGACAGTGGCTGAGGACCAAGTCTTCTGTTTAAACCTGAACTTCTGCAAATCAGGCAGAGCTGCACTGAAGAAGGATTACTGGCAAAGGAATTTTCTTTGCATCATATTTATTCCCATGCAGAGCAGTAACACTCTTTTACTCAACTGCAGGGCACTCAGCCTTGGTCTACACCGTGGTGTGATTTCAGCAGCAATTGGAGGGAGATATGCAAAGTACTTAATATACGTTGGCTATGTCTACACTTAAAAAGTTAAGTCAACCTAGGGTGTCCACACCAGTGTTAGGTCGACTTAATAAGGTCGACTTAGACCTTAAGTCGACCTAACAGGTGGTAGTTATTAAGTTGACTTAGGGATGCCCTTAAGTCAACTTAATGAAAGTTCAGTGTGGACATGGAGTAATTTAGGTCGACTTAAGCATTCTTAAGTTGACCTAAATTGCTAGTGTAGACATAGCCCTCGTGTATCATCTTCTGATAGCTTACTACTTGCTTAGAGTGGTGTCTTTAGTAGGCTGAGTTGGAGGGAAACCCATTCCCTCCGACTCTGCACTATGCTCCTTGCTGGGGTGGTCTTACTTGATCAATTTCCTGATCACTGAGCAGGTCTTCACTGACCCACTCAGCTGATTAGAGAGATTGATCTCATGGTGGCGAATTCACCACCATCACTAAAGACAAGCCCTAACGGCTAGATTTTGAAACATTTGCTCATTCTGAGGAGCACCTTACTCTGAATAAACCCATTGATTTTAAAAAGCATTAGTCACTGAAACTATGTCTACACTTGTTAATTTAGGTCAATTTAGCTAAGTCGACTTAGCATGTCCACACTTAAATTTTAAGTCGACTTAGGGAGGACCCTACAAAGTCGACCTACAGCACCACACTGGATGCTTAGGTCGACTTCTAGGGGCTAGGTGGACCTGGGACTGGTCCATGGTGGCGGGGGGGCCACCCCTTGCCAAGTGCCAGGGGGCTCAGCCTTTGCCCCATTGTACCTGGGTACAATGGGGCAAAGGGGGACAGGGACCCTGGCAGGGTATAGGGGCAGGGTGGGCAGGGCTCTGCCCTGCCCTTTGGGAGGGGACATGCCAGGCTATCCCTGTTCCAGCCACCCTGGCAGGGAGGGCAGTGGGGAAGCCCTGGAGTCTGCTAAGTCGACTTAGGGGTACTCCACAACTACACTGGCTTAAGTCGACTTTAGAAAGTCGATTTAAGCAGAAAGTCGACTTAAAATGGGGTTTAATAAAGTCGACTTAATTTTTCCTTAAGTTGACTTAAGCAGCTGCAAGCTTAAGTTGACTTAATTTACAAATGTAGATGCACCCAGAGAAAGGTATTACTCAGTTTGAGGAAGATCATAAATCTACTGAGTGATAACAGCTTTCATCTGCTATTGAAGGGAAGGTTTCACATTCAATTATCAGTTCTCTGAATTATCTGGTCCCTTTTCATATTCCCATTAAAATATTGATTACTTTTGACAGCTGTAGTAATTAATAGAATTTCCCAATTCATGAGAGTAAGGACTGCTGGAGATGCCAACTGTAAACCTAAAGCCCATGAAGTCTTTAATGGGTCTTTAAGGGAAGGCCCAAAGGGAGGATAAATAAGTGCATAGTTAAGGCACTAGACTGGGACTCAGGAGATATGGATTGAATTCCTGTCTCTGCCACAGATTTGTTTGGGTGTCTTTAGGCAAGTCACTGAAACTAATGTCTTGACTCTTCAGGCTTCACTGCCTCAATTCAACCCTGTAGTTCTGTGTTCACATAACTGACCCCCAAAGATGCAAACACTGAACAGTGAGCTGCACAGTCTTAGAGTCTTCGCCTTATTAGTGACCCTGGATCCTAGCAAACTTTCACTGAAATTGAGCAGTTTAAGCATTGTGTTTAGCTCACTAAACTTGAACAAGTAAAGGGCTGGAAAGAGTGGACCTTAATTCTTATTGCCTTGGTCCTGGCAGAGTCACTGACACCTAGATAAAGTGGGTAGGAGAAAATCTAGTCCCTCAGAATGGTAACATTTCCACTCGTTTTGTACATGTTCGGTGCCCATGCAAGGCCATGGTGTATGAAGATAAACTGAAAAAAATCAATAGGAAAGAAGTAGTTTGATAATGTAGAATGGAAATTGACACAGAAGGGAGAATAGCAGGAACATTAGTACCACATTTCAGGAGTTGCTTGGCATGCATCTATGGAGACAGTAGTTCGATTTATATTTTTAAACTGGTTGGTTTAAAATGTTTTTACAATTCATCAAAAAGACCCAGCAGGCAATAAGTTCCTGGAGTTCCAGTGCATAATGATGTTGTTCAGGGCAGCAATGGTGATACCTTCTGCAATGCTAGTAAATTTCCATATGTTTCCTAGGTAGATCTGGACAAAAGGAATGACAGCTGTGGCCAATCAAAACAATTATACAGTTGCTCATATGGGGACAAGATGTTTCATATGAAGAAGATTTCGATCTTGTTGCTATAACAACTTTGCAAACTCATCTGAAACCTTGAAAGACCTTCAACCACCGTTCTTTTAGCTCAAACAAACTCTGTTGACATCATTTCTTTAACTCTGTTCTGGTCTTTCTTTTACAGTTTTACAGACAACAATGTTTATAAGTTATAGTGACCTTCTTGACACTTCTGGCTCATTCTGGACAATTTTAGACTTTAACTGAGGTCAAGGTTTAACACAACACAATAACCTCATTAACTATAGGCAGAGAGAAGATATTTCCAAAATTAGTCTGCTAAATTTGGCTCACGGGGTTATTATGTTTGGAGGTTTTATTTGCAGAAAAATCCTTATTAAGTCTGCATATGTTAAAATACTCTGTTCCAGGAATCTCTTCATATCAGCAGTGTTGTGTTAGCAATTGATTATTTAAAGTGGGGTCTAACATTAATACACAGCTATTTAACACAAACCCCTGGCAGTGTTTAATGGATATATTTTTGTCACTGACTCTTTTAACTTGGGCTGGGTGTTTTTCTTCTGGACCAGAGATAGCTCAAGTAGGGAAGTAACTGACTGGACTCTAATATTTTAGTGTTATACTTGCAGTACTATCTGTTTTGATGCTGTTGAGGACAGAAAATCAGATTTCACACCAATTGTAAGACTAAAACGTTAACTGTTTGCTCTTGGGCTGTCAATTACTCCCTTGTAACACTAGAGGGAGCTGTGTATAAAGGCACTAAGTAGAGTGCTGCTTGTACTTAGTACATAATTTGTTTTACTAATAAAATTATTTCAAAGTTAATGGGAATTTTGAAACAAAGATGGGAAGCAACTTAGTTTAGTGGATAGGGCACTGGAGTGGGAGTCGGGGTACCGAGATTCTAGTCTTTGGTCTACTACTGATTTTCTGTGTGACTTCAGGCAAGTCATTCTACATTATCGTTTCACCTCCCATCCTGGTTTGTCTGTTTAGGGGGGCAAGGATCGTACAGTGCCTAGTAGAAGAGATTATGATTTCAGATGGGGTGTCGAGGTACAACTGCAATATGAATAAGTAATAATGATTTTTAAAAATGAAAGAAGTAGCCACACATAATGTTTGTAGCTGAAGTCTGGAGTTCTTGTCTTTGACAGATATGACAGTAAATCCACCCCGTCAGCCCTACATGCTTTTCAATGGTATTACTTACCTCATTGATTTTAATATTCCACTTTGGGGTGGAAAAAATACCATACAGAAAACATTTTTGAAATATCTATAATCATAAAAAAAATTGAAGACAAAGAATACTGTAGGGGTTCATCAGTGATGGATTAGATTCACAATTTCTGCTGGCGATAATTAGAGATGATCATTTAATTTCCTCTGCAGGTTGCTAAAACTTTAGCCTGTAAGTGCTATTCTTCACCTTTTTGGCAGATTATGAGTTAGGAGGCATGTATGAAAAAATTTGTCCGTTTCTCCCTTCCCTCTGTCCACTAGGGTTTTATGCTGACACTGTCAGGTCCAATCCAATACCCATTAAAATCAGTGGAGGGGCTCCCACTGACTTCAGTGAACCCTTGATGAAGACTTTAATGAGCGAATTAATGTATACACAATCATTCCACTCAAACGTTCCCCTTTCATTTAAGGCTGAGGAAAAAAATGAGACCAGAAAAGGCTGTGAAAAAGACTCTCTGTTTAGAGAGCTAAGATAAACTGAAATCATTATTTTCTTACACCTTGCAGGGCATGAAAATCCATTTCTCCAGTTGTGATGGACAAATAATTAGCAGTCTCCCTGAAAAAAATAATCACACATGGGAGTACCATCAGAACTGATAACAGATACAGAATAAAGGATAAATGGTGAGGTAGTGGGTTGTCAGGGAAAGACCTCATTGTTTATAACAGAGGATAAATTGATTAAATCATCAATGTGATGATATTCCAAAGAAAAAAGCAAATGACCTTTTGGGTTCCATAGCAGATAACAGTACTGTCTGTAAAACAAATAAGGGAATAATCCCACTTTATGTGGGGCCACAATTGAAGTTCTGTATTCATGCTGGAGCAGTTATACCCAGAGCTCAGTGATTCAGGAACCATATTAGTGATGAACATTACCCAAAAGAGCCACAGTAGTATGACTTTATTGTTTCATTTACTATAATACAATATATAATTATTCTCACAGCAAATAAGTTAATAACTTCATGCAATTTGATAACTTAATGGTTAATAAAATAGAAAAAGCATGCCGTTTGGTTAATAACATACACTGGTTAATAACTAAATCACAGTGTTTTAATATTATGTGCTGCAAAGCGCCACACGAGATGCATTAAAGAGTCATTTGAGGCTCATGAGCCTATTCCGAGTATCACTGTTCTGGGGCCTTGCATGTCAAAAAAGCCAAAATAGGGTGAGCACAGGGGAAAGCTATAAAAATAAACCTCTGTAATGAGGGGTTTCACAGGCTCTTTAAAAGAAGTTATAGGTTAGGAATGGGCTGAGTCTACATCTACAGTTCTTTGACAAAGTGCTCCTACTTCAGATCTTGGCTTGTTCCTGGTCTCTCTCAAACAGAGCAAAAAGTTTATGTACTCCTGCAATTCTATTCATATACATTCCCTGCACTTTATCTCCCACAAGTCCTTCCAGACTACATCTCCCAAAATGCCCTTGGTTTGGAGGCAGAGGACTGGGGCCATGGCTGAATAATGGGTCTCCTGAAAGGGCCACATAAACCCTGTTATACTCTTCTTGCTTTTCTTTCCCATAAATCCTTGCTGTACTGGAGCTATCATCTCATTTAATAGTATTGCCTGAGTGAGACTGTGTGTGCTTAAGAGCAAGGGCCTTCTTTTAATGGATTTTGTATGGCACTGATTGGTGCTACATTTATAGCACAGTGATAACAACATCATTTGGAAAATAAGTTGTTAAACCACTTGTCAGCCTGGAGAAAAAAAAAACACTGAAAAGGAGATGCAACGTTAGAAGATTAATTTTTAGTAGTCAACAAGGACAGAGCAAGAAGTATTGGCGTTAAGGTGTAGCATTGACATTTTAGGTTAAATATTAGGGAAATCTTTATAAGAACATCTAAACAACAGAACAAAGAGCTAGAAAATGTCGTGGGCTTTCTGCTTCTGGTGCTGGGGTTCTAGTCTAGTATTGATCCTCTCTGAGGCCTGGTTTAGGAATAAAATAAAATAAAAAATGTTGGACAGCAGCAGCAGCCACTGACTCTAAACACATCAGGTGAAGAGGGGTGTCTGTCATAGCTGCAGGGGATTTTATGTGAAAGGGGTTGACCGCTCTTTAGGGGGATCCTGTGGACACTTGAGTAGTTTGACTAAGCACTTCAACTTTGAAGCATGTGAGGTTTCCCCCATCATTGGACTTATATGTAAATTTGATTTGCATGCAGTGTGCTTTTATGTGTAATTTGGCTATGTTCTTACAAGTATTTACATATACCGGTATTTGAAAAATTTCCTGTAGTTTTAATGTAGAGGTTAAAAGACAGTAACGCTATGGGCACACTCTCTGTGGAATCCTCGTGGGAAACAGATACCCTGATCTGCTACTACATTCTCAGAACCAATTTTCCCCTCAGCCTCAAATTCCTCTTTCCAGCCGCCAAAAATGCATACTCTTTCAAGTAGCTTTTCCCTAGGGAGCCTATTGAAGACAGACAGATACAGGGAGGGGATGCTAGCAGTACAAAATCAGCAGTATGGTGAAAGGAGGCACCTACTATTTTTGATGCAGCAGAGACAGTACTTATTTCAGCTTCTTCCACCCCTGAAAGATGTTCTAGCTACTTGGCGACGCAGACACCACCACAGTTGTGAAGAGAAGCATGTATTGCATTTCACGGTCAGCAGGCAGCTCTCTTGCACCTTCACTGCCAGCTTGTGCTGAATGGCTATGTCTACACTACAAAAGTTAAGTCAACTTTGTTAAGTCGACTTTAATAAGGTCGACTTTAAGTCGACTTAAAGTCGACCTTATTAAAGACGACTTAACAAAGTGGACTAAGTTGACTTAGCTTTTAGTCGACTTTAAGTCAACTTAGTCCACTTTGTTAAGTCGACTTAAGCACCTTACGTCGACTTAATAAAGCCTACTTCTCGGTTACTCCACGTCCACACTGTCCTTAAGTTGACTTAAGGAGCAGTAGTAACTAAGTCAACTTAAGCTTTCAGTAAGTCGACTTCAGGAATTTCTTATGTCGACTTAATGAAAGCCTAGTGTGGACATGGCTTAATTTAAGTTGACTTAAGCCTCCTTAAGTTGACTTAAATTGTCAGTGTAGACGTAGTCAATAAGAGCAGCCCCAAAGCCACCATTGCTCTACTGTGCAGCTCTCCAACTTGACCCTCTATTTCTGTCCTGATTAGTAGTTTTTCACTCTTCATTTGTCTTCCAGCTCCAGGACCAAGAGACCTTGCACTAGGACTCCTTTGGCATTTTGACAGGGAACAACTGTGTAGTAAAAATATCAAGAGGAAGTATTATTTATCTGAGCACAGTTTCATTTGGTTTCCAGGAAAGCTGTGTGGGTGATAATTCCAGCTATTAAGTGTTGAGAGATAAAACTGAAATCCGTTGTTATAAAAGCTGTTTTTAATACCCCATTTAGGGCAGCAGACACTTTCACATCTCCAGTCTAACGGCTGACGAGTTTAGCTACTCATGAATGATTATTTATCCAGAAAATGTCAACTGCTAAAATAACTAATTTCCTCTCTTTAAGCTCCAGAGGCTCTGAGTTGCCATAGCAAGCTTTGATATAGAGCCACAACATTAGCCAAATAAGGTATTGTGCTCAATGAACTAGCTGATAAATCTGAAGTGGAAAATTCTAAGAAACCACAAACTGACCACTTATCTAGAACTACAATTCAGCCATGTGTCCTGGCTTCTGTGTGAAGGGCTAGAGGTCTAGTAAGAGCTGCAGGCAAGTGCTTGCCGGATGGCATTAGTCCGGTCTTGTTGAGCAAGTCATAGTAGATACCTCGGCTTCTCCTCACTGCAGCTATGAGCTGCTTCTGAAATCCCTGCTTCTGTCATCTTCTTGCAGGCCACACTGAGCCTTCTGTTCTAAGCAGCCTTTACCAGTGTAAAATTCCTTTCCTAACCTGCAAGCAGACTTTCTCCTTGATTCATGTACTCCAGCCATCAGCTTTAGCTAGATCTTCTGGGGATTACAGCTGGGAAGTGGAGATAGCCTGGGGGAACTGTATATGGGAAAAGAGACTGACTAAGGGCAGAGCTGAGCCAGCTTCCCAAGAGCCTTCTGTGATTTTCCTCTCTGCAATCTGGACAAGTATATTGCAGTGTCATTCCAATTCATCCACATCTGGGGCCAGTCTTACACTTTCCTGCTGGGTTGCTGTGTGAACCCCCCACTCCTGGGTCTGCCCATGCACAGCTACCTTCAAGCAAGTGGTCTCTGACATAGTGAAGGAGTGGTTCCGGTGAGTCACTCAAGGGATGCAACAGAATCCCATGAAATGGTGTGACACCCAAACCAATATCCCCAGTCCCAGATACAACCCTAGGAATTGCCACTTTACAGAGATTAGTGCTGCTTCTTGGACTCTGCAAGTTCATTGGTTAGTCAATTAACAAAGAAATTTATACACACCAGCTCTGTCACTCTAAATGAAGTCTCCACACACACCCAAACCACAACCGCTGCTTTAGATAAAACAAGCAAATAAGTTTATAAAGTACAGAAATATATTGATTATAAGACAGGATTATAAATCATACTTGATCAAAAGTAAATTAAAGGCGAATTGTATTCCAAGCTAAGATTAATAATTCCAGAAGATTCCAAAAGTTAGATAATGTTTATCATGGACTGACTCATGATTCCTCCTCAGTTTGGCCATCTCCCGGTGGACTGTCTTTCAATTGCTTGATGTTGTCTTGTAGATGGAATGCAAGAGAGAGCTCAAGATACCAAAACATGAGTAAGATATGAGAAGTAATTCTTCCACTTTAGTCCATGCTGATTAGGCCTCAGCTGGAGTATTGTGTCCAGTTTTGGCCGTCTCATTTCAGGAAAGATGTGGACAAATTGGAGAAAGCCCAGAGAACAGCAACAAAAATTATTAAAGTTTTGGAATACTTGACTTATAAGGGAAGATTGAAAGAACTGGGCTTGTTTAGCCTGAAAAGGAGTAGACTGAAAGGGGACATGATAACCGTTTTCAAATACCTAAAAGGTTGTTACAAGAAGGAGGGAGAAAAATAGGTTTCCTTAACTGCTGATGATAGGACAAGAAGCAATGGGTTTAAATTACAGCAAGGGAGGTTTAGGTTGGTCATTAGAAAAAATTACTAACTGTCAGTGTGATTAACCAGTGGAATAAGTTGCCTAGGCAGGTTGTGGAATCTCCATCATTGGAAATTTTTTAGAGCTGGTTAGACAAGCACCTGTCAGGGATGGTTTAAGATGGTACTTGGTGTTGATTAGGAAATATACAGCATTCAATCTACATACAGCCAAGCAGGCAGCTAAGAGACTCCTGGCTGTAAGAAACTCATTTACCTTCTGGGACCAGACTTTAAGACCATATTTTTAAGTATTATGCAATGATTATGAGGACTCATCTGACACAAGTTTTGAATAGAGACTTTATATGACATCTTTTCATAAACTAGTATGTAGATATCAGACCTAGGAGACGTTTGTAATCCTTATGCACCCCCTGTGTCTTCTGTCTGTTGGCACTCAGAGGTCCCTGGGTCACAAAATGTATGTTTTGACAACATTTTCACTGGCACGTTTATTCAGATTCAGGATGGCATCAAGAGAAGTCCCAGAACAGCTATTAGCACTCCTAATCAGGTGTTCAGTAAGCCACAATCAGGAAGAGTAGGTACCTGAACCTCAATCTCCCTCAGTCTCAATCAGTCTCCCTCTGGCCTTACGAATATTTAATATTTTTTATACAAAATAGAAGAGCTCTAATGGGGCTTGCAAGAGAATTAGTCTATAACCATGTGGATAGAGGGGCTCTCTAAGAGGTGGGAGACCCATGTTCAAATCCTTCCTCTAAATTAGGCTGATTTTGTGAAACAGAATTCTTGTTTTCTGACTATCCTAGTATCCCTAGTCCTTAACTTGGGATTTTCCTAACATTTAAGTGACTGTATTGGTAGGAAATGCACATGAACAACCACTTTGTTGGAAACTAAGAGGATGGGGATGAAAGGGAAATTTTGTCTGCATATGTTTCCTAATAGTGAGGTCTAAGAGCATGGAAAAGTCTTCCAAAGAGAATAGTGGAGGCTTCATCATTGATGTATCCACAACTAGGCTGGTTAAAGCATTAAAAATACATGATATGGGACAATTCTACACTGGAAGGGGCTAATGACCTAATTATTTGTCCCCCTAATATTTGTCCCTCAATTTCTATTGTCTATGATGAAATAAAAAGGAATCAGGAGCAATATTATCTCCTTCTGCTGGTTCATGGTCTTTCAAATGATCTCATACTCATAGACAACAGTTGTTATGCAAATTTTTGCTGCAGTTTTTAATATTTTTGGGTTCAAACCATTCTGTTGATACATGATATGGGGGTTGTAACAGTTATATAATGATTCCATAAACTTGTGTATCTTCTTTGAATGTGGAGGAGTTATTTCATTATGGAAATAGTCCAAGGATTTGTTGTTCTAGTGTCAGGAAAAAACCTTTAATACTGTGAGATCTAAGAACCTGGTTTTAGCTGGACTTCTGGCGAAAGCATTTTCTTCAGTCGAGGATGCAGCTGGAGGATACCTGCAATACGTCTGGAAGTCAGAAAGACCCTGATTAGTGCTGAACATGTCATATTTTTTCAGGCAATCTTTACATTTACCCCCCTTTGGGGAATGAGATTGATCTAGTAGGCACAAGAGTGACCTTTGCTTATGGCAAGCGTATCACATCCCGTAACATCTGTAAATTATCCCTTCAAGTTAAAACCTGTCTTCTAGCTAACTAGCAGGCAAATAAGCTACATTAGTGTTTGCCAGATGTGCAGAATTGTGATGTGTGGGTGCCACAGACAACCCAACTATAGAACATAGCACATGCTATTTGTTAGACTCGGGATTTGTCAGGAAGAGGATTCTATAGAGATAAAATAAAAGTCAATAGCACAAAGTGCACAGCACATAGATAGAACGTTGCTATTTTTATTTCCCTCCCCCCACCCCACTCCTTTTCCCTGTGCTGTTCTGGGATTTTGTTTTACTTCTTGTATGGTGTAGTTGTGCTGAATTCTGATGGACTAATATTTCTATCTAGCTGCAGAGATTTTGTTTTTAGGCTTTTTTCCCCCCAGGAACTGATTTCCCACATCACCCATTTTGGATATAAAGCAGATAATTATATGATCTTTTATAAGTATTTTTAAATTAATATTAATAAGGAATTTTAGATTTACTCTAATATGCTTGCATATTTTACATTATGGAGAAATAATTGTTGGATTTAAAGACTGAGGAGAAATTGGAAAACTACTAAGTTTCTTGTTTTAAATATTTAGATATGGTTAAGCGAATGAAGTGTAATACATAATAAAGTAAATCCTGAAAATGGCATTTCTCCACCACCTTATCTGCAGTGCAATAATTGGCTGTGGTCTATCACGGCTATGTCCAAAGCTATGATACATCATTATGATTTAAGTATCGTAACTAGTCATTATTAAAACGTAATGCTAGAAAATTTTTCATTAGTTAATTCATATTACAATGTATTCTTGCATTGTGCATGAGGCTGGCCTGATATTTGATAGGTTTTTCAAAATGTCCTTGGTTGGACCTGTGGTTCAGTTTAACGAAACCACTGAAACTTGTTTAAACAACAGCTTCAGGAAAATACTTTACCAATGAGCCATATCTGCAATGATGGAAACAACATGTGTGTGATTTTTTAAAAAACTAAAAGTTGAGATCTGTAGTTCTGGATTTCATTTTAGATAAAGGGTTCTTGTTCTGATCCACTTCTAGTCTTAAGTATATCTTAGATCATGGAAGTACATTAACTCACTTTGTATAGTTTAAAACCTACATGATGGATGATGGTGGGAAACAAAGGGACTGAAAGTTGAGAGAAGAGATTATGGAGAGTAGGATCAAAAAGAAAATCATAAAGGTCGATGAGACGGGATTACAGAGCAGGAGGGTGAGTTGAGAGGGGATGTAAGGAAAGAGAAAAGAAAGTGAAAATGACAGGAGAAAAACAAAAGAAAAAACAAGAGATATAGAGAAAGTAAAAAAGAAAAAACTAAATCTTGAAATGAGATCGTGTTATGAAAAATGAATTCTGGTTCTAAAACAACAAGACAAGGGGGAATATTTAAGAGAACAAGAGAAGAATGAAATATTAATCACAACGACTGACATGATTGCCATGATAATCATTATTTGCACTGAAAAGCAACAATTTTCTCAGGGTTTAGTTGCTGCATTTTTTCACATGCTGATTTCTTTCTGAGCTGCCCTGCCTCTCTCTGGTAATAGAATTAGAACAGTTGAGTGTCAAAAATCTGTGAGAAGTAACAGGAAGAACTCTGAAGTTATAGCTGGTAAAAGTAAAATAAAACATTTTATGCCTACACAGTATATGTGATATCCTTGGCAAAGCAATGTTTTGTTAATTTGGAGAGATCAGAATATACACAATATTTTTCTGCACATTTATCCAATTCTTTATAATTTTTTTCTATTCTGTTAGCCACAAGGAGTAAACCACAATAGCTAACTTTTGCTGTAGATAGGTTTTTAAGCAGGTCCCATATACAAAGGAATACCGTGTTTCCCCGAAAATAAGACAGGGTCTTACATTAATTTTTCCTCAAGAAGACACCCTAGGACTTATTTTCAGGGGATGTCTTATTTTTTTTAAGTACGGTACAACAATCTACATTTATTCAAATATAGTTAAGTCGTCTTCTTCTGGAACATCATCATAACTCTCCAAACCCCGAATTCCATCCTGAATTTCTTGCGACTCCATTTCCTTTAGAACCATTGGCCCCAATCTCTCATGTCAAGCAATAGAGCTCTCATTAAATGAGCAGCTCTTATCCATGTAACCTGCTCAGAGTGCATTGGCAACAACACTGTCAGTGATTTTATCCCATGAATTCTTCACCCAAATCACGACCTCTTGCAGGCTAGGCTTCACAAAGTTTCCACGCTGATTTCTTGTCATTCTATTTTCAATGTAGTCATTAATTTTCCATGCGCAAATGGTCTTTGAATGGCTTGTTTATTGCAATATCAAGAGTCTGCAGATAGGCAGTCATTCCTGCAGGAATCATTATTTGATCTATTCTTCTCTCTGCAAGGAAGTTCTTCATGTCTTTAGCACGGTGAGTGCTGGCTGAATCCCAGACTAGCAGACCTCTTTGGCCACCTCGCAAAACAAGTGGCAGCATTAAATCAAGCCACTTCCTTATAACTGCTTGTGTGCACCAGGCTTTTTCGGTTTCAAGAACATAAATGCCTGAAACACGTTCAATCTTATCTTTCTTGCCCTTAGTGATGATAAGAGGTGTGGCTTTCTTTCCATCCAGACGAATTGCCAAAATACAAGTAACACGTGAACTTTCGTGACCAGTGGAGGGAACATAGATTGAGGAGGTACCCCTCTGTTCAATTGTCATTTGGGCTCCTTGACCCATAAACACTGCAGTTTCATCCATAGCTATCATGTTGCAAAGTTGGTATTTAGAAAAGTCGATGCCATCAACAAAGGACTTTAATGCAAGTGCTCGCTTAATAACTTCAGCATCTTCCAACTTAAACAGTGTTGTCGATTTTCTTAGCGACAGTTCATATCGCTGAAGGAAGCCATCCAGCCAGTGTTGTGATGCTTTGAATTCTTCTGGGGATATTTCTAATTTTGGTGCCATTGCAAGGGCAAATGCTTGAATATCAGCCCTGCGCACAACCAAAGCCTTTGCTCTCCTGTCAGCAATCCATTCAGCGATCATGTCTTCCAGCTCAGGAAATAAAGGTTGCTGACCTGAACCACACTTGCGCTTCTTAGCATTTCCTCTGTCCACATGTAGACTGAGGTTATCGTATTCTGCCCGCCATTTTCGGACCATTCGGATATCCAACTTCTTCTCTTTGCAGAAAGCCGTAAGATTCTTGCCCTGGGAGTCCTCCACAATTCCTTTCTTGTACTCAACAGAATAGCTCTTTCTTTTTGCACTCATCTTGTCTGGAGGTACAGATACTCAGGAAAAGCAGAGATAGGCCAGCAAAGCTGATGTGTAAGGGCTGGCTTATTTATCAGGGATCCAGTGAGCACTGGGTCCAATCTGCACAGTGGAGCTGGGATGATCTCTCTGGCTCAGTAGGAGACTGCTTCCTGAAGCTTTTCCCCTATCCCCTGGTGTTTGTGTGGGGTGAGAGAGGCCCACAGACTGTTGCTGGTCGGTGCTGGGGAGCAGCAGCTTTACTGGTGTTTGTGGGGGGTGAGAGAGGCCCACAGACTGTTGCTGGTTGGTGCTGGGGGAGAGAGGCCCACAGTGCTGAGTAAAATGGCAGCCACAGCTTTCCTTCTTCCCTCTGGGGACACACAATACCTAAAGAGGAGTGTCCCGCCCCTCACTTCACTGAGGAGACTTTCACTGTGGAGCCCTCTGGTCTCTATGTCTCTCCCCAAAGCCTCAGCTTGCAGCACGCACAGGATGGCCAGGACCTGACAGGGGGAGCCGACCTTGTTGGTGGGGCTGCCCGCACCTCTCCGGTCACCTCCGGGATAGCAGCTGTCACGATGAGGCAGATGAGAAGGGCTGCCTGTCTTCTTTACCGCTCCGCGCCGAAATGCATGGGTTGTGCAGATACGCTGCATAGCCACGCCCATCACTACATCTTATTTTCGGGGTAGGGCTTATATTGCGCAAATGCTTAGAAATCCTGCTAGGGCTTATTTTATGAGTAGGTCTTATTTTCGGGGAAACACGGTAGTAGCAACGACAAAGAAAGAATCTCTGGGATCTTGGATCATGACAACACTGACTGTAAAACTTCAAAGTTTTACAAAATCTTTACTAGGACTTTTCAGAGGCCTCTCGATCAAAATATTCTCTGTGATGAGAGATGAAGTTAAAATGATTATATGTCATTGAGACAGCTAACCCAGACTGACCTTTGATCTAGTTCAGTCTCAAAGCAGATTTTGTTTCTTATAAATAACTGACTTAAGTGCGTGAAATCTAAACAATGACAGAGAGGAGATTCACTTAAATAAACACAATCCAGCATCGCAGAGTTCATACTACGTGTGAGCCATCAGCTATAAAGAATATTTTATGACATTTAGAATAGTGTTTTAGTATTGTCAAACATTCTGTGGATTTGCAGATGGCATCAATTAGTTGCTTCCTAGCCATATTAGGTAATAATGAAATATTTCCCTGACTCCTGATGGATGAAATGCATGAAAATAGCAGGATAATGAAGCTTCTTTTTTTTAAAAAAAAGACCTTATGATGTGCTGAAATAGATTTAATTAATGCAAAGACCATACCTAAATCTGCAGCAGTTAATAGACTCTGGCACCATAGGCTTACAGCGCTGCCGTCTGACTTTCAGTTATAAGTATGCAGATAATTTGATTTTAATGGACTTTTTACATACCAGGTCACTGATGTGCAAACTGCACAATCTGAAGCAAAAGTGAATAAGAGAAATACTAAACTGTAGTAGGCTATGTCTACACTTACAAAGTTAAGTCGACTTTCTTAAGTCGACTTAACAAGGTAGACTTTGTCAACTTAAAGCTGACCTTGTTAAGCCAACTTAACAAATTGACTACACTTTAAGTTAACTTTGTTAAGTTGACTTAACAGCAGAGATAGCCGTTATATTGGTTTTAAGTCGATTTAATAAAGTTGATTTAGTGTTAATCCCCATCTACACTGGCCTTAAGTCGACTTAAGGAGTCAATTTAAGGCTTAAATTGGCCTAAAAGGAGGTGTTATTAAGTCAATTTAAGCTTTCCTTAGGTCGACTTATGGAAATGCTCAAGTCGATTTAAGAAAAGCCCAGTGTGGACGCGGCTTTGGATAGGTTGACTTAAGCATCCTTAAGTCGACCTAACTTGCCAGTGTAGAAGAACCCATAATGACCAGTACAGATCCCAAGACATGGTTGCGTATTGCAAGCCAGCTCTGCTATACTGCACAGGGGAGTCACCTGAATCTGAATGACCTCATGGACTGAAAATCTCAGTCCCAAATCTTGGAAAGGCTCATGCAAACACAAAATGTCAAGCATGTGACTGAGCCCATTGCACTCAGGCTTAAATTAAGCACATAGAATCGTAGAATCACAAGGTTCGAAGGGACTCCACGAGGTCCCTGCACTTATGGCAGGACCAAGCATTATCAAGACCATCCCTGGCAGGTGTTTGTCTAACCAGCTTTCAAATCTCCAGTGATGGAGATTCTACAGTTTACCTAGGGAATTTATTGTAGTATGTAACTACTCTGACAGTCAGGAAGTTTTTCTTAATGTCTAACCTAAACAGCTGCAGTGTAAGCCCATTACTTCTTCCCTATCCTCAGAAAGTAAGAAGAACATTTTCTTCCTCCTCTCCGTAACAACCTTTTATGTACTTAAAAACTGTTATTATGTCCCCGCTGAGTCTCCTTACATGTGCAAGTCCTTGCAGGAGGGGGGTTAGAAAGTATGTGACAACAAAATCCACATCCATACAGGTAACAATGGTTTAGAGAGAACTAGTTGGGCTGTCTTGTCTTTTTGTTTACATTCAACCTACACCCGGATAACTCTGTTGGCTTGTGTGGAGGTACTCCTTATTTAGATCAGTGTGAATGAGTGCAGAATCAGGCCTATTGATTTCACAGAGAGGAAACTGCTTCAAAAGAGCCTGCACATGCTAACTCTGTGAAGCACAGTGGCTGAAAAAATGTTGTCTTCTAATCTTTCTACTCTTGGTGCAACTGAATGCATGAGTTGTCATGGGACACACATCCAGGCACCCCTGGGCTATAACCTATGTAGCATTTCCATGCACTTTTGTAATGTAATTATGTGGTTTGATGCCAGTTATACCATGCAAGATTCCCTTTTGAAGGCTCTACCGTATTGTTATGGTTTCATGTTTCCTGCAGCATCATGTACGTGTACAGAGGTGAAGTATGTTACATAACTTGAACCCTCAGGATCCCCCTCCCCTGCTGGAGAATTACCTAACAAAGACAATGCAAATTGCCTTCCCTGGCTCAGGTAGAATGCAGGAAATCACCCAGCAGCACAGAGAGGAAGGGGCTGAGGGGGACTGGAAACAAAGGGACAGACTTTGGCTATGTCTACACTTGGCCAAATAAGTCAACTTAGCATGTCTACACTGAAAATTAAGTCAACTTTAAAGGGACCCTGCCAAATTGACTTAGCGCGTCCACACTGGATGCCTAAGTCAACTTGTAGGGGCTTGGTGGACCTGGGACTGGTCCATGGTGGCGGGGGGAGGGCACCCCTTGCCAAGTGCCAGGGGGCTCAGCGTTTGCCCCATTGTACCTGGGTACAATGGGGGCTGAGCAGGACAGGGACACTGGCAGGGCATAGAAGCAGGGTGGGCAGGGTTTTCTCATTACAACAGGTGATTTGACCTCACCTTCCTCTATGTGCTGTTCCCCAGTGTTTGAATCCTAACACCTATTTTGATTTGCTGTTACAGCCTGACCTGATCCTATGACATACACTCCCCTGCATTTAATTTCCTCCCATTCTGTAAGTTTCCCATCTTCAAAGCATCTGACAAAGTGGGATTTTCTCCCACGAAAGCTCATGCGATAAATAAATCTGTTAGTCTTTAAAAGTGCCACAGGACTCTGTTGTTTAGTCTTAGGATGGTTACAAAATTTCTGTGGTCTGGGCTCCTTTCATGGCACTCCTGATAGGTGCTCAACTCCTCTTCCACATATACTAAAGGATAAAGCTACTTGGCAGGGCTGTCCCGAGGGAGGGGTGGGGCCCAGGGCCAATTGGCTTGGCGTGGCCCCTGCTCCCCCTCCCTCCCATGCTTGGAGGGGGCAGGGCCAGCCCAGAGTCCAGGCTTTGCATTCTTTCTCCATCCCCAGGGGAAGGATGGGCCAGCCCAGAGGTCAGGATCTGCCCTTCCACTCCTCCGCTTGCTGCCAAAGGCAGCAGGGAACAGCTCAGCAGTGGGGTGGCAGTGGCATGGGCCCGATGATGCCCCACACGGGGCCCACAGAACAGTCGCCTTGCTTGCCCTCTCCCAGGGACAGCCCTGCTACTTGGCGGTGTCCCACTGAAGGAAAGGGTTAACCACATTAAAGCCACCACAGTTAAACTCACAAATAATTTCGATTCACACAACAGGTTAAAAATGATACCTATGGACTTTATATAAAAACTTGATTAAAGATAATTATATAATCAATAAAATATTGAAGGCTTAAAATGATTGGAGATGTTAACAATCCTTTTTTATTACTAAAAGCTATGTTGACGAGCACACTAGGGTACATGCCCAAACATTTCCCATTACTCCTCACCAAAAGTGTACCCCTTTCAGTTGTGTCTTTCCCCTATATTCTGAGTATCAGGTGGTGCACGTGGAGATACATTGCAGGTCTGTAAGAAGATGCTGTTAGAAACACATTTTATTATACTAGGACCCGGTAGTGCAGCTCTTGATGATTTAGGCAGATGAAAGTCCTTGAACAAATGCAGTGTGTCTTAATAATGTAACATTAACCGTAACCAACTGCCTAACTGTAATAGAAAGGTACTCACTCAGGTTCCTTTTCTGGCTGAGCGGTGACACTGATAGTCAGGTCTTCCTTGCTGATTGCTGACTGGGGATTAACCATCCACTCCCTTCTGAAACTGTGCTAACAGTTTAAAGACTGGAACCTAAGGATTCAGATGCAAACAGGTCTGGTCTCAGGGTCCAAAATCCAGAATCTGGTGTAGGACGGCTGAGAAAAAAGCAGGCTGCAGATGTGGCTGGTGTGAGGTCTACAAGTGCTGTGTGGGCAAGTTTTAGGGAGATATTCTCTCTTCTCGGCTCCCCAGCTGGTCTCTGCCATGTGGAGGGGAAGCAGGGCTATTCATAGCCCTTCTTTTCTGCCTTCCTGGGCAGTTGGAGCTCCATGGGGGCTCACAAGATCTGTGTTTTCTTTTGAAACTCAGCCCCCTTGCTAAAGGGGATGGGACCCCCTATGGGCAATGCAAACAAGGAGTCCTGTAGCACTTTTAAAGACTAACAAATTTATTTATCGCATGAGCTTTCGTGGGAGAAAATCCCACTTTGTCTGTTGCTTTGAAGATGGGGAACTTACAGAATGGGAACCATGGGCAATGGGCACTCTAGATTCTAAAATTTGAAGTAACTTTCAGCCTTTCCTTCCCACAGCAAATCTAGTGCTGATGCCTTGTCCCCCCAAAACACAGTCCAGCGTAAAAAAGCTTCTCAAGTAAAACAAAGCTTTTAACACACACACATCACAATTATGGCCAAATCTTACTCATCTTACTCATATTAGGACTCTTCCTGATCTCAGTTGCTCTACTCCGTTGCTCAAGACTTAGCCCTAAAGCAAAAAATAAAATGGGGAAGGACCACGACCCATATATAAAATATAAAAATCTATTTATTAGTGGAAAAACTTAATCCAATCCACTTCCCTTCCCCTAAAAAAGAAAATGAAGACTAAAAAAGCAGTTGGAACAATAATAGCTCCAGGGGAACAGTGATTGATTGCCCTCTCTGTGATTAAAATCACCTAATAACCATTCAGTCACCCTCAATACAATTAATCAGACTGCACAAACTGCACAATAAAAACTTTATAAAGAGGGAAAATGGGATACCACATGGGGCTGGCCTGAGCTTGTCCAAGTCCCTTCTCCTTCCTGCACACAGTTGGCCTGAGACCCCCCACTGCCTGGCGCTATCACTCTTCCAAGCCTCGCCATGCATCATGGCTCTCCCAAGCTGTGCTGCCCAGGGCTGGGGCTGAAATCCATGCTCTCATGCCTCATGTCCTCCCCACTAGGAGGCATGCCCTACTTCTTTGGCAAAACTGGGAATTTCTCCTGTTTGATGATCAGCTGGCAAAAGCCAATAGGACACATGTTCAGTTTTGCCAAAAAAGTTGAGTTGGACGTAAATGGAGACTGTCCCAGCCAAATCAGAATGTAAAGCAGAGATTGAAATAAAACTCAGGTCTCCTGAGTCCTGATTGAGTGCTCTATCCAGTGGTTCCCAAAGTGGGGATCCACCAGATCACTGGTGGTTCACCAAAGTATATAAAATCTACTTCACGTAAGTCAGGGATGGGGCAATGTTTTGATCCTTTTGCCACATGGACAATCCCATTTTGGTCTCAAAATGATGTCCTCCACAGAGTCCACACCAATGTCCAGAAGTATCAGAAATGAAAGAGGTCTGGGACAATTAGGCAGATGCCAAAGGGATCCTGGGTAGAAAACAGTTTGGGATTTATTGTATTAGACAATACTGCCCTAGACAGGATTACAAGCATTATCTATTATTAAGGTTGCAGACTAAAGCTGGTCAAAAGTGGGAATTCCTTGCTTGTTCATTCCTTCATTTTAAGACTTGTTTTTGCTCTGAATTAAAACAAAAAAATTAAAAAATTCAAAATTTCCCACAAAACAAAATTAGAAAATAAATCATCTGGGATCAACCAGAATATTTCATTTGAAAAACTAAAATGTTTTGTACTGATTTCAACTTTTAATATATTAAACTAAATCCTTTTTCAAAAGAAGTCACTATAAAATGAAAATTGAAACATTTCATTCTGACGGTGAAATGGAATACTTAACACCATTGAAATGTTTCATTTCTTTTTTTTTTTTCCAAAACAAAATTGTGTTTAAATGGACATGTTCCCGCAAACTCTTATATTTCACTGAAATAAAATTTTCTGATGAAAAATTTTTAGTAAAATTTTTCAACTAGTTCTATATCTGACACTTCCTATCAGATTATTTTTCAGTTGCTTAAAACTTTGTCAAACTTCAACTGTTTGGATTAAGGTGTTCCATTTTGGCTGTCTGCCTTCAGATTAATTTTTTTGAATATTTCAGTCAAACTGGTTCAGCCGTTTCCAAGAAAGAGGCAAGGGAAAAATACATTGTTTTGCAGTTTTAAATAAAGTATTGAGGTTTTTTCTTCAAGATACTCTAGTACCCCCTGCTTTGAAGGAGGATTTTGAAATTTGCCATTTGCGTGGCCTTTCTGTTAGGGGTTTTTCCTTTTCTTGTCCAAACATGGCCTATCACCTGGAGCGTGGTCCCTGCCATAAAGGAGCTGCAGGGCTCCCTTCTGGACGGGACCACTGGGGTCCCGGAAAAAAGGGAACCCGACACTCCCTTCTGGCTGGGACCCCCCCTGGGTCCTGGCAAAAAGGGACCCGCGGGGCTCCTGGGCAGAAAGGAGCCACGGGGCTCCCTTCGGCCAGGACTGCTGGGGTTCTGGCCAGAAGGGAGCCCCATGGTCCCTTGTCCCCAGGACCTGAGTGGTCCCGGGGAGAAGGGAGCTGGGATGAGCTGCTAGTGGCTTCCTGGGGCGAAGGGAACAGGGGCTCCCTTTTTCCCCTACCCGAAGTCGACTTATCTTGTAAGTTGACTTAGGGTGTCCACACTGACTTAAGTCAACTTAAGAAATCGACTTAAGCCTTAAGTCGACTTAAATCTAGGTCTTTTAAGTCGACTTAAGTTTTCCTTACGTCGACTTAAGGAGCAGCTTAAGTCAACTTAAGGAAACTCCAGTGTAGATGCAGAGTAAATTAAGTCGACTTAAGCCTGCTTAAATTGACTTAATTTACTAATGTAAACACATCCTGGAAGTTCAGGATAATACAATTTTATATTATATATAACCTTGCATGTGAACTGCACCCTAAGACACTTGAATTATGTGTAATAACAATGAAAATAATTTAAAGAGTGACCATTTAAGAAATATAGGGAAAAGAGTATTTTTGGCTAAGATTTAAGGTGAAGTGATGTAGAGAGTTGCAGGAAGGTTGTTCTAGCTCTAGGTGGATTTTCTTGTGAAATTGGTAGAACTGCATGAAAGATTAAATACTTGAGGGAGTGGAGAGTATAAAAAAGAGGAATCAGATCTTGAAGGTCATTTGTAGCAAATCTATGAAAACCAATTCTGAAATGGATCCTGAAATGACTGGGAAACCAGTGGAGTTGTTTGAGCATGAGGTAATGATGTTGTGATTGGTCTATATGTGGCAAGTCCAACAGTAGCAGCTGGAGCCTGGGGAAATCCCGTTTTTGGGTGATCTTGATTAGAATGGGCATGGTAGTGTGACCAAGCAAAAGCCCTGGCCAGGGTGGTCGGGGATTCCCTCACCGCTGGAGCCCCAGCCGGGGCGGCGGGGGATTCCCTCACCACTGGAGCCCTGGCTGGAGAGCCCTGCCTGGCTCCCTTCTCCCCGGGAAGCCGCGGCTCCCTGGTAACAAGGGAGCCATGGATCCCTTCTCCTCAAGACCCACGGATTCCTTAAGTCAACCTAAGGCTGGGGACAAGGGAGCCGCGGCTCCTTTCCTGCCGGGAAGCCATGGCTCCCTTGTCCCCAGCCCTAGGTTGACTTAAGGAATTAAGTTAATCTAGGGTGTCCACACCGATTTTTAGTTGACTTCACAAATCAACTTATTGGTTAAGTAGACCTAAAGACCGGTAGTTATTAAGTCGACTTATGGAAGCCCTTAAGTCAACTAAATGAAAGCCTGGTGTGGACGCGGCTTTATGTAGGTTCACTTAAGTTTCCTTAAGTTGACCTAACTTGCAAGTACCCATTGTGAATAAAGCAACCTCACAAACAGAAAAATGGAGACTGAATTGCTAGAAGGATATTTATTAATAAATTAATAAGATTTTAAGGGCAGAAGAAAATATTAGATCTAGTCTGACCTTCTGTATAACATGGGCCATTGGAATTTCACTCACTAACCCCTGCATTGAATTAATAAATGTGTTTGACTAAAGCAGAGAACCCTGCACTCGTATAGTCTTTGACTTTACCTCTACTTTGCTTGCATGTATCTATCTAGTCCAGATATCATATCATATCATATCATATCATATCATATCGTGTATCATTCTTTATAGGTTTATCATATTTTAGAGAGATTTTGGTACCTAGCACAAGTTCATAAGTTAGCACAATTTTCATATAGTTAGCTGGAAACTCAAGAAACCTTACAAGAAATCTGTATAAGAGATTATACATCTTGTAATGAAAAGCTGAAGGGCGTAGGCATAAACTGGAAACTTTAGTTAATATTAGATTAAACCTAGATAGGTAGGTCTGTTTGTTCATCAATGTTCAGTAAGGCATAGATTCAGAAGGCTATATTTTGATCATGATACCCAAGTCAGCAACCCAAAACTTTCCAGTGCAGACCCTCAGTGAAACACAGCAAAACCCACAAAAATATCCAGAAATAATAAAAAGGGAAGGCCATAGAACCTTCTGGAAAACAGATATACATCAATAATACGCACAGCCCCTTGTCCAATGATACAGATGTACCCCTACAATATCTGGAGTGAAGACCCATATTTGGGTGACAGAGGTGGATCTAACTTACTCTATGTTGAGAAGGGTATAAAAGTTTAAACCCTGTTGCTAGGGGCAGCTTTTTGCTCTCAGCCTCTAGCTCTGAGCTTCAGCTAGACCTTTCTTGAGAAAGAACAGACCATCTTTATTTTATTTCCTTTTTATTAGTCAATTCTTTTAAGTTACTTTCATAAGTCTACACATATCAGCTGAAGTTACTCAACTCCCTTCCTGAGTACTCTTCCTGTCACGATGAGGCCTCGGACGTCCTTCTCGACCTACTTGGGAAACCAGTGTGTATCAACCATAGATTTTACAATGCAGCAAACTATAAACTGCATTAGATTTCCTGTATGTATCCAAATAGAAATCAATTGTAATTTGGTTATGTATTTACTTGAACAATCTTTCCCCCAATTCTGTGCTTATTATTTATGCTTTTAGCAATAAAAAGGATTTTATAAAGTTAAATTCAATGTGTGTGACTCTTCCTACTAAGCGTCCCTGGGAGTTTGTTGTAAGTAAAATCTGTGGTCAAATTCCCTAATCAAACCTAGTAAGATAATTGGCAACCCAAATTCCAAAACTAAAGGATCTGGCTACACTAGGGGAGTGAAGAGGAAAGTTTGGGGAGCATGGCAGGGGCCATGCGAGCACTCCGGGGAGGTGGGGAAGAAATACCTCCCAGTTCTTCTTTTCCCCTCCCCAGTGTTTCAGCTCCAGCTCCTGGCCATGGCTCCTTTTCTGGCCCTCTCCCCAGCTGTGGTTCTAGCTTCAGCCCGGGCTCCACAGCCAGCCCCAATTACTGCCTGGCCTCAGCTCCACTTCAAGCCATGGTGCCAGTCCTGCCCCCAGCCTTGGGCCTTGACTGAAGCCTGCCTGTGGCTCCACTCCCAACCACAGACCCACTTCCACCTGTGGGCCTTGCTCCTGGCTCAGGTGCAAGTTTGGCCCCAGTCTCAGTCCTGAGCTGTGGCTGAGGATGAGGGGGTTCAAGATGAAAAGTTTAGGAACCACTGGACTAAAGCATATCTTCCAGACAGACATCCAGTTTCAAGTGGCGAGTCCACCTCGTCTCTTGTATAATCCTAGTAAAAATATTACAATTTTCAAAAAAAATTTACATTTGTAGTTGCCCACCATGCTGCAAAACAGTATAGGATGGAATATCTTTGGTCAAGGAGGTGTCCCCACTTTCACCTTTGGAAGGCATGATAGGTGGTTTGCTCCTATATGGAGGATGGTTCCACTTAGCCTCAGCTGCATCAGATTGATGTTACTGGTAACCATAGTGTTCTTAAAACTTAAGGAAGCATTGTGATTTCTCCACAATGTATGGCCTGAAAAGACTAAAAATTCCAGAATGTTTAAGATTCCTTCCCATGGAAGCATCTCTAAACTGACAAGAGGAAAACTTTTCCTGTGGGATTCTACAATCTTGTCATACTTCTGAGAAGAAATTGTGGGAAAATAAGAGAGAGATTTTGCACTTTTAATTAGAGTTCAGTGGTCCCATTGAAAAGATTGCTGCCTCCCTGTCGGACCGACTTGCAGTACTGGTGGAGAGTGACTGGATGCTAATCACCTGGCCATCACGGAGTTTGAATCTTCTGAGGACAAAGAGTACTCAGCTGCTCCAAAACAGGAAACCTGTTCTCAGAGAGGAACGGTTCTCATAGACATACCTAGAACAAAACCTACTGGATGAAAATTATGGTGACCTAAGGGGTATTGAGATTAGAGGAAAGCCTATGAAAATCTCCCCATAAAAATGATGCAGTAAGTGTCTGTCTGAAGTAAATACAAACTCCATATGATGATGTTGTGGTTTCCTTGGCAAGTTCTCATTTCTTGGACTTTTAGGCTATGTCTACACTTGTTAATTTAAGTCGACTTTAACTAAGTCGACTTAACTACGTTGACTTAGTGTGTCTACACTTAAAAATAAAGTCGACTTAAAGGGGAACTTAAAAAGTCGACCTAGAGCGTCCACACTGGACACCTAGGTCGACTTCTAGGGGGACCTAGAGGAGGTCCACAGGGGCAGGGGGGCACCCCTTGCCCAATGCCAGGGAGCTCAGCCTTTTCCTCATTGCACCTAGGTACAATGGGGCAAAGGGAGACAGGGATCCTGGCAGGGCATGTGGGCAGGGCTCTACCCTGCCCTGTTGGGGGGCATGCCAGGCTCCCTCTGTGCCCCCCCCCCGGCAGGAAGGGCATTGGTGTAGTCCTGGGGTAGCCCTAAGTCGACTTAGGGCTACCCCACATCTACACTGGCTTAAGTCGACTCCAGGGAGTCGACTTAAGCCTTAGGTCTAATTGAAAGATGGTGTTATAAAGTCGGCTTAATTTTAATTAAGTCGACTTAAGCAAGCTGCTTAAGTCGACTTAAGGAAACTGTAGTGTAGACGCAGGGTAAATTAAGTCGATTTAAGCAAGCTTAAGTCGACTTAATTTACCAGTGTAGATGCAGCCTTGTGAGCCACCACTGCAAACAAAGAAAACCCTCTAATAAGAGTAAGTGTCTCTCACAGACAGCTGACTTTATGCATCACACTTCTTAGAAGCTGCCAGTTTTCAGTGTTTACTTCAATACAAGGAGTTGAAAAGGAAGAACTTGTTTATGCTGATTTTGCCCCTGTTTTGACTTGCATACCCTTCATGTACATAATAAGGCAGTCACTGCTTGTACCCAGGGGGAAAATAATGAACAGCAGAAGCAGTGCATTTGACAATTTTTCTGCAAATGAAACTTAACTGTATTCCGTGAGTAAAATGTACTGAACATGGGGCTTTCACAAGCCTAGACTTATGAGATCACCTTTGGACAAAATGGCTTTGGCATCTACTTTGGATATTCAGATTCTCCCTTAGTTATCAGGTTACTCTATGTAACCCCTAGAACAGTTCCTAGAAAGCTGTTGTTCCCATATGACACTCACAGTCTCCCCGCTCTCCCCCCACAATCCAGTAGCTAAAATGTATCAAGCACTTCTGGCATCTGAGGACCTAATTCTGAACTTGCTAACAGACATTATATCAGGGTAATTTAAACTGATTTAGCAAAGCTACTCATTTGAAGTTGTGCATACGAAAAGGGAATTGGGCCCTCTGTTTAGTTACGCTGGAATCCGCCTGGGATAACTCCACTGGGCCTAGTATTCACCAAGCTTCAGCAAATAGACCCTTGAAAATGTATATGAGCCAAGGTGTATATGTCTGCCAAGGTGAGAAGCTGCAGCAATGAGAATTAGCCACACCTTTCTGTGGAAGTTCAGTTTTGGTCAGTAAATGGGAAAAGTGACTATTTTAACTGCTGAATCTGTTCATCCCCTCACCAACCTCTCTTAGTAGGTAGGGCTCCTATGACATCCTTGCTGTACTTGTGCTCAGTTGACAATTCCATAGTACCACTATATATTTTCTTTTATGTTGAATCTCACACACCAACCCTGGAAAATCTGGCCATTCACTTTCAGGGAAGTACTCTTGATTGACCCTTGTAAGAACAGAATTTGTCCCCATTAATTTGAGTTTTAAATGAGCAAAGATTACAGGATTGAATCCTGAGATATTGTAATATATTTATTATATAATATACTGATTACTACAGTGAAATTGAACAGCAATATTTGTAATGGGTAAAACATATTGGATCTTAATGACTGTTCATACTGAAGACTTCTGATTAGGTAGCACATTATGTTATACCAGTAAACCCCCGATTCTCTAAAGAATCGCAAATTGAAAAATGGTAATCACCGCTGGGTGGGAGGAACGGCGGGCAGCCGTGCGCGTGAGCTATCTAATCCACAGGCTTATGCACATGGATTCAGCTGCTGCGCGTGCACAACTGTGTCAGTTATATACGCGCGCAGGAGCTGCGTCCACATCCCGCCGTGCATATATACAACTGTGGTTTAGTTATATAGATGGACTGGATCCCCACGTGGGCAGCGGCCGAAGAATCAGCCCCTCCATTCCAGCTGCAGGATCCGTCCCTGGTACAGAGGACCCAGCTGGATGGAGGGGGTGGGGGGGGAGGAAGGCAGGTCCTAGGCGGTGGCTCTGTGCAGCCACCGCGGAGAGCCAGTGAGTAGCACGCTTTCATCGGGCCCCTGGGAACTCCCCATCCTAATGGACCCCTTGTGGGGGGGCTTTCTGCACTCCCGGCATTACAGACTCCAGGCTGCCCCCAGGCGAGAGCAATGAGCTCGGAGACGCCGAGGGACCCGGACACGCACCTTCCCCATTACACCCCGGCTGCCCACGTTGGCTCGGCCGGTCCACGCAGCCAGGCGGCCTCTGGTGAATGTGGCGCCTCCTGCAGCTCTCACACCGGGGCAGAATCCGTCACCCCCCATCACCTGCCCCCCACATCCTCCTCAGCCCCCCCAGCTCCCCACCCCATCACCTGCCCCACACTTCCTCCTCTGTGCCCCCCAGCTCCACACCCCATCACCTGCCCCACTCCCTCCTCAG
>ML685934.1:1570698-1632084 GCA_007922175.1 Pelusios castaneus
TCTCCAGGCCTCCCTCCAGCTCCTTCCCAGCCCCCTTACCTGGCCGGAGGCTCGCAGCTGCGGGGACGGCCGGCAGAGCTGCTTCTCGGCCAGGCCGCTCCCACCCTGAGCAAGCTCTGTCTGAGCATATGTGAATATGCTGAAAGCAGAAAAGGTCAAAATGACCAAAGAGTCTCTCTCTAGCCCCAATGCATATTTGGAATAGTCCAGTGGCTAGAACACTCATCTGAGAGGTTAGAGACACCTGCTCAAATCCCTGCTTGTTAGGGAGATAGAAGACTTGAAGCAGGGTCTCCCCTATCTTGGGTGAATACTCAAACCACTGGGCTAATACTATAACAATTAGAGTGGCTCCTCTTTTCCCGCTTCTCTGGCAGTTTTGTGTGAAGTTAGGTGTGCTTTGAGGCTGCCTATCAGATCAGGCCCTGCCAGTGAGATAGGTGGGACATTGACTAACATGCCCCAGTTTGAGGATGCCCCTAGAGCTTAAGGGTGTAATAGATGTGTAGATGGAGGCATTGTGCACGTGTCAGTGGCAGAAGTTTAGGCACCTAGGGGATTTTTGCAGTGAAAATTTAGGCTTAAAGGCATCTCTACTCTTAGGCAGCAACTGATGAGGGTTTTTGATCAGTCGGTGCCTAAATTTTAGACTTGGGTGCCTAAAGTGAGAGTCGGGCACTGCAGCCCATTTTTGGACCTGGGTTCCACTTTTCTCCCAACAAGGCCAAGCAGCAAGGAGTTCAGGCCAGGAGGGAAATTTCTTCCCCGCAAGGAAAAGAGGAGAGTTGAGTTAGGAGGCTATGGCAAGGGAATGCTGGGCTATGTGCCTCTTTCTCCCTACTTGAATAGGGCCAAGCCAGGGGAGTAAGTTGTTCTCCTTGGCTTCATAATTACGGGTTCCAAACTGGGAGGTTGTCTTCTCTTAGTCCCTGGGTGGAGAGCAAGCTGCCCTGGGTTCTCACATTTTTGCTGTCCTCTCAACTCAGTAGGGGAGGTGTCAAGTCATACAGACAGAATAGACAAACATACCCATACTCTACCTTAACCTAACCCTCATGACTCATCTGGAGATTAGCTGACCAGCAGTTTGACACCTCTTCCTGAAGTCTCTCAGGTTGATGTTTCAGTCCCACCATCCAGAGTCCCACCACCCAGGACTCTTATTAATCTCTCCTTATATAGAAGCTCTTACATACCTCTAATAATTTTAGTTGCCCTTTTCTATGCCTTTTTCAATTCCAATATATCTTCTTTTTTTTTTTTTTTTTTTTTTTTTTTTTTTTTTTTGAGATGGGGTAACCAGATCTGCATGCAGTTATTCAAGATATGGGTGTATCACAGATTTATAAAGAGACAATGTGATATTTTCTGTCTTCTTATCTATCCTTTCCCTAATGATTCCCAATATTCTGTACCTTTTTTTGTTTGCTGCTGCACATTGAGTGCATGTTTTCAGAGAATGATCTACAATGACTCCAAGATCCTTCTTGAGTGGCAACAGATAATTTAGACCCCATCAGTTTATATGTATAGCTAGGATTGTATTTTCCATGTGCATTACTTTGCATTTGTCAACATTGAATTTCATCTGCCATTTTGCTGCCCAGTCACCCAGTTCTGTGAAATCTCTTTGTGACTCTTCACAGTCTGCTTTGGACATAGCTATTTTGAGTAGTTTTGACCTTCCCTTCCAGTGGAATGACTCACTTAGTCAAAAAGGCTTACCTTTGGACACCTTCTAATAGGCCATGACTCATCACCTACAACCCATCTTCTGCAGATTCTTCTCATACACTGGGATAGCTTATCATTGCTCCTCACCTGCCACAATGCCCTGATTTTAATAAGGTCCTCACATTCTTGATAACTGCTTATCTTAAACAGGAGCCTTGAGTCCCTTCATATACTCCCCCAGCAGCTAGATGTTTCCAGAATATCTGCATAGCTTCTCTCTTTTTTGTACCATCTTTGTCCCTACCTTCTCCTCCTTCAACATAACATCATAGAGGTCTCTAAAATCATGACTGGTGTGGAGAAAGTAAAAAAGAAATGTTATTTACTCCTTCTTGTAACATAAAAAGTAATGGTCTTCAAATGATATTCATAAACAGGTTTAAAACATGAAAGGAAGTATTTCTCCACACAACACACGATCAATCTGTGGAACTGTTTGCCAGAGGATATTGTGAAGGCTAAGATTATAAGAGTTCAAAAAAGAACTAGATAAGTTCATGGAGGATAGGTCCATCAACAGCTATTAGCCAGGATAGGCAGCGATTGCTTTTTGCCAGGAGCTGGGAATGGCCAACAGGATGGATCACTTGATGGTTGCCTGTTCTATTCATTCCCTCTAAAGCACCTGGCATTGGCCACTGTCAGACAAGATACTAGACTAGAGGGACCATTGATCTGATGGAACACAGCCATCCTGCATAAAATATTTCTTTTGGCATGGAATACAGATGTTACAAATGAAATTAATGAATGCAGCAACTTCAAGTATTTTAGAGACCCTAACTATATACATTCTTATAAAACTCATACCTATTTTGAACAAAACTAGCATACAGGTGAGCTGGTTTGGTTTCCAACTATGACTTTGTCAGTTCTTAGCTAATGCTTACAGCCTTGGCCAGAGCGGGCATTTGATTTACCAGCATCATGGTCTAGATCTGCCAGGATGATTGGGAAAATGATTTTCTTTGAGGATATAGCAAACTTTACTTCTTTGCTTGCTTCTTGACAGCTATGTTACCAGTTGATGAATGTGGTTAAAGGGAAAATCTCACAAGATGATGGTCTGGACGAGGCTAGAACTCACCCTTTTTGCAAACTAACAAATATAACAAACTCCTATGGTGACTTGCTTCCTGAAAAACTCTGCCACCTGAGTGCTCTTCTAAAGCCTGGCTTAGGAAGTTCACCCTTCAGCTATTTAAGTTCAGCCTGTGGGCCAAGAACATTGAGAAGGGTGTGTGTCCAATGTTAGGAAGAGGACTAGACAAGGGCAATCTACTAACTTTGGGCAGATTTTGGAAATCCAGTTTTTTCCCCAGCAGGAGAACTGAACTTATTTTTGGACGTGGGATTGGGGATATGTTCCTCCCTCTCTCCTCACCACTCACAACTCAGTTGTATGTTTGCATATATTAACATTTTTCTGGGCTGGCTTGGGGACAAATAGTGATTGGACACATTTCTTCTTGTATTTATGGTGGATTAAATTACCACAATGTAGATTTTGATTAATTAGGTTGCAGATCACACATCACTAATACAGGTTTTTTACGCCCACATCTACTTAAGATTATTATTTAGGATGGGATTGATGAGACATCCATAGACACTTCAAGATTTTACTTAACACGTTAATTAACACATAAATAAATGCAATGCTATTGCCAGGAGTACAGCTGGCTTTCAGTCTGGTCACTGAGTAAACCAGCAAGTTCAGCTGGGCCTAATGAACCCAGCACCTGACTCTTGTATTTATACTTGATATTACTCTAAACAGCCACCACAACCTGGCAAGGTCCTGCTCTATCCAGCAGGAATGCCACCTATGCCCAAGAGGCTTATAACTAAAATAAACTGATACAGTTAAATGAGCAACTCTCAGAGTTGTTATATTCACAAACTCCTGAAAATTATAGAAGACAAATTCAGAAGAATGAAGTAAGTGGAGTGTCTCATAACTGGGACATCACAACCCAGTTTATACCAGCTTCCACCGCACGTCTGGCACTATATTTTATAAGGTTTCAGCTCAGGCCCACATGTGTATGTCAGCTAGCCACACCTAAACTTCCAACAGTTAGTGCCCTTATTTGCATAAATTAATTTCCTTGTATTTTTAATATCTCTGTGAAGTTAGCACATAGTTCTCTTATTGCAAAAATCCCGTTTTAAAACTTGTTTTTATTCTTCAGTGTCCTGTTCTTTTTTTGTTTGCTTCTTTATCAAAAAGCACATATTGGAGTAATAGAAATTATATCAAGAAGGAGCCTCAAGAAGACATTCAATCTAGACACCAGTACTAAGATAAGACCATGTAAACCTAGACCATCCCCGACAAGTGTTTGTCTAACTGGTTCTTAAAAACCTCCAATGATGGGGATTCCACAGCCTCCCTTGGAAGCCTATTCCAGAATTTAACTACCCATATAGTTAGATTTTTTCCCCTAATATTTAACCTAAATCTCCCTTGCGGCAGAGTAATCCCATTCCTACTTGTTCTCCATGTTCCTTGAATGTAGGACAATTGATATTGTTAAATTTCACGATTTTAGGTCAAACACACTTGCCAGCTTAGCTAACAACCAGGCCTCACTAGGCCGCATGCTAACTCCTAAACTTTACTTCCTATAGCAAAGCCTAATACACAGAGGTTAAAGTACGCCGGAACGCACCGGAACAGCGTTCCGGGGCCCAAAAATTTGGTGGGCCAGCGTTCCAGGGACCAGAAACCCACAAAACTCCGGCAGAATGCCCGTTCCGCTCTGCCCTGCAGGTAGGCCGCTGCTCAGCTGGGAGCAGCGGCCGCCAGCTGGGCTGGGGAGTTTTCAAATTTCCCTCCCTGAGCATGCTCAGAAAGAGCATGTTCAGGGCGGGAGCGGCCTCCTGGCCAGCGTGACTCTGAACGCCGGTGCAGCTCTCCGGCCAGGTAAGTTGGGGGGCCTGGTGGGGGGTGGGGGGGCCAGAGAGCTGGGACTGGGAGTGCTGGGGATCTGGGACCAGGAAGGCTGGGTGGGCTGGGGAGCTGGTGGGGATTGGGTGGGCCGAGGAGCCGATGGGGAACTGGAGAGAGAGGGTTGGAGAACAGGGACTGGGAACCGAGAGGGTCGGACTTGGGGGCTGCGGAGCCAGCCTGGGGTTGGAGACCGGGAGGATCGAGGAGCTGGAGCCAGGGAGCCTATGGGGACCGAGAGGGACCGGGAGTTGGGGCAGGGGAGCCGATGGGGACTGGGAGCTGGGGCTGTGGAGCCAGTTGGGGGGTAGGAACCGGGAGGGTCGAGGATCCGGGGCCAGGGAGCTGCTGGGCAACAGCGGGCCCCTGGAGCAGGAACTGGGGGCCCATGGAGTGCCCGGGCCAGACAGGACCCAGTTTTGGGGTACCTAAGGGAGACAGGGTGTGCGGTGGGTCCCCCCGGCCCACCCCGCCTCCTGCCCGATCCCAGCGTGCAGCTGGGAGCCGGGCTATGGCTGCTCACCTCCCCTCCAGGCTTGGGGATGCAAGCAGCCCTTTCTTTCTTTTCTTCCTTTAAAAGAAAAAAACTTTAAAAATTAATTTTAAGTAAAAACCTTTATAAAAGTTTTTTTAAAAAACTTTCTAAAATTAAATTTCAATTAAAATTAATTTAAATTCAATTAATTACAATTGAACCTAATTCATTTTAATTACAATCAATTTTAATTCAATTTTAATTTATTTTTAATTAAATAAACTGGTAGCCCTTCAAGGTTTTAAAAACTGTCTTTTGGTCCCTCAGCCGAAAAGGTCGGGAACTACTGATTTATAATGCAAAGTTTTAAGTGTGTTCATTTGCTTATTCTTTGTCTTTCTAACGATACTGCTATCTTGGGGGGAGGGGAGGAGTCCTGTGGCACATTTAAAGACTAACAAATGTAGTTAATTGACAATGGCATATGTGGGAGTGGTTTTAATTCTGCAAAGCTTTGTTGCCTGGGTTTTACTCCCTGACAGCAGAATAAGCCACATCTAAGAGGAATTAGGCAATTTCCTATAAAGGGCAGGAAGTGGCTTTAATAGTGGGGTAACTCAGGAGGCTGAAGTGAGAATGCAGAGACTCAGGCTATGTCTACACTTGTCAAAATAAGTCGACTTTGCTAAGTCGACTTAACAATGTCGATTTTAAGTCAACTTTGTTAAGTCGACTTAGCATATCCACACTGTAAATTTGCCAAATCAACTTAGAGCATCCACACTGGACACCTAAGTCGACTTCTAGGGGCTAGGTGGACCTGGGAGTGGTCCATGGTGGGAGGGGGGGCACCCCTTTAGAAGTGCCAGGGGGCTTAGCATTTTCCCCATTGTACTAAAGTACATGGGAGGCTGAGCAGGACAGGGACAGGGGCAGGGTACGGGAGCAGGGTGGGCTGGGCTGTGTCCTGCCCTGTGGGTGGGCATGCCAGGCTGTGGCTATGCCAGGCACCCTGGCAGGGAGGTCAGTGGGGGAGCCTTGGGGACCCTTAAAGTCAACTTAGGGCTAAACCACATCTACACTAGCTTAAGTTGACTTAATGAAGTCGAATTAGCCAGTAAGTCAACTTTAAACTAGGTTTTATAAAGTCGACTTAAAATTTCCTTAAATCGACTTAAGCAGCAGCTTAAGTCGATTTAAGGAAATTGTAGTCTAGACGCAGAGTAAATTAAGTCAATTTAAGCAGGCTTAAATCAACTTAATTTACAAGTGTAGACCCACCCACCCAGCTTGGTCTGCTGGGAAGACTCTGAGACTAGGGAAAGTAGATTGCTAAAGCAGAAAGGACTCAGACCAAATTAGGAGTGTTTGGGCTGTACATGAGTTGATGGGAGGTTTTTGTGTTTAGTTTTGAATTATAAATTAATAAATCAGATCCTCAGGAAGACTGTTGTGACTGAAGTGGGAGAAAAAAACGTGTGGAGTTTATTTGGGTACACAAGAAGGAAAACTGAGATTAGTTGCTGGGGAGCCTCTAACAACTATCTGAACTTTTATCCTCATTTTAAGCTCTCAGTGGATTTTTCTCATTTATAATTTAGTACAAAATTTATCAAAATCTCTATTGATCTGGAATTCCTGCTGTTTGAAAGACAGTGAAATATTTCTGTTTTCTGGGGCAATATAACTGTAAAAAGAGTCAACAGGCATTATTGCAGGAATTCAAAATGTTTCAAGCTGAATCACTGCCAGAGATGTACACAGATCAATAAGGCAGTCCTGTTTGCTGTAACTATGCAATCTATTTTCTGCCTCCTGGGTGAACAAACTGTGAGTGTGCATGTCTGAGAGACAGCTAGACCAAGCAAACTCTTGTTTCAATACACCATGGCAACATCTGCAGGGATACTTGTGCTTGAAGTCTAACAGATTTATTCATCACATGAGCTTTCATGGGATAAAATCCCACTGCGTTAGACGCTTTCGAAGTGGGATTTTCTCCCACAAAATTTATCATGCGATAAATAAATTTGTTAGTTTTAAAAAGTGCCACAGGACACTATTGTTTTTCTGCAATAGACTAACAAGGCTAGCCCTTTGGAACTTGTGCTTGGAGTTTGTGTCATTTTGAGACCAGTTGCTGGACAGAGGCTGAAGGTTGCTACTGCAACTGCAAACAAGTGGTGGTGGTGTGGGGGGGAGGGAGGGAGGGGTGTTATAAAGAAATGGACTAAAGATTTACTGTTGAGCTAGCAATCAAACACTTTAGCAAAAAATAGGGTAGAAGGGTTAGCTGGATCTGAGTGATAACTCATAGCGATTAATGTGGAGAGCCCGGCCAATGAATTTAATCTCTTGATGAGTGGATGGTGAAAAATGTAGCCAAGCCAGCATGAAACGTCAGTGCAGTGCGGCAAGACAGGGAAGGAGGCAATATTAATATGGGAGTTGGTTTTTATTTCTGAAAATCTATTTTTTTTAAATATGGATTGTGTCTTGCTGGTGGCCAGAGAGACTCAGAGAACAGGTGGTGTTATAATGCCCCATTGGCTGAACCCTAAGCACACAAATCCAGTTCAGATAGGTTTGGATTATTCTACACAAAATTCTGCCACGCTTACAATGTTCCCCATATATCTCTATTTATGCCTGTGTTTCGGAAATGCATTCTCCCTACACCAAGACTGAAAGGGTAAAGTTGCTTAGTCTGGGGGGAAAAAATGAAAACAAATAGCCAAACTCTACATATGCATCCTCCCTGCTTCTTTTTTCGTAGCAAAACCGAGTGCTTAAAAGGAAGACAAAGGCATCACTCGGGGTTTACAAGTAACATAACTGAGACCAGAATCCAGCCCACTGTGTCTGGCTGAGTGTGCATAGAAGAACAGAGAAGGGACAGCTGCAAAATCTCCTCCTTGCTGTTAAAGAAGCAACCCACACAGTTGTAGGGCCATGTGGCCATCCCACTGGAAAAGGGTTATGCTCAGGTCTTGCCTTCTGCTCCAGGATAGCTTTGTGTATATTAACATTTCAAACAGAAGAAGCCGCAAAGGCTAGTTTATGTGCAGGTGGCGCAAATGGCATAGGAACAGCTGCAGCAGGCCCTTGATCTGAATTAGCAGTAGGTTAGCTAGTAGTAGTCTTTTTATCTCTGCACATGGGTAGGAATAACGAAATAAACTACACAGAGCCCAACAGAGTGATGCACCAAGTCCATGCCTGAGACTGGAGATGTGGGAATGAAGCTGGTGGAAACTTTTTCACCATTCTTTCTTTGTGTTGATGAAAACTGGCTTTAAGCCAAAATGGAAAAATTTGCAATGAAAATTCATTTTTATTTATATTTTGGGGGTTTGTCAAAAAAATGGAAAAACCTAAAACCAAAATTTTGGGATGTTTTCATTTTTTTCAATTCACACACAAAAATGATGGTGAAAACTAAAAGTTGTTTTTCTCTGAAAAGTTCCAGAGGGAAATAAATAGATTTCCTGACCAGATCTGCTTCGGAAAAGTCCTACTCTCACTTACACCAATCCAATTCTATTGATTTGTAGTATGTCAGCATAGGACAGTGGTCTCCAAACTGTGGGCCAGCCCCCCTGCAGGACACGGAGGGATACCTGGGGGGATGTGGCAGGGCCAGGCCATCTCTCACGAGAGGACAGGGAAAGAGTGCCACCGAGCTCTGCTCTGCCCTCTCCTCCAGCTCCAGTCACAGCTGCTTCTAACCCCTAATCCTGGCATTTGTTCTTGGCTGCCAGCCCCTGCTCCCAGCTGCGACTGCACTCCTGATGGGGGGCACACACAATCTATTACCGGTAAGAGGGAGTATAAGAGGAAAAGTTTGGGGACCACTGGCCTAAGTACTGGCTGAAGACAAAATCTGGCCCTTCAATTTGGAATGAAACGGGAGCCAGTACTGGAGCTGCACTGAGAGGGTCAAGATTTCCCTTCAATTACCTTCACAAAAACTTCTCCTGTCAACAGAAAGACTTATTTTTATTGCTTTGTGGATTTTGTCAGGTTTTGAGCATTATTATGGTGTGAGTTTTATAGTCTGAAATAAGGAAACAGAAATAATAAATGATCATTCTTCAGCAGGGATCTCCAAAGAGCTTCCTCACTGGAGAAAGATGGGGTCTACTCACTCCTGAATGTGATCAGACTCTCTGCCATTTGCCCTCACATCTCAATGAGTACAGGGGAAAAGGTAAAGTAATGAGCTAGTGTCTTTTAAATGTTGATTTCAGTGCCTGCTGGGGCATACCATGTGGAAATGCTCTGAGAAAAAGGCCTCACTGTTGCATTTTCAAATGATGAAATGTCATAGGTAAACTACAGAAAGCCAGCTGCTCCTCTTCTTCACAGACCAAATAGACTGATGCACACCACGCTACAATGATTTAACAAACAAACAAACAAACACACAATTTCTCTTTAAAATGATCTTCTTCCAGGAGATGCTTATAGATGAATCACTGATGGGAGGCAATAATTAACCTCTTCTGTGTTTTGTGTTCAAATAGTGAGAGAATGGGTTGAGAACAAACCGGTGATATTTGAACACACAGATGAGCTTCTCATTGATCTTCTAGCCCTTTGGGAGTGCAGCTAGCAGGCACAAACCAAGGGAGAGTTCTGTTTGAAATGAACTTTGCAATACTGAGAATTAGGTTTAGCTGAGGGAAAGAAGAGGGGGCTGTGATCCTGTCAGACCTCACAAGTTGAAGCAGGGATGCATTAGGCTATTGTTTTTACAGGAGACCTCAAAAGAAGTTCTAGTGTCTGGCAAAAGAAAATAAATGTTTTTTGATACTCGTTCAGTGGAACTTCTTTCTCTTTATCAGTCCTGAACCAATGTCCTCATGGAAGTGGGCATGGTGCTATGTGACACACCATTCTCTGGATTGGGTGTACAATTATTCTTGGTGTGCTTGAAGTTTTTAAATATAACTTTTTTGCAAAGGACTAAAATTGTTGTTATTATTACATGTTAGGATTGGTGTTCTGGTGAAATTCCAGTTTAGGAAACTACTTCTTGTTTCCCCAAACTCCTCCCTACCCGCAATTTTGATAATATAAGGTAAACTTCTTCCCCTCTTGTCCTAAATTGCTTTATGATATTGCTGCACATATTAAATAGTAGTGGGTGGATCAGTCTTTGTTTAGATATACTTAGTAAAGTGCTCTAGAATTTTTACATATCCTATCCCTTCCAACCTTTCTTATAAATGTTAATATATGACTACTGGATAATGTACAGTCACTTTTAAAATCATTGAATGGCTTCTTGGACTCGAGATTTGAGAACCCCTTCTTTAAAGGGTTTATATCCAAGTACTATCTGAGCCTCAAACTGCTTCTCCCTGAAGATATGAGATGATCACAAGACAGATTAGAGAAATAAAAGGGAAAATGAAAATATACAAACAAAAGAAGGCAGTCACTCTGAATGAGATACCCAAGCTTCCTAAAATGAGGGGGGAACTAGATTCAGGTGAGTGAATTTCCCCTAATCCTCTGGTCTGAAACTCATCATTCTGCAATGATCAGAAAATGAACCCAGATGCTCTAACTGGAACCATGTTCAAAAGAAAAGAATAAATGAATCCTGCTGCTTTTTTTCCTTCATTATTCTATAGGCTACTGTCAGGCGGTATGTAACCCCACTCTTGCCCCAAAGGGGTCAATGGGGTCCAGATCGGGCAATTAACAGATTAGACAGCAAAGTGGAGGGGAAGGGGGGCAGGAATTAAGGTTGAGAGGAAAGACCTAATTGGGGGAAGCTCATCTGTGCAGGAACAGGTGGGACTTCTATAAAGACAGGAAGTTCCTTGCAGAAAAGAGTTATGGGGAAGTGATCTAATGTTATTCCCTGGGAGAAGTGAAGTGTGTTTGGGGCTATAGTGGCAAGTAGCTTATAGTTATCCTCTGGGAAGAGGGAATTTTGGGGCTGAAACACCCAGAAGTGGGGAGGGGGAATTACAAGGAGTAGGAATGGCTCCAGGAAAAGGCAGGCTAGGATAGTGCAAACTTTTTCTGTTGATTAGAGGGTCACTGAGCTGGAATCCAGAGTAGAGGGTATAGTTGGCTTTCCCTATCAGCTGCTGGGGAAGCTGCACATTAGAAGCAGTGAATGAGAAGACTGCTGGTAAGGAAAGACTTTGATACTCTAGAAGGGGAACACATGCTTAGCCTTGTGTCTTAGCCCTCTGGCCAAGTTACTATGTCTACATTTACTAAAGTTAGTTTGAATTAGTTAATTTGAACTAATTTTAGTTAGCTTGTATTAACTTAATTCAAACTAGAAAAAATTAGTTTGAATTAAGCAAGTGCCATTCATGGCACTTGCTTAGTTCGAATTAGCGAATCGCACTGAGTTCAATGGGCCAGTTAGTTTGAACTAAGCAATTAGTTCCAACTAACGTAGCCAGAATTCCACACCTACACCCTCAAGTCATTGGCTATTACTTTTTAACACAATAGAGACTCTCTGCTGCCATATTTTCTTGGAGAGAGCATATGTGAGAGATGCTAAATGCCTTGGAGACCCCTAGCATTCCATGCTTCTCCAGGCATTCTGATGCTTTCTCCACAGAGTGCCTAAATCACTCATCCTGCATTGCCCCAGGACTACATAAGCTCTAAATGTCATTGCATCTCAGGGTCTTTTGTTCCTGGTGTAGTCCTAAGCACACTTATGATTTTATTTCACTATTTTGGCAGGATCTGTCTACATCCAAGTTTGTTTATTGCACATGACCCATTTTTTTCTTTGGGTGGGGGGAATCCAAGGTAAAATCAACTATCAAATATATGTTTACAGTTTATTTAAGAATATAAATTATTCATCAGCAGAGTCTTTTACCCCTGGAAATTTATTTCAGGATAAATTTAAATATGAAGACAAACTTGTGGCATTTAAAATTATATATAATTTCAGATCTTTAGTTTCAAGAAAAAGAGGATAAAATGCAAATTTAATTGATCAAAATTCTTTTGTATGATCTAGGCTGCTGAAATATTATACATTATCAAAATAACTGAATACAATGATGGAGTAAATGTTTATTTAAAGAGTCAGTGTTCATGTATAAATGTGTACTAGTGGTATAAAAGTCCAAAATAGATGGGCAAGTGAGGCTGTTTTTTGATGCAAAACTTAACTCCAGCACGTCTTTGACATTTTTGCAAGTTCCAAACCAAAATGACATTGTGTTTGGATTCAGAATGTACAGGGATATGGAGTATTTGATATTTTTCAGATTTCTGTTGTTCAGCAGTAACATCTAAATTGAAACAATATCCTTTCTCTCTTTAAAATAATCCCTGCCTCACTCCTAAAACTACAAAGAGAAAATTAAAAATAATTTCAAAAAGACTATACCAATCCAGGTTCTATTTTACAAATATGTATAAAACCATGCAGTAAACCAGCAAGGACATGCAGTAAATGAGCTCACATGTAGCAAAAATACACACAAGCATACAGTAAACTGGCCTCGGCATCAAAGATTGTCTTGGGGCCCATTTGCAAAGTGCTCTTGTACAATCTCAGTGCATTAGTACTAGTTTGTTGTGTGCTTTGTGTGTGTGTTTGCAATAGCATGTAGTAAATTTGTGCTAATGTGCCAAGAATATCCCAAATATATCAGCAGAATCTTTGGAGGGCATTGCTGTGAACTAGTTGAAATTTAACTTCTTGACTCTGGGAAGCATTACTGTCTTCAGAAAATCAAAGATTAGCAGTGACTGATGCTTTTAAAATAAATCCCTGGACCAATTTATTCTCTCACTGGTGAACTGTCTTGCAAATTAAACAAATATTGGACAATCAGAAAATTAACATGCTTAATTGGGACAAAATTGTAATGGTGAGTGTCCAGTGTAAAGTAAAACAAAAGATTAGAAGTTCCCTAGTGGCATGTAAGGTAAGGGTGAAGCTTATTATATCAGCTTATTCCTGAAGTGAATGGTGAATTGAACAGCTGTATCAATTCCTCAAAATCCTGAAAGCCAGTTGCCTTGGCTTTTTTGTTTTGTTTTGTTTTGGGTTTTTTTGTTTTTGTTTTTTAAACATTCTCGTTATTAACATGTAACATGCTGGCTACATCAGTCACAGCCCTCCGTGGCTCACATAAAGCATAAGAGCATACAAGTGCCACCATCTAAAGTGCAGGTAAGGAACCCCCTGGATGCGGAGGAGACCAAACAATTGTATTTATAAAGTGTGTATAACAGCAACACTTAATTACTTATACATTGCTGCTCTGGCAGGGACTGGCAACTTCTGAAGCAATGAGGGCCACTAGAGGACTCAAACTATTTAAAGCCAACTGCTGTGCACTGCAACCTCCTTTCCAGTTAATGGAAAAGGTCACAAAAAAGTTAGATGCTTTTCAAAAAATTAAATATACAGTATACTACAAATTAGGTCTGAAGGTTGGACCACAGATGTTCTTATATGACAATAGTGAGACTAAGTTACTGTCTGCAATTTTATTCTAGGTTTAGTATTTTCAATACTTTATATATCTTTTTTAGAACATGCTCTGTTCCACATCTATCCAATAAGATATTGCCAGCCAGTGGTGTAATCATACCAGCTTTCTATTAGTTATCTGTTATCTCTCACAAAAACTTTCTCAAATGTGAAAATTGTACGTGAAGTGGACCTATTTGTAGCCATTTGATCACTGTTTCTTAAGAACATTGGTCTGTAGACTATGCTGAAATAATTGAATTCATACAGAAAACTTTAAGATGTTTATATAGGTGCCTACTCCAATCATAAACATATGCTTCCTTAATGATCCTGCTTAGTTTACCACCACCGTGTAGTTGGCCATTCCCAAGGATGCAATCAAGCATGTTTTGCATTTGTTGTCAACCTTGACATTGTCCATTTCTTCTATTTGTGTATCAGTCTCTGGCCACCATGCTATCAAGGATTTTCACTTTACAATTCCCAGATGACTTCCTCGTAACTGTTTGAGTACATATAACCTCAGCTTCATAAGACTAGTATTCTGGTGCCACATATAAGTCAACTTTGATATACATTTAATTGGATACACTGTGCATAAGTCCATCCATTCATCATAATGTTGGCTCATTAGTTAACTCTAGATCAATTTAATTTTATTTTGGACCATAATATTTGTCACCAGCACCAGGAAGAGAACATATCAACTGTCACCAGTTCCACTTCAATATCCTACCTAAACATGACAAGGAGTCTCCATTCACAGAGTAGTTGGTACCCTTGAATTCTATATCATAACAAAGAGTGGCCAAGAATATCAGCCAGTAACTTTGTAATCATGCTGAAGCTCTTACCAGTATTTCTTTCTTTATCTTAAGCATTGAAATTAAAGGTTGATGATCTGTAAATAGAGTAATTGGTTTCCAGTACACATACTCCTGAAATGTGAATTCACCAGATTAAACTCAGAGTGCTTGTATTAATTTTGAGGAGAGTTCTACTCTGCAGAAGTGAGGGAGCTAGGCGGAAAGGCAATTGGCCTTGCGGTATGATCTTCCCTCACATATGAAACTACTGTTCCTATTCCACATGCTAAATTGTCACAATCTAACATTGTAGGCAAAGATGTATTATACTGTGTGGTGAACCCATCAGATGATATGAGCCTCTATGGCTTCATCAAAAGCATAGATGCCTTGTTTAGACCATCACACTTTCAGTCTATTGTATAACAATTCATTAAAAAGGATGTAATACTCTTGCTAGGTTAATCAAGAACCTTTGCTAATAAGTGACTACCCCAGAGAGGACATAGTTGGTGGTTGGGGAGCCTTAAGAACTGCTTCATCTTTGTCGTCTGATTTATGCAAAGTACCTTTATCAATAGTCAATATGTAACTATCTTGGAAACATTCATATTTTTCCTTGAATGGTCTTAGAGCAAACTCAGACAGTCTAGCAAGTCCTCCCCACACTCTGCCTCAATGTGACCTTCATCACTAGCTGTTATGACTGGCATATCATCTAACAGTGAGTGACAGCAATACCCTGTCGCATCTGCTCCCTGGTTTGCTGCCATATAGTGGGTGTGGCTACTATTCCAAACCCATGCTTGTTATACTGGAGTAAACCTTTCTGTTAGTTAATTGTGAAGCCCTTTTATTATCATGCTTAACACTAGCTAATGAGGCAAATATATCCTCTATTCTAGACAAAGGATATTGATCCACATACGATGCTGAATTAATGGTAACCATTCATCACAGATATGGACATCCCCATTTTTTTTCACTGCTGGCACTAGGGGGCATGGCATCCATACCAGTTAACCTTGTAAATGAATGCAGAGTCCTATAAGTGCTGAAGTTCTTCCTCTACCTTTGGCTGTATCACAAAAAATATTGAATAAGCTTAGCAACAGTTAGTAATTGCTCCTTCTTTAAGCACAATTTTTGCTTTCATATGTTCTAAGGTTCTGATACCATCTCGAAAGGCCATCAGCTGACTTCTCCAGCAATTCAGCTAATTTGTTTGAGGCTGGAATTCATAAATTTCTTTTAAAATCTGTAGGTATTCAGCGCTTTGCCAGTCCAACTGAATCTCTGCCATTCTCTATCAAATAATAATGGTCTACTCACTTGCTGGCACTGGAAGATATCTCCTATTCACAGTTCTGTATTCCCTTCAATGTAATAATACCCAGGAATATGAGGATTTCCCCTGTATCTGTTTTTAGCACTTTTGAGGTTCTTTGCACCTTTACTTCTTTCTGATAATCCTGTTGTGAAATTACAGAAAAAAAACAGATCCCATGTCAAGATCTATTTTAGCTCTTACTGCTTTCACCTGTAAATAAATCTAAATAGCACTTTAATTCCCATCCGGGCTACAGCAATGTGATCTACCTGGACACGAAGCAATTAGCTTCTGGGAATCTTCTGTTAGGCTACAAAATTCTGTACTATCTCCTCTGCAGCACCCAAGGGCTATTCTGAGCATGTCAAACCTATCCTTTCACTCTCTACATTGGTTTCCTGTAGAACATCGTCAAATACAAGGTCTTAGTCCTTATCTTCAAGGCACTCCATGAACTGGGCCCATCATGTTTAAAAGATGGCTTAAAGTTCCATGAGACTGGATTGATAGTAATTGATAGCTCTGCATCTCAGGAACAATAGAACTTTTTACCCTCAGGATAAATCTTGCCAGTGTATGAGATTGAGCATTCAAGGGACCTAATCCATGACTGTGGAATAAACCCATCACAAACCTTCATCTTGCAAGAGGAGAGACCTTATGTCCTCTAACCTAAGCACACATTAAAAAAAATCACCATGGAAAGCCAAAACCCTACCACAACACTCTACTCTACACACAATTCTCCTCTGGGGAGAGGAGGAAAGAGAGAATGACCCACATGAAATAGATATTAGGTTGCTTAATGTGCCTCTGGAAAGTGCTCCTATGCTATGGTGATGAAGGATCTATAAGAACTTGTACAGAACACAATCGCTCAGTGGTTTTCAATATGTGGTCTGTGGGCCTCTGGGGATCTGCAGACTTTGATTTTCAAAGAGGCTGCATCTCCATCTGAAATTTTGTAGGTGTCCAAAAATGATAATCCAATGATAAGCCAGTGGCTTTGGGGACAGGTAATTCTGTAGAATTTCCACAGTTTCAGCAAAGGTTTTGTGTGCAGGTTTAACAGCAGCTAAACGTAGGATTTAGGTTACTTTAGGTGCTGCAAAATTCACACCTTTTCCTCACTGTTACGCGCTATTAGCGATTACATGTTGCTCCACTCACTCAATAGGTGGGCAACTCCTATGCTGGGCTATCAAATAAATCCATTTTCCCTAACAGCCAAACAATCTTAACCCCTTTGAATGTTTTTCCTCTAGATGAACCAGTTACTCACAATCCCAATGGCTGCAGATTGCATTTCTGTTTCACTAAGCCCATATCCTCATTCTCAATTGTTTCAGTTTCTTGGTCCTTACGCAACTTGTGTGATATGAAGCAACTGCAAGTGAACAGTAGGATCCAAATAATTGATTACTAACCCTACGCAACCTGCCAGATATCGCTGCATATATCTATTGTGGCTCTGGCAGGCTTTTGGTGGTTTCTGAAGCTTAGAAGACATTGAGTGCCACTAGAGGGCTCACAACTAATTTAAAAGCACAATGTCCAGTGTCCAGTGTCTTAAACAAATGTAAAAAACAACAAGAGTCCTGCGGCACTCTAAAGACTAACACATTTCTTCGGGCATAAGCTTTCGTGGGCTGCAACCCACTTCGTCAGATACAATACATGTTTTAGTAAATTTGTATCTTGACTGAATAGTTTTATATAAAATGGGCTTAGTTTTACTTAACCCCCCAAACACACATGCTCACATCTTCCCAAGACCAAGAGCTCTCCTTTCCCCCTAGTATTTCTAACTAGAGATCTGTTAATCTTCTGATCCATCTGTGTCCCGGCTATCAGATACCTTTTGTCATAGTGACATCACTGTAAATACATAACCCGCATAAGCATTCAAAGGCATTATACATGCAGGTACACAGTGCATTGGTGTTAGGATAAACAACATTGTATCTGTTATCTCTTTCAGGAAAAACAATCCTAGAAGGAATGGAACTGGAAATGCCTCCTTGTTGGTCGAGGCTGCTACACATGGTATAACTATTAGAGGGGCCTCTCTGGGAGGTGATAATTGTAGTCACAGTGCTATGGGTTTTGAGAGAGCATAAAACAGGAGGAAATTGAGCACAGAGCCTGTTTTTTTCAGAGAGCAAATCAGAGTAAAAGCTTATTATTAAGTCAATACACTTCCTAAAATTGTAGATGCGGAACATTGAAGACCTAAACTGTGTGAAGAAGGGATTAATGCTCTTTAGGAAGATAATAAACAGAAAGGAATTTTCAGAGTGGGCGCATAAGACAAAACATAATTTGAGGTTTTATGCAGTCTTAGTCTGTTTTCAAAGGGCATTGCACAATGCAATTTCTCAAAGAACATTAGCTCTCTTTACTTCATACTATTGACTATTCTAAACATAGCATCCCTATTTTATTTTGCATAAGAATAACAATCTCCTAGTTGGGTGCTTATGTTTTAATTTCAAAATCTGAGTTAATGTAGATTTTGACTCTGCTTTATAAATTGTTTCACTCCATGCATCACAATGATCAACTCTTCTAAATATAGCAAATGTATATTTTATTATGCAGTGGAATAACATCTCTTAGTTCGGTGCTTCTGTCTTAAAAATCTAAATCTGCATTTGAAAGTTTGAAGCTTGACAGCTGCAGAAGCTGCAGGAATTCTTTCATTCACATCCTTGGCACTGGAGCTTTGCATTAAATACTAGTACTGACAAGCTTTCAGGTTTGGTTTCTCTCTGTAATGCTGTCACTTCATTCAACTACCTTTCCATTGTTGCAGTGGCATATTGCTGCAAAGCCCTTTTAAAATCAATATCAGGTTTGGAGGGAGGGATAGTGCAGGAGGAAAAAAAATTCTATTTCTATGTGTAGTCAGGAATTTTAAAAGGACCCAGCTGAACAGATGGCATAAAATGCACATGAGTTCCTTCAGTAAAATCAATGCCGCTCAAATTCTGTGAGGATGATCTCTTATGTTATCATTTTACAGTCGAAAGATGTAGGGTCCAAAGTGTGTGGTGCATCATCTCCAACTGTGTGCCATCTTTTGAATTACAGCACCACTCTTGATTCAAAATTAGACAAGAAGAAATTATAATTATTCATTTGTATTGTAGCAGCATCTAAGAACCCCAGTCACAGACCAGGAACCTCATTGGGCTAGGACAGGTAGGTGATGTACAAACACATGAAAAGAATATTGTCCTAATTGCTTTCAATTTAAGAATAAGCAAGGCCCAAGGAGCATTCAACAGATGGGGAGTGAACAAGGAAACAAGTCAATATTTCTTTGTCTATCAAGATAGGCAGTGAGGTCAGCACAGCAGCTGCCTAAAACTTGTCAAGTTAGTCCTAGGCATCACAACAAAAGAGAGTTTTTAAAGGTAGGATAGGAAGGATGGCTTTGGGGTTGTTTACTGGAAGTGCCTGAGAACTGTGAGGGACAGCAAGGAAGAAAGTACAAAGAAGCTTATTTGATTTACCAACGGCCATTGGCGCCAATGTTAGCATTGGCCAAACTGGGGTGAAAGTTCACCTTGTTACAGTATCTGAGTTGATACATGGGATAGCGATAGGCCATGAAGAGCCTTGACGTTAAAGACAAATGGTTTGTTTTGAAGCAGTAGAGAAGAGCAACACTGAAAGGATGCAAAGAGAGGGCTGATGTGGTCAAGGAGACAAGCCAGGAAAAGATTTCTGCATCAGAGTTCTGAATTCTTTCAAGGGGGGAAAGGTTGCATTTGGTAAGGTCAGAGAAGAGAGGAGTGAAAAAATCTCCAGTTCTTTTGCATAAGCCTGAAAAAATGACAACAATGCGACTTATCACTTTTAATATATTTCTAGAGATGGTCAGCTATTGAAACAATCTTTCTGTTCCCAAAAAGTAAGTAACCAGCATGTAGTCACTAAATGTAAATTAATATACATCAAATGCTTCTTCATTTGGCATGATTGTAGCATGGAAATGATCATAAAACTCCTTCCTATACTTTAATTTACTCTCTTTAACTGTAGTGTCTTCTATCTGTAGGACTTTGTCGTGGGGCAAGCCACCCAGTCCACCTTTTCATGATGGGTAAGGATTATGAGAGCACTGCAGCTGTGTCCCCTGACTCATCTAGCCACCAGGGTAACTATTCAGGGGGCAAAAGAACGCTGGTAGCATTTTCCCTAGCACTGATAGGCCCAATACTCATGTCAAAATGGCTACCCTCTCTCCAGACCCCACAAATGACCTTCCAGGTAGTGTCATATCATTGATCCTGACGACAGGCTTGTAAGGCCTGTAGCACAGAATTTGCACTGTTTCCTCTGCCTTTGGAGCTGGAAGGCCTAGAAGATTTGGTTTCTACAATTGCACTAGTCTTCAGGCATGTAAGGTCTATGAGACAGAGTCAATATAGTTGCCCTTGTCTTCAAGGCTGCAAGGGCTAGGGATTGGGGCCAATATGGCTGCCCTTCCTAGCAGGGCTGTGTAGGCTAATGGCCAAAGGGAAGTGGGTCACCACTCATAGAATCTAAGGTTAGAAGGGACCAGTATGATCATCTAGTCTGACCTCCCACACAATGCAGGCCACAAAACCTCACCCACTCATTCCTTTAATGAACCTCTAACCTATGACTGAGTTATTAAAGTCCTCAAATCATTATTTAAAGACTTCAAAATACTGAGAATCAACCAGCAAGTGAGCCATTCCCAGTGCTACAGAGGAAGGCAAATGATAAGCCAATCTGCCCTGGGGGAAAATTCCTTCCCAACCTCAAATATGGCGATCAGTTAAACCCTGAGCATATGGGCAAATCACAACGGCCAGTCAAGAAAAAATTATCTGTAATAACTCAGAACCCACCCCATCTAATGCCCCTTCCCAGGTCACTGGTATATTTATCACCAGTAGTAAAAAGTGGACAATTGCAAAACTAAGCTGTCCCGTCATATCATCCCCTCCATAAATTTATCAAGCTCAGTATTGAAGGCAACTATGGTTTTTGCCCCCACAGCTTCCCTTGGTAGACTATTCCAGAACTTTCCCCCTCTGATGGTTAGAAACCTGCATCTAATTTCAAGCCTATATTTCCTGAAGGACAGTTTGTATCCATTTGTTCTTGTGTCCACATTGGCGCTGTATTCATATAATTCCTCTCCCTCCCTGGTATTTATCCCTCTGATGTATTTATAGAGAGCAAACATATCTCTCCGTAACCTTCTTTTGGTTAGGTTAAACAAGCCAAGCGCTTTAAGTCACCTCTCATAGGGCAGGTTTTCCATTCCGCAAATCATTCTGGTAGCCCTTCTTTGCACCTGTTCCAGTTTGATTTTATCTTTCTTAAACATGGGGGACCAGAACTGCATGCAATATTCCAGATGAGGTCTCACCAGTGCCTTGTATAACAGTACTAACACCTCCCTAACTCTACTGGAAATACACTCAGGATGGTTGGCAACTGGGATTGGGGTACCAAGGCCCTTTCTATACTGCCAGCTCCCAGACCAGAGCCCCGAGAGTGGTAAAGTGTTTCACCAGTAGGCCAGCAGGGATCCAATCACAACACATTGATGCTATCTGGCTTACCAGCCAGTCTACTGAGCTACTTCCTATCTGTCTCCTTGAGAGCCATCAGTATGTCTTTGGGATCCTGGGCTCCCTTGGCTCAGGTGACTCCTGTTAGGCATGGCCAGTCCTAGACATCCCATGTAGTTCAAAGGTCTGCCAGAGTCTCAGAGCTGTCAGCTTCCTCAGCCTGGAAGTTCAGTGGGTCCCTGGCTGGAGCAGGCAGCCTGCATTCTCCCTTTTCAGTGGTCTGCCCTAACTGTGTTGCGTGGCTCCCTTTTATACCTATTCTTCAACTAGAGTGTGCCCAGCATGCCTCAGCCCACAAAGTAGGGTTAACCCTTGGTGACCCTGTGTGGGGCAAGTGGGCCCTGTTACAGAGTGTGTGTTTTGCTGCCTTTATCATACCACACATAACCCATTGTTAAGTTTACCACCATTATAATCTTTAGAACTCTCAGATCCCTACCATGTCCATGCATGGAAAAAATTGCCTAGGGAGGTTATGGAAACGCCATTGTCTAACCTGCTCTTAAGAATCTCCAAACATCTGTTGGGGGTGGTCTTATTAATACTTAATTCTGCCATAAGTGCAAGGGAATGGAGTAGATGACTTTTTGAGGTTCTTTCCAGTTCTATAATTTAATAAAGTGCTTGCATTCATGAACCTACAAGCATGACAATGAGGACTAGCATCCCTGCAGTAGACTCCCTTCCCATCCCATCCCAAAGGTAACCCTTCTGTTGATGCTTCATGGAGTTGGAAAATTCAGGAGGAAGCTAGCTGAGCTCTGGATTTTTTTTCCCCATAAAGCAAAGATGGAAACCAGGAGAAGTTAGCTAAAGTTCATAAAGAATCTTCACTAGTGCCACTTTTCTGTAGAGACCTTTCTTCTCTGAGGGGAACTAAGGTTATGGTCCTACAAAAGCCATGCTGGGAGTCTGTAGGGTCAGGCAACAAATTGCAAACCATACAAATGAGTCTGGAACCCATCAGCTTCTTTCAGTGGGTAAAACAAAGAAGGAACCCTGTAGCACTTATAAAGACTAACACATTTATTTATCACATGAGCTTCCATGGGAGAAAATCCCACATGTGATGAATAAATATGTTAGTCTTTAGAAGTGCCACAGGATTCCTTGTTTGTTTTGCTGAACTAGACTAAACACTGCCACCCCTCTGGAACTTCCAGTGGGTAGTAACTTCCCCCAATGTCACTGTTATTCTGAGCAGAAGACTGGAAATGTCTCAAAGACTTGCCCTCTAACTGCAGAGGGTTGGTATTCAGTTCCCTGAACTTGCCAATCTTGGGAACTGTGGTGAAGGTAAGGGGCATTTACACCATATACTGCCTTGCCTGTACACCATCCCATCTCCTGCTTCTCTCTTGATCTTTAACAGGCTGGAAAGGGAACATGAATCCTAATGCATCAGTCACTCAGCATGTGATCTTAAAATACTGGCACTAATATTTTATCTATTTATATTATTACTTTTGTATTCTAGGTCTTTGATCCACATTTGGGCTTTGAGAGACATGTAATCAATGGACCATTGCGTTGCAGCAGTTCTAATTAATATATATGAAATCAATAAAACTAACACCAGGCTATGACATTTGATACTCAAAAGTGACTTAGCCTGCAAAAGAGGAATCCTTCCTGCTTGTTTAACATCTAATCTCTTGCCCTCCAGCTGGTGTATGTATATAATGTATTAAAGAACCTAAAACTGCAGACCTTCTCATCATCAATCAGCTCATGCTACAGATGGATAGACCATTTTTAACAGAGAAATTTTATTTCACAAATTTAGCCCCTTTTCTTTTTTATGGCATATCCATGAACAGACTGTTTTGGGTTGTATTTAAGAATTTGTTCAGTATTTTCAGTTACTGGACAAATCCTTTGTGTAAACAAATTCCAGGCTTACTGGTTGGTTGTAAACTCATGGATGCTCAGGTGAATAACCAGTTAGACACATGATGTTGCTGCTTTTCCTTGATTGGACAATAGAACTGTTCTGTAAACAGGACATGGGCACTGTCTAGCAGTGTTGCTTAACACATCCATGCTGTTAATGATGACTTTAAAACTGGATAAGAAAGGGTTAATCATTGCTGCAGCTGTCTCCTTAACCCTCCTGATTTAAAGGAAGTGGGAGGAGACTTCCAGAAGACAAAACTAAGGCTTGCCCAGAGGAGCCCTGTGTGGAACCAAACCTGGTGAGAAAACTTGAGTGAGAGTTTTTTTGTGAACCTGAAAATGCATGCTTTGAGTACCCCAGAGAAGAGATAACATTGAATAGAAAATATCATGGATGAACAGACCAAAATATAAGAAAATGGAAGTGTCTGAGCCTCTTGTATGAGTGCAGCAGAACGTCCAGGAAAGATAGTTTAGTTAGCCTGGAGTCATTCTGAAAGAGGGTCCAAGTGTTTGGACCCAGATCCTCAAAGACATTTAAGTGCCCAAATCAATAGGAGTTAGGCTCTTAAATACTTTGGAGGATCTGGGCCTTAGTCCCTTGCTCTTTCTCAGCTTCCTCATCTGTACCAGGAGATGTAGCTTCTTCAATAACATTTTCCCTTTTATGTTCTTCAGGCCACTATAAAGCTTAACCACATTCCTTTCCTCTCATTGGTTTCATGAGCATTTAGCTTTTAATACTTTTTCCCTTTTCTTAACCTTTATTAAACATTTGGGCAATATGTTCTTTCATCATCTTCCACCTTAAATTTGTGCCAGGTTTGTCATCAATCCCAACACTTTCCAGACAACACCTTTCTTTCCTCCTCACTCTTTTCCTCCTTGTAATTTCTTACCCAAACTGTCCTTGGAGGGACATTCTGTGGTTCTGTTACTCTGCTGTTTTTCATCCAGTTCTTTGGCTGAATCTAACCTAAATCAGTCAAATCAAATTTCTATGCAATGATTTAAAAATAAATTAGCTGCAGTTTTTTTGAATGGTACCCTGTTGTATAAGCCTACATGAGAGTATGTACAACACAGCATTGTTGCTTTCTACTTTCACTTCTTTTCCAGTACACTTTAGCTTCTGCCTACAGCATTTTGCGAATCTATTTGATTGATAAGCAAAGCTAACCAGATGCTTTGCTGATTACTCCTCAGAAATCTTTGGATTTATTTAAATGAATTGAAGACCATTAGCTGAAAGTATGTCTGAAGAAAATATTTGTTACATATACGTTATCTAAATTCCTCAATCTGCTCTTCATTTTAGTGCAAGTCTAGGTGTGCATGCTTATTTTTTGGAATTAAGAGCATCTACATGGAGACTTGTACTGAAGTAAGCAAAGGTCTAAATTTCAGCTGATTTTTGTTATCTTGTGCAGAAAAGAATTTAGCAGCAGAAGTGTTGTTTATGTATATCCCTTTTGGCTACCTGAAATAACTATCAGCAACAATTAAGCACGCTTATTTATTTTCTGCAAAATTAATGTGTAACATTCAACAGATCTTAGTGGTCCATCTCCACAGAGATCCTGAGGCAGTTTCTATTATGGTTACTACATGACTCACAGTGACTGCTTTATCTGGCTATAGTTTTCAGTACCATCAGTTTTAGGACTCATTTACACAGTCAGAGATCACAGGTACCATAATCTATGCTCTCATTCTTGCTTGTCCATAGTGTATATTTATATTAATCCATGAAGGAGCATTTGAATCCCATTAATTCTGTACTGCACACAATTCCACAAAAATGGAAAATAACTTGCAAGTAACTAAGGGTGTTCAGTGAACGTTCAGTGTGTAAGGAGCTGCAAGAGTTCTGCTTTACTCTCTGTGTGGTTCCAAGAGGCTGTGCACAACAAGAGCGTCATAGTATCCCAGGCAGACTTTCCTTCTATGAAGCTCAGTCCTAAAGGCACAGCCACCATATTGTACCATTTCTGAAACACTTCCTGTGCAGTCAAATAACTATTTGTGGAGGGTCACGGTATCATGCATTAGTGACTTTCTCTCAGTGTGTTTTTCTTTGTACAGTGGTGGCATGTGAGAAACCTGGGTACTGTGTCCCTTCTTATCAGACCTTCTGCATTGCTAATAGTAGCATTATGGCTGAAAAAATTGATGCAGTATGCCTAAACAATGCAGATCCATCTCTGGAAGTCCTGTAATCTCTCCTCTTGAAACTGTTCCAATGTGGAAACATAATTAATGAGACTGGAGCAGGAGAGCTGGACCTGGGATCCTCCACCTTCTAGCTGGTTGCCTAGCCACTGAGCTACAGAGTCATGCTCTCTTTCTCTCTTCCCATCCATTGACTGTTCCACTGACAAATACTCGAATAATCATTTGTCCAAAGAGAGGGTGAGCATGACTCTGTAGTCCAAGAATTTGTGCATTCTCCAGAGAGGTGGAAGAGCCCTGTTCAAATAATTTTTCCCTTCTGGCAGGGAGGAGGGAACAAGAACCTGGGTATCCCACATTTTAGCCCACTTCCCTACAGATTATAAGGTGGGTACCACTGCCTCCTCTGGCTGTTTTTGGTGGAATGAGGCAGGCGCCAAACTCATTTACTCAAGAAGAGTGTCAGGCACTCCTGTTTGTGGTTTGCTAAACAGAGAGAGACTCCTAATGCCAAGAGGGGCTGGGCTTAGCACATCTCACACAGGCTAACTTCGGTGCCTCCCTGCCTGACATGATTTCTAGTGGATTCCATTGTATAGGGAGTCTCGGTGCTGAACTTGGCTTGGTGGATCACAGTGTTGTTCCTCTCACTTTTTTAGGCATATGGAGTGAAATGCCATGACACTCAGTACTGCAGCGCCTATTCCCTTTGTAGGTCCCACCCCAAGTGACTTGCCCACAGTCACGCAGAAAGTCTATGGCAGAGCTGGCGATTGAGCTTTGGTCTTACAAGTCCCAGGCTACTACCCTATCCAGTGAACTGTCTTTCCTTTCTGCAGTTGCTATAACTATTTAAACACAGCTAATGTGTGGTTCAATTGCTCTTCCAGATCCATCACAGAGAGATCCCTGAGTCTATATGGATGAAGGGGTAGAATCTCGCTGTCTCTCCAGCCTCGCTCTTACCAAGGATCTTCTTGCAGCCTCTATATACACCCATGATCTGTCCTTGGGAGGAAGAAGGGTGAGTAACTTTTGCCCTTCTCCAGATACTACAGCATATTCTAGCCCCCCAGTTTTGTTTTTTTTAAGCACCTAGTCATGCATTGCCAGTAGCAATGTCCCTCTGTGAGTAGAGGCCCTCTCTCTGCCCATGAAGTCCTGGTCCCGTGTGTCAAAGCAGGCAATCCAAACTAATTTAATGCCAACACCCAGGAGGTGTTGACATCAAAAGCAGCTAGCTGGTCTCTTTCCATCATACCTCTCTACTGCTATTGTTTCCTGCTCATTCTTTCATGGTGGTGCTGCTGCTTCTCCTTCCCCAGATCTCTGTACCATTGGAGATGGCCTGTCTGGACCTAGTGTAGCATTGACCTAGGATGCTACTTGTCCAGGAGATACCAGATGTTCTAGAATGACAATTTCTCCTGCTGAATTCCAGGCATACATACAGCAAGAAGTCAAGGCACTTCATTGGCCCTGCAATTATGCCCTGCTGCTGATCTTGATGGTTATTGCACCTTGAAACAATCTGTGATGTACAGTGAAAGACTTTGAAAACTAACTAGGGGATTTAGCTACACATCTTCCATTAATGTTGCTAGGATTTGTGTGACTGTCTCATAGCCACCTTTGAAAGTATCAACCTGTTTCTTCTTTCATGGCCCAGTTACAAAAGTTCTCACTCTGATATGGTTAGGCTAAACACCTACTGATTCAAAGGGTTACACTTACTTGCATCCTCTTGAACCAGTTATCTACCAGCTCACTGCTGCTCATTTTATTTGTTCTTTCTGTTCCTTTGCCTACTTCCTACTTGCCTACTCAACTCCCAACTTACTGAATCCTTTCAATATTGCTGAGAGATCACTGCTAGTTTGAGTATGCAAACAAATATGTTGACAATTTCCGGAGTGGTGGCCGTGTGTAGTCTAGTTCAGCAAAAGAAGCAAGGAGTCCTATGGCACTTTTAAAGACTAACAAATTTATTTATCACATGAATTTTCATGGGAGAAATCCCACTTCGTCAGATGCTTGCAAAAATATGTATGGGTATGCACATATTGGACACTTTTTTCCTTCATTTGAACAGTTCTGTATGAATAAAATTGTGGTCTTCCAAATGTTTGCAAAGCACATTTGAATGCTGTTTTAAGGGCTTTTGTGCCTGCCTCTTTGCAGTACCCAATCAATTTTATGTTAACTATTTCCATACCAATGTATCGCAAAACATAAAAACCTGCTATAAATGCTCTAGAATGGTGACCACTGTAGGTCAAAAGGAATTGGAGTTCAGAGAAAGTGAGTAACTATTAGGAAAGATACGCACATGCACATACACGTCCCACCTCCGGCTCCATACAAAGAAAAGTCACCAATGGATGTTAAAGTATTTGCTTTGAATTTCAATATCTCCAGTAAAAGTGCTTTGGTCAGGATTTTGTTCCTGGCTTTTGGGAGATTAAAAAGGCTTTTATTTGGACTTTTTTAGTCTGAGACCTTTCTTCTCTTGGATGAGATCTTTGAGGCATTGCTTTGAGATATTGATCAGTCATTCTTTATGATGCTGTGTTATTTCCATCACCAAGGGAAAGAATTTTACTGAAGGTAAAGATTATATGAAAAATGAAAGTGGGTCATTTATGTACTGTCTACATGCAGAATTAAAATTTAGAACAGATTTTAAAAGGATTCAAGATGTTTCTAGTGTCACTGCACTCTGTACATTTCATTTTTAAATAAGGTACAGTAGTGTAGTGAGAGTTCAGTAGAGGCAGAATGAAAAATGAAAGATCACTGGTAGTTCAAAGTTTGAAATCTTTGTAGAGATTTTAACTGTAAGCCTCATCTCTGCCATCATGATGGTTCCCTGAATGAAATTCCTTTATTTATATTTATTTGTTTAAAGTCAGGGTCAAATTTGGTGAGATTGGCAGCCCCTTGCAAAGTCTGAACACCGCTGAATTCAAGAGTGGTTGATGGTACTAGCCACCTCAAAGGATCAGGCCTGAATTCAGTATTGTCACTTAAACATTCTGAAAGGAGCATGACTTATTGTTTTTATTGGTATCTCATTTTTAAAATGTCTGCATCTTTTAATACCTGTGATTGAAACAAGACACCAACTGTAAGTCTACTGTAAACAAAAATCAGGATCTTTTAGATTAAAAACCTCAAACCATCTAAGGAGTCAAATATAAGAAGCATCTACATTATTGTCTTTAGAGCATGATCCAGAGATATGGAAACTCAACTGCTCTTACTGATTTTGATATAATGATTATTAAAACAACCCAAGAAACTACCTACTAAAATCTGAAAGTCTAAAATTGAAGTTGCAAAAATTTAAAAAATAATCCTGTAAAGAATTAGGCTTATTTTACATCAGTATTTGTAAACTGAGCACATTGCGATTATTATTTTCATCATAATTATAAAGGAAATATACAGTACATGAATTTTAATTTTAATGTAAAATGTTTGATGCACATTAGAGTAAAAACTGCCAACACCCAACAGAGAGTTAACTATTTCATATGTAGGTGGAACAGCACAAGAGTTGGTTTGAAAGTTATGATCTAGAAGACAGACCATCATGGAGTCATTCAAAATACATGTGATACAGTTGGCTATTATTCCAGAAAACTGTACCTTCTATTCATGTCATTGTTCTTTATACTAAGAAGGCTCTCTAGGCTATGATTTCAGCTATGCAGTGAAACTGGAAATCGTGGCCAAACAAGCAAAAAAATCATGGGTTAGCTAATTTATATCACAAGCAAAATATGGTTTTACTTGTCTTTCAGACTTCTCTCTCTCTCTCTCTCTCTATATATATATATATATCTATATCTATATCTATATATAATGTATATAAAATGCATTTAAAGATATGGTATTCCCTGGGAAAGTTTTTGGGTTAAAGTTTTGGAAAGTCAAAATGTCTTGAAACATTACCCCTTTCTATAATAGAAAAGGAAAATCTTATTTCTTGGTTAAATTAATTAATTGAAATACACACACACACACACACACACAGACATTTTCACCTGTAAAGCTAAAGAGTGCAAACAGATAAACTCACCCAGTTCTCTTCCAAAAATTCCTGTGCTTGACAGAAGATTTTGTCAGTCATTGTATCTTTCCCCATAAAGGTTTAAATACTGCAAATTGATAGTTGCTAGCATAATAAGCATTCTGCACTGGACTATGATCCCAGCAGACAGTTTAAATTAAGAAGAGTTAGGACTGTTACATGGTTGGACAACTCCAAGGAAAACCCATGTGCTTCAGGAAGTGATCCTGGAGATTCAACAGACATCCTACTTCCCTCTGGGTCCCTGTTAATAAACCATCCAGCAAGGTGCTAGGTAAACCTCTGCTGCCACAGACATTCAAATAAGTCTTAATACTGAGGGTTTTAATCAGTGGTGTTACTTTATAGAAAAGATATGGGGCGGAGGGGGTGGGGAAGAGATACGGAGGGGTGGGGAAGAGACAGGTGTGGTACAAGGGCAAGTTGGAAAGGCTGGGAAGAGGGATCTGTAACCAATAGACACATTTCCCACCAGAGCCTGGAATGGAACCCATGACTTGAATTTTTTTCAGCTTGCTTTTTAAAAAAACTAGTTTTTTGGGTAATTTCCTATGGTAAAAGAATGTTAAGGTTGCAAAATCAAGCACTCAAAACTTAGGAAATGCCAGAATTAAAGTTGCTTGTGCAATCTTATAGGCAAAATGCTGCTGCTGCCTCTTTGTGCATGTGAATTATGATAGTTTTTAGTTATGAGGTTATGTTGTAATTTTTCCACAGGACACTTGCCTCATTCAATACACAGGGTAGATGGTGCTCATTAAGGAGCAGCTATTGTGTGGTTTTTCTCCTCATTGTTCTGTATGGGATCTTATGCTTTAATTATTGCACATTATTCAAACCCTGCTCTGAATATGAAATTATTAATGCTATCATAAGTGTCTTCTTTATAAGTGACACAAGCTTATTTTCCATGTTAGGTGCCATTCCGTAAGTGAGAATTATTTTGCATGACTTAGTAATCTGATAACTTTTTTAAAATGTATTGATTTTTTTGTGTGTGACAAAAGATAACCTCCCAAAGTAGCAGACATTTGAATATTTTAAGGAAAGAATGAACTCAACACTCAATTAGAGCCAACAAAATCATGCCAAGCAGAAAACCCCATAATATGTTTACTAAAGGTACCATTTCCAGAGGGGTAGCTGTGTTAGTCTGTGTACAGCAAAAACGAGAGTCTTGTGGCACCTTAAAGACTAACAAATTTCTTCCGGCATAAGGTTTCGTGGGCTCCAACCCACTGCAGCATCTGACAAAGTGGGTTGGAGCCCATGAAAGCTTATGCCTGAAGAAATTTGTTAGTCTTTAAGGTGCCACAAGACTCTCGCTGTCTTTAAAGGTACTATGATAGGAGTCCCAAGCAAGAGTTTTGAAAATTACGATTTCTGTTTTCCTTCTATGACAGTAGAGTGCACTGTACTAGAGGAAGCAATCAAAATGTTGTTCTGGCATAGGTGGAACAACCCATAAATCAAGAGCTCACATTATTCTGACAAGCACTATTTACATCTCCCTGTGTGTGTTCATCACTAGATGCTCTATCTTAGAAGGTATATAATTGCCCTTGAGGGGATGCTGCATAGAAAAAACAGAAAGAGACCAGATTTATACACAGCTCTTGATAGCTAACGGTACCTGAACTCGTTATCACAGAACAACAGAATCTTTCAAATTCACAAAGGAATTGATAAAAATGCTTTGCATAAATTATCACTGCCAAAGATCACTCGGATAAAAACAAGAGGATGTTAAGTCATTTAAATAGGATGAGATTAGGAGTCAAAGGAACTTTGCCTTAAATCAGGAAGGGGGGAAAAAGAAATAAAAGGCCACATTTTCAAAAACAAAGTGAAATGTTGGGTGCCTTCAATTCTACATGTCCAGCTCTTAAACCGTTAACACTTTATTTTTAAAGATGATGACCACAGCTAGCTCTCATTGGCCTCAATATTGAAGCTGTGGGTTTTCAGCTTTTCTAAACACAATCCTTCTTCCAAACCATTTAAAACATGTTGCTTTTCAGTTCATTTAGATGTCCCCTTTGTTTTTGTGGTTAGGGTGGGGATAAATAGACTATTGCCTGATCTCTATAATGCACACTATTTCATATAAATGTTATGTTACCCTTTGTCTCCTTTCTTAGCTTAAGTATGTTAATCTTTTAAATCTTCTCTGTCTTTTCTTGCCCTTAGTTAATTTCATTATCCTACTATTGATATTTTCAACAACTGTGTATCCTTTTAAGAGATGAGTTGAACAAACCTGAACTTTATATTTGAGACAGGGATGTAACATGCATTTATATTATTGTATTATAATTATTTTCATTTTAGACTCTATTAGTAAAATAATATAGCCTAGCATATACTTGTATACCCTTACTGCTGCTACAGAGTGAATGGATTTCCATTCTTTTTTCTGAGTGCTTATCGTTCAGTTAGAATCCACCAGTGTATAGTTCAAATTGTTCATTTTAGCATGCATTATTTTGCACTTGTCTTAAGTGCATTTAACCTGTCATTTTCTCCAAGTTTCCTAGCTTTGTTAAATCCTTCTGAAATTTCTCATAAACATTATTATATTTTAACTATTTAGACTAGATTTAACCTATGTCCTCCATCAGCTTTCCCATCTCTCTGTTCATTGCTTCTTCCAGGTTGCTAATAAACATTAGTTTTAGTTCAGAAATATAGGACACCCACTGTTAGCCTATTTCCCTTGTTAACTTTCTCTAACCTTTCATTTATCTTGTTGTGAAAGCCAGCATCCTCCCTGCTAGGTTCCAAACTGCATCTTAATTAAAGTCCTGTGGGCTGCTGAGCATGCACTGTATTCTACTGTGTATAACCCCAGAGACCGGGATATTCACACTCAGTATCAATTGATCTTAGAGGCGCTTAGCCTCAATGCTTCTGACTGTTCCAGAAGAGAAGGTGAGGACAGATGGTGCAAAAGGGAGAGAGGCTATGCAGCTATTCTGGAAATATATAGCTGCTAGGGTGAATATGAAGGGACTCATGATTAAGATAAGCAGCTAGTAAGAATGCGAGGGCCTTATTAAAATTGGAACATTCTGGCAGATGAGGAGCAGTGATAGACTATTCCAGTGTGGGAAGAATCTACAGAAAATGGTTCAAAGGTGGGTGAGTCATGGACTGTTCATTTACTTAGCCAAAAAAGCTTCCCTTTAGACACCTTATAAGGTCAAAACTACTCAAGACAGTTAAGTCCAAAGCAGATTGCGAAGAGTTACAGAGAGCTCTCCCATAACTGGGTTGACTGGGCGACAAAATGGCAGATGAAGTTCACTGTTGACAAATGCATAGTAATGCACATTGGAAAACATAATCCAAACTATACATACAAAATGATGGGGTCTAAACTAGCTGTTACCACTCAAGAAAGAGATCTTGGAGTTATTGTGAATAGTTCTCTGAAAACACCCACTCAATTTGCAGTGGCAGTCAAAAAGTTAACAGAATGTTGGGAATCATTAGGAAAGGGATAGATAATAAGAGAGAAAATATTCCATGTCCTCTTCATGAATCCATGGTAAACTCATGTCTTGAGTACTGCATGAAGATCTGGTCACCCCATCTTAAAAAGATACTAGAATCAGAAAATGTACAAAGAAGGGAAACAAATTATTGGGGTATGGAAAATCTTCCATATGAGGAAAGAGTAATAAAACTGGGACTTTTCAGGTTGCAAAAAAAGGTAACTTGGGGAGGATGTGTTAGAGGTCTTTAAAAATCATGTCTGGTGTGGAGAAAGTAAATAAGTATTATTTACTCCTCATAAAACACAAACTAGGAGTCACTAAGGGAGTATTTCTTCACACAATGCACTGTCAACTTGTGAAGCAACATGTCAGAGGATGTGATGAGGGCCAAGGTTATACTGGGGTTTTAAAAAAAATCTAGATAAGTTGATGGACCTATCCTCCATAAATATCAGGATATGCAGGAATTGTTGTTTGTCAGAGGTTGGAAATTACCTATGGCCACTGTTAGAAGAGAGTATACATGACTAGATGGATCCTTGGTCTGGCCATTCTTACGTTCTTAATAAGTACAGTATATGACTCAAAAGATTTTGATTTGGTACTGTATTTCCTTCCACTTTAGATTCTTACCTTTTAAAAAGTTAAGACTATTATCAAGACAAGGATTTAATATTTGGTCCTTTTCTTCTTATACAATGTTTAGTTATAATTAAGAAGGGAATTTTAACTTGCTGTCAAATAGCTCAATTGAAGAAAAAACCTGATTGAGTCCTAGGAGGGGAGGATTCCTCTGGTGTGACTTGTAAACACAGCTGAGTTTTAAAAATGGAATTAGAAACAAATAGGTAAAGCATTCAGGAAATCTGAATATTGTGGGTGTCTCCATGGAGTGGTGAGTGTGTGTTGCACAAACTAGAGCAGATGTTTCAAACGGTTGCAGTACATTAAAACATGTTCATATTACTTCAAATAGCAGCACAGCAAGGTTCTATATACAAGTGGTGAACTGAATGAGTTTAATGTTGAAAGGAACTGTCTGGTGAGTCTAGAAAAGCTATTGTTATGGAAGGGATGGGAGGCAGAGAAGGTGAACAATCTGTCAGGACAAATGATTCTGAAAATACACAAACCCATTCACAACCTACTCAAGGTCACCAAACTTTCTCCAAATATCACCTCAGGGTTTTGCAGACCCAAACATCACAATATGATTGTTTATAAGAACAGCTAACTTATATAGTGCTTTAAAAATATGTGTGACATGTTACAAATGTAGAATAGGAAACTGTAACTGTCCCAGATTGCTTAGCTGTGATAATAGAAAGGACAACATTTCAAATTATTGATGACAAGACCAAGGCAGGAAATACTCCTGGGAAAAATGGGTGTTAAAGCCAGATTGGAAGGAAAGAGAGGGCACTTGGCAGACAGGAAATTGGAAATTATTCCAAGACAAAGGGGCTGGGTGATAAGAGGCATCAGTTAACAATGGGAGAAAGCGATGAAGGAGCAGTAAGGACATTGGTAAGAGCATAGTGACCAGAAGCAGATAAGAGACAGATGACATGTTCAGATCTAGTAATGTTTGCATTATAATGTCATTATGATTTCACACAAAAGAATCCAGTCTCTGAGGCGATGTTTACACTGAGAAATTTAGGTCGACTTTACCAAGACGACTTTATTAAGTCGACTTTAAGTTGACCTTATTAAGTCGACTTAGAGAGTCCACACAGGACTCTTAAGTCGACTTAAAGCTGGCCTTACTAAGTTGACTTAGAGAGTCTACACTAGACTCTCTAAGTCGACTAGTTAGGTCCAGGGGGAGGGAGGCTCCTTTGGAGCCTTGGCTCCCCAGGGTACTGGGGCTTGTCCTGCGGAGATCCAGCCCCACATGGGGCTGGCTCTCCCTGAGACAGTAAGCCCCAGAGCGGTCTGGGGGAGAAGGGAGTGTGGAGCTCCCTTCTTGCCTGGACCGCTCGGCTCCCTTCTGGCCAGGACTGCTCAGGTCATGGCAGAGGGAAGTCCCACGCTCCCTTCTGGCTGGGACTGAGCGTTCCAACTGCTGGGGAGCCCCAGGGGGCTCCCTAACAGCTGGAGCACCGGCAATTGCCAGCACGGTGCTCCAGGAGCTGGGAAAGCCCCTGCGGGCTCCCTAACAGCAATTGCTGGCATGGCGCTCCAGCTGTTGGGGAATCCTCGGGGGCTCCCCAGCAGCTGGAGCACGGACCCAAAAGGAGCTGCAGGGCTCTGTTCTGGCTGGGACTACTCAGTCCCACTAGGGTCCCAGCCAGAAGGGAGCCCCGCGGTCTCTTCTCCCCGGGACGTGAGCGGTCCCAGGGAGAAGGGAGCTGGGACGAGCCGCTAGCCCTAAATTGACTTAGTTGACTTAGGGCGTCCACACGGCTTAAGTCGACTTAAGCATTAAAGTCAATTTCCAAAGGGGTAGCCGTGTTAGTCTATTGTAAAAAGACAAAAGAGTCTTGTGGCACTTTTAAAGACTAACAGATTTATTAATCGCATGAGCTTTCGTGGGAGAAAATCCCACTTCGTCAGACGCTTTGAAGATAGGAAAGTTACAGAGTGGGAGGAAATTAAATGCAGGGGAGTGTATGACATAGCATCAGGTCAGGCTGTAACAGCAAATCAAAGTAGGTGTTAGGATTCAAAACACTGGGGAACAGCACATAGAGGAGGGGGGAGGTCAATTCACTTGATGTAATGCGAGAAAAATCCATAGTCCCTGTTTAACCCCAAGGCAACTGAGTCAAATTTGCATATAAGTTTGAGTTCTGCAGACTCTCTTTAAAGCTGTGATTTGTTATTCATCTGTTTCAACACAGCTATTAACAAGTCGTTAAGGGAGTGAGCAGGGAGGTTGAAGTGTTCCCCTACAGGTTTTTCAGTATTGCAGTTTCTGATGTCAGATTTGTGTCCATTGATTCTTTGGCGCAGAGACTGTCCTGTCTGTCCAATATATAAGGCAGAAGGGCATTTCCGGCACATGATGGCATAAATCACATTGGTGGATGAGCAGGTGAACGAACCCTTGATGGAGTAGGTGACATGATTAGGCCCTGTGATGGTGTCATCAGTGTAGATATGAGAGCAAAGTTGGCAGCGTGGTCTGCTGCAGGGCTGTGTTCCTGCTTTAGTGTTTCTGCTCTGTGATCTGTAGTTGCTGGTAAGAATCCTTTTAAGATTAGGGGGCTGTCTGAAAGCAAGGAGAGGTCTGTCTCCCAAGGCTTGAGAGAGTGAGGGATCATCTTGCAAAATAGGCTGTAGATTTTTGATGATGCGTTGAAGAGGTCTGGCTTGGGGGTTGTAGGTGACGACCAGTGGCGTTCTGTTGTTGTTTTTCATGGGCTTCTCCTGCAGTAGTTGACTTCTGGGTACCCGTCTGGCTCTGTCAATTTGTTTCTTCACTTCTGTGGGTTTGTACTGTAGTTTTAAGAATGCCTGGTAGAGATCCTGAAGGTGGACTCTCTCCTAAGACCCTATGCTATCAACACACCTAGCTATCTGAGAGACACTACAGATTTCTTGAGAAAAATCCAATCCATTGATGGTCTTCCAGAAAATACCATCCTAGCCACTGTGGATGTAGAGGCTCTTTACACTAACATTCCCCACAAGGATGGATTACAAGCTATTAGAAGAACCATCCAGGATGATGACACAGCTAAACTTGTGGCTGACCTCTGTGACTTTGTACTCACCCACAACCATTTCAGATTTGAAGATGATCTATACCTTCAAGTCAGTGGCACTGCCATGGGTACCCGCATGGCCCCACAATATGCCAACATCTTTATGGCCGATTTAGAACAACGTTTCCTCACGTCTCATCCCAAAGCACCCCTACTTTACCTACGCTATATTGATGACATCTTCATCATCTGGACCCATGGTAAAGATGCCCTTGAAGAATTCCACAGAGATTTCAACTATTTCCACAACACAATCAAACTTAGCCTGGAACACTCCACACAAGAGATCCACTTTCTGGACACTACAGTGCAAATTAGCGATGGGCACATAAAGACCTCCCTATACCGCAAACCTACTGATCGGTATAGTTACCTACATCCCTCGAGCTTCCATCCTCGACACACCACACGATCCATTGTGTACAGTCAAGCCCTAAGATATAACCGCATTTGCTCTGACCCTTTAGACAGAGACAGACACCTTCAGGATCTCTACCAGGCATTCTTAAAACTACAGTACAAACCCACAGAAGTGAAGAAACAAATTGACAGAGCCAGACGGGTACCCAGAAGTCAACTACTGCAGGAGAAGCCCATGAAAAACAACAACAGAACGCCACTGGTCATCACCTACAACCCCCAAGCCAGACCTCTTCAACACATCATCAAAAATCTACAGCCTATTTTACAAGATGATCCCTCACTCTCTCAAGCCTTGGGAGACAGACCTCTCCTTGCTTTCAGACAGCCCCCTAATCTTAAAAGGATACTTACCAGCAACTACAGATCACAGAGCAGAAACACTAAAGCAGGAACACAGCCCTGCAGCAGACCACGCTGCCAACTTTGCCCTCATATCTACACTAATGACACCATCACAGGGCCTAATCATGCCACCTACTCCATCAAGGGTTCGTTCACCTGCTCATCCACCAATGTGATTTATGCCATCATGTGCCGGAAATGCCCCTCTGCCTTATATATTGGACAGACAGGACAGTCTCTGCGCCAAAGAATCAATGGACACAAATCTGACATCAGAAACTGCAATACTGAAAAACCTGTAGGGGAACACTTCAACCTCCCTGCTCACTCCCTTGACGACTTGTTAATAACTGCGTTGAAACAGATGAATAACAAATCACAGCTTTAAAGAGAGTCTGCAGAACTCAAACTTATATGCAAATTTGACTCAGTTGCCTTGGGGTTAAACAGGGACTATGGATTTTTCTCGCATTACATCAAGTGAATTGACCTCCCCCCTCCTCTATGTGCTGTTCCCCAGTGTTTTGAATCCTAACACCTACTTTGATTTGCTGTTACAGCCTGACCTGATGCTATGTCATACACTCCCCTGCATTTAATTTCCTCCCACTCTGTAACTTTCCTATCTTCAAAGCGTCTGACGAAGTGGGATTTTCTCCCACGAAAGCTCATGCGATTAATAAATCTGTTAGTCTTTAAAAGTGCCACAAGACTCTTTTGTCTTTAAGCATTAAAGTCGACTTAAAAGTAGGTCTTATTAAGTCGACTTAAGGAAACTCCAGTGTGGATGCAGAGTAAATTAAGTCAACTTAAGCCGGCTTCAGTCAACTTGATTTACTAGTGTAGACTCACCCTGAGACTCCATCTCTGGAGTATGGACAGTAGAAGGGTTCCTGGGGTTTCTGTAAATAGCTGGCTCACATCTCTGATATTATCCATCTCCTACTGCCACTAGTCAATTTCTGGACCAAGAAATACACTGGCTGGTGACTCAACATTTCAACATCTTTGCATTAAGTTTGCAGGTTGCCAGAAACTGTGACTGGCCCATGAACTAGAAACTATATTTCCTTAGGAGCGTGCAGTCCTAAAACACTCCCTAAGGAAGTGAGATGGAAGGCTGGCTTCAAGTTAAAAAATCCTTAGGAGCTAGCTTGATTTCCCGCTAGCAGAGTTTTACAACAGCTATTCCAGTCAAACTCATCATGAACTTAACACGTGGTGGAGAGCTTAGAAATGGGAGGGAAAACATTTAAGTGAGCATAAACAGACTTTCAGCAACTAAACTTTAACACAACATAAAGTGGAAATTGATGGTAAACGTCTTAAAGTGTACTGTAGTTTGAAAATACAGTAATCTGTCCTTCATTTCAGAGACTGATTGGTGAGGAGGTAAAAAACCTAGTGAAATTTAAGGCTGTGTTCTTGCAGGATTCCCAGACTACTGTTTGACTATCATGACTATGTGATGAGATACATCATTTTTGCTTTAAATGCCAAGGGGATTTGTCTCACTAGAGGCAAAGGTTCAGAAATAAAGGATTGAACTAATTAAGCTTAATTGTGTTGGACTGAGGTGACTTATTAGTATAATATTCAAAATTAGAAGCAGGGATGTGTATGGGATCTCAGAGGGTTCAGTGTAAGGGTGTGGAGCATGATTCAGAGAATTTGGAAGCTGGTGAAAATGCAAGGTAGCGCAATAGAAGGGTTAAGTATTAAGAGATGCATGTTGTTTTAAGTAATGGTGGCCTAATGGTCTGAGAGGTAAAGGGCGGTCTTAGGGATTCCAGGGCCCCGGGTAACAGTCAAAGATGGGGTCCACCCACACCATGTGTGGGCCCCATCCTTAACTTCCCCCCTTCCTTGCTGGGGCCCCTTCCAGCCCTCTAATCCCCCAACAGACCCTCAGCCCCCCTACAGGCCTCACCAGGGCCCCCACCAAGAATTTCTGGCCCCCTCACTGACTCTGTAGTCTCCCAGCTTGCCTCTGCCAGAGTCGCTGCTCGGTCCCCAGCCCCCTCAGAGGCGGCATGAGGCCCCTCTCCCTAGGGAGCCCTGGGCAGTTGCCCATACTGCCACCCACCAAGACCGCCTATGGAGGTAACTCACCCTGGTCTCTAGCCCACCTAAGAGATGGATACCTGAGAATCCTATAGTTTCTGTGTGTGTGAACAAACCCCTGTTCATTAATTGAAGGAACAGTTCCTGTGTTATGATGAACCTGTCTTCTTAGGATTCTATGGCCATTTGTAGCAATAATCTGTGGCATTCCATCAGGTCAGCCCGAGGGTTTTTGGTATGTAGGTGAAGGACGACTTTGGCATCCTTCCCAACAGTCAATATAGAGAAAAAAGATAATCTATTAATATATTTTTAAATAGAGAAAAAAAATCACTTCCATCTAATTTGTCACCTTTTAAAGCCTGGAGCTCTAGGCAACTGGCTAGTTCATTTATATGGTCAGCCCAGCCCTGTATCCCAAACATTTTGACCAACTAATGTGCCTCAGGTAGTAAAGGAGAGGATGGGTTTCTGCTTTGACTTAGTTGTCCTGAATAATACACAGGATTTAATTTATTAGGTAAATACAGATGCTCCCCTAATGGTGGTAATCAACATAGGATTGACTTTGTTATTCTCATTATAGTGTCTGGAAATTGTATGAAAAGGAAGTCTTAAAGGGTAAAATTAAGTTGTTAACTTTTTTCCAGGATGCTTTAAACTATTACATTCCAAAGATTCCATAGATTTTAACATGGTTTACAAACCTGAGTAAGCATTATTATCTCCATTTTATAGATGACTAAGCACAGACACAGAACAGTTGTAACTCATCCAGAATCTCACAGTAAGTCACAAGCAGGGCCAGGAAAATAAATCAATTCTTCTGAAACACACTTTCTGATACCTTGGCACATGGATCATGATTCTCCCTGGATTAGGCAGAGGAAGGATGAGTGCCGGAGGAGAATCAAACATAGGATAATACAGAAAATAATTAAATGAAGGTCTGTCAGGCATTTACCCCATGCTACAGTATAAAACGAGAGTACAGAGTGTGAAATTCAGGATATGTCCACATCAGAGGTGGAAGATATAATTTCCTGCACGAGTAGACATATCCATGGCTGCGTCTACACTTGTAAATTAAGTCGACTTAAGCAAGCTTAAGTCGACTTAATTTACCCTGCGTCTACACTACAGTTTCCTTAAGTCGACTTAAGCAGCTTGCTTAAGTCGACTTAAGGAAAATAAAGTCGACTTAATGAAAATTAAGTCGACTTTATTAAACCTAGATTTCATTAGATTTAAGGCTTAATTTGACATTGCCATTAAGGACATAAGGAATACAACCATTGTGTCCTTAATGCCTCATCAGGTTACTCCCTGGGCCCATTGTAGCTGGCAGATTCCTTAACATTAAGGAGACAATGGTTGTAGACAGCATGTCTCAGGTGTTTACACAGACTCTCACAAGTTAAAGGATAGATTAACAACCAAATTCCTAACTTCTAATCCAAAGACAATTCCTAGACATAAACTATATAATCATTCCCAGCAAATAACTACCTTTCTATTGATACCAAACATGACATAGTTCCTATGGATTAGAGCATTTATGATACATGAATAGAAAATAATATCATAAATGCTTCCTTAAATCCAGACAGCGTCACACTCTGCACACATGCCCTGCCAGGGTCCCTGTCCCCCTTTGCCCCATTGCACACAAGGGGTGCCCCTCCTGCCACTGTGGACCTGCCCAAAGTCCCCCTAGCCCTTAGAAGTCGACCTAGGTGTCCAGTGTGGACTCTCTAGGTTGACTTTGTAAGTTCCCCTTTAAGTCGACTTTAATTTTAAGTGTAGATGCACTAAGTTGACTTAACTAAGAAGAATTGGTCGGGGAAGTAGAAGTAAATGGCAACCTGGGCAGCAGCGACCATGAGATGGTAGAGTTTAGGATCCTGATCAATGGAAGGAAAGAAGCAGAACACACACCCTGGACTTCAGAAAAGCAGATTTTGGCTCCCTTAGGGAGCTGATGGCAGGATCCCTTGGGAGGCTGATCTAAAGGGGAAAGGTGTCCAAGACATCTGGCTGTATTTTAAAGAAACCCTGTTAAAGGCACAGGAAGATAACATTCCGATGTGCAGAAAGAACAGCAAATGTGGATGGCGACCAGTGTGGCTTAGCAGGGAACTCTGCGGTGAGCTGAAACATAAAAGGGAAGCTTACAAGAAGTGGAAGCTTGGACAGATGACAAGGGAGGCGTATAAAGATATTGCTCGGGACTGCAGGGATTAAATCAGAAAGGCCAAAGGACAATTGGAGTTGCAGCTAGCAAGAGATGTGCAGGATAACAGAAAGGGGTTCTATAAGTATATCAGCAACAAGAAAAGGATCAGGGGTGGTGTAGGTCCCTTACTGAATGGGGCAGGCATCCTCGTGGTGGATGATGTGGAAAAGGCTGAAGTACTCAATGCTTTTTTTACTTCAGTCTTCACAGGGAGGGCCAGCTCCCAGGCTACTACACGGGGTAATGCGGAATGGAGAAAAGAGCAGCCCTCGGTGATGGAAAGTCAAGTTAGGGAACACTTAAAGAAATTGGATGTTCACAAGTCCATGGGGCTGGATGAACTGCATCCGAGGGTGCTGAGGGAGTTGGCGGAAGTGATTGCAGAGCCGCTGGCCATTATCTTTGAGAACGTGTGGCGAACGGGAGAGGTCCTGGAGGATTGGAAAAAGGCAAATATAGTACCTATCTTCAAGAAAGGGAAAAAGGAGGATCCGGGGAACTACAGACCAGTCAGCCTCACCTCAATCCCTGGGAAAATCATGGAGCAGGTCCTCAAAGAATCCATCCTGAAAGACTTGGAGGAAAATAGAGTGATCAGGAACAGTCAACATGGATTCACCAAGGGCAAATCGTGCCTGACCAACCTGATTTCCTTCTATGATGAGATGACTGGATTTATGGATGTGGGAAGAGCCGTTGACGTGGTTTACCTTGACTTTAGCAAAGCTTTTGATACGGTTTCCCACAGCATTCTCGTCAGCAAGTTAAGGAAGTATGGGTTGGACGAGTGGACTGTAAGGTGGATCGAAAACTGCCTAGATCAACGGGCTCAGCAGGTAGGAATCAATGGCTCGATGTCTGGTTGGCAACCAGTAATGAGTGGAGTGCCCCAGGGGTCGGTCCTGGGGCCGGTTCTATTCAACATCTTCATTAATGATCTTGATGATGGAATAGACTGCGTGCTTAGTAAGTTCGCAGATGACACCAAGTTGGGGGGAATGGTAGATACTCTGGAGGGCAGGGACAGGATCTAGGGAGACTTGGACAAATTGGAACACTGGGCCGAAAGAAACCTCATGAGGTTCAACAAAGACAAGTGCAAAGTTCTGCCCTTAGGACGAAAGAATCCCATGCACTGCTACAGACTGGGGACCAATCGGCTAAGTAGCAGTGCTGTAGAAAAGGACCTGGGGGTTATGGTGGATGGGAAGATGAATATGAGCCAACAGTATGCCCTTGTTGCCAAAAAAGTCAATGGCATATTAGGCTGCATCAGTAGGAGTATTGCCAGCAGATCGAGGGATGTGATAATTCCCCTCTGTTCGACAATGGTCAGGCCGCCTCTGGAATACTGTGTCCAATTTTGGGCTCCCCACTACAGAAAGGATGTGGACAATTTAGAAAGAGTCCAGCAGAGGGCAACAAAAATGATTAGGGGGCTGGGGCACATGACTTATGAGGAGAGACTGAAGGAACTAGGCTTATTTAGTCTAGAGAAGAGAAGACTGAGGGGAGATTTGATAGCAATCTTCAGCTACTTGAAGGGGTGCTCCAAAGAGGAGGGAGCTAGGCTGTTCTCAATGGTAGCAGAGGACAGAACAAGGAGCAATGGTTTCAAATTACAGCTGGGGAGGTCAAGGTTGGATATTAGGAAAAACTTTCTCACTAGGAGCGTGGTGAAGCATTGGAATGGGCTATCTAGGGAGGTGGTAGAATCTCCATCTTTGGAGGTTTTTAAGGCCCGGTTAGACAAAACCTTGGCTGGGGTGATTTAGTGGGAGTGGTCCTGCTTTTTAGCAGGGTGTTGGACTAGATGACCTCGTGAGGTCCCTTCCAACCCTATTGTTCTATGATTCTAAGTCGACTTAGTTAAAGTCGACTTAAAATTAGAAGTGTAGACATAGCCCATGCTAGTGGGGGAAAAAAAAGTGTAGCTTTAGCAGTGAAAGCAATGGGTGAGAGTAGTTTTCTTAAATACATACCTTAGTTCTCCAAAGGGATCGGACATAGGGCTGCTTGCACTGGTGTGAATACTCCTCTGAAGTTAGTGTGGATATGACTACAATAGCTGGAAATGGCATCTTCCAGCTCTCATGCAGACACATCCTTAGATGATAAACTAAAATGGGTGTGAGAAAAGTAGTTTTTAGACATGAATTTAAACTATGGAACACACTTCAATTGCATGTGATTGAGGCACAGAGTTTAATGTTTTAAAAAGAGGATTGGACCTTTATAATAACACTAGCTGCAGTGGTACTAAGTAGTTTTAAATGACAAAGCTTATTGGTTTTTCTGCTCCAGAGGTGCCATCTCAAGACATCCCACTGACTGGGGTACAATATTATCCAATATATTAGATACAGGGAGGTAGGTGAGGGAGTTTACAGTCCACTCTAAAGTACGTAGCCACTGTCAGAGATAGAATGACAAATTAAGTGGGCCATAGAAGCTGTGATACCAGAGCAGACAAATGTTCCTCATGCTTCCAGCAGACCCTGAGTACACAGAGGGTCTGCTTGAAGAGTACCTACATGGACAGAGGAACATGAAGTGGTTCCAGCAGAGGGAACAGCACTTTCTCCAGGACAGAGGGAGAATAAAAGAATTATTCCTGATCTGTAATTTTAGTGTGTGCTACTATTAGTACTGTTTACAAATAAATCAAATGTCAGGTTGGTAAGTCTGAAGATCAGGATTTTGGAACATCCCCAGCATGCATAAATACAATGTTATTCAAGTTTGCTAACAAAGGACCTTTGTCTACCTTGTATGTTTGTCATTCTTCATCTCAGCGTGCTGTCTTGCGTTCTTTGATTTGAGGTTACACTGTTTCTTTTAGTTTGTTTTAAGCCAATACTGAGAATAGGAGACCAGTGTTCAAATGGTAACATTAGCATATTAGTTACTACATGGAAAAGCCAGTCAGGAATAATTATTGGCTATGAACTGTTTATGCCTGGTACAACTTCATTATCGTACAATATTTTGTGAGATTATGGATAACATAAGCAAGGGATTAACTTTTTGTTTCTAGTGTTGCACAGTGAAAAGAGCTACATTTACTGACTTTTAGAATGATCTTAATTTATCAAGATATACCTTGCAGTCTCTATATGTGAATCCCTCAGACATCTTGCATAGGGGCATTTTGGCAACCAGCCAGGTGTCCAAACCACTGCTAGACTGTCAATTCTTCTTCTTTCTGCTTTAGCCATTTTCAGAGCTTGGCAGGAATTTAGCATAACTAAGCAAACTGGGAGAAGGGGTTAGACAGTGAACACATGAAGCGAGCCTCGTTCTAAGCATTCTCTCTCTCTCTTTCTCCTGGGGTGAATGTCTATGAACAATCTCCAGATGTGGATAGAAGGACCGACCATCTGGAAATCTGTGACTGAGGCCAAGTTGATGGCAGCAAATTCACCACTGTCAGTTCAATTCCTCCCATTCAGTTTGAGCGGTCAGTGAAGATTCGCTCAATCAATGCGGAGTTCAGCTCAGTTACTCCATTCCCATAAGAAAAGTAGTGCTGAGTCAAAGAGACGGCATTTTCTGTCAGTTCAGAGCACTGGAGCCCGTTAGATGAGTGAGTGTTAGAAAGCTGAAGATCAATATGCAAGATATTTTACATAGCTTTTGTATCCCATCGACCACTGCCAAAAATGGTGACAAGTGTAGACTAGACCTCATTCACCTGAAGACTGCCTCAGACTGGCGGAGTAACTAGCAAGTTTTGGGGTACTGTAACCACCTATTTGTATGTGCTTAAGATTAGTAAGAGGAGACATCAGTAAAAGCATTCCAACATCAATGAGAGGAGACCATAAAGTAAAGCTTTAAATCAAAAGCACTTGGTTTTGTATGGTCTGTCTCAACCATGTAGCAGGCAGAGGTACTGCATTTCCTGGATGCCAATTCTCAGGGATTAAATACTGGGTTCAGGAACCCTAGATAATGTAATACTCTGTTCAGCCGTTGTACTATGTTTGTCCTCGGCCATTAACATGATGCTTTTAGATATCTCCTTCCATCACATTGGCTTCTTTGGAGGCACATTTTGAGAAAAAAGCAAAAGGAAGGAAGCCAATTCCAGTGACAATGTAATTCTCAGTCTACCCAAATATAGAATTTACAGTATTTATGTTCCTTTGCTGTGTCACAGGTTCCCTGGCCCTTTAGGGTAGCTGAGCTCAGTCACACATGTATAGCGTTAGCTCCCGCCCTGCCATAACAGCTGTAAAATGATGAGTTGTAAAAGTCTGAGTGATGGGCAACATGATCTGGACTACCTCCAAGTAGGAAAGAGCCAAGGATTTCTCCATATAAAGAATTTCTTGTCTCATAGATGAGGTTGACTGACTGAATTTGCACTGGCTTGATGCATTCCAGGTTGACAATGACTGACGAAGAAGGGGAAAATATACTGTCTTTTCTGGAGAAGTTTAATCTATAATCTATGGAAAATCTCCCATTAACTTCAGTGAAGTCAGTTTTCAATACAGGAAAAGTGGCTCAGTCAGTGGCCAAATACACGAAGAACAATTAATACAATCTATCTACCAGACACTTAAAAAACTCCCCAGTGACAAAGTGCCATGGCCCAAACAACTGGATAAAGGAGAATATTTCTGATTTTGTCAAGCACAGTTCTGCTCTGAAACACCAGTGCACCTGCAGTGTTTCTTTACTTATGCCTCAGAATACCTGCTGTATTTACCTGTGAGAGTAATAATGTCTGAGTAACTTACCACTCCAATATTGGGATTCCCAGATTGTTATGGAACGCATTGTACTGTTTAACTGTTTTGTTGTTTGCTGGTGTAGTTTGATAGAATGTGTCAGTGAGATATGCCTCCCCTCAACCATCTGAAAAAAAAGGGGGGGGGGCAGAATTTGAAACACTCTTTCTTTCTAGTAGCCTCTAGAGATTCCAGTTGTGATTGCTGGATCATTGAGCTACATATGGTACAAAGACATGAAGAGACAGTCGCAGCTGTGAAGAAGGTACCCACTAAGGCCCAATCCTGCAGCAACTTGCACCTGTGCTGGACATTAAGCATTAAGTTGGATTCCCCCTCTTCTTAAAGTTAAGCATGTGCCACATGCTTTCCAGGATCAGCGTCTATCTGGCAACTACACAATGAAGTGGTGTGTTACAGGATAAAAGTTTCATTGACACAAGACTGGGATTGCCATGGTACCCAGAAATGGGAAGCCATGAGATAATTATGTGGGTTATACCAAAAGCAGTTCCAATACTGCCTTTCTATACCATTATTCTATAGTGCATTCATATGAAATGAGTTTTACAAATATAAAAAAAGCTGTTACAGAAAAATGGTTTAACGAATTAAACAAATTGTTGGTAATTTTTCTTGTAATCCTCTGTCTGTAGAGCCAGCCTTCATTAGTACTGTGACTTAAGGGAGAAAAATTATAACTGATAACAGACTTTAACAAACATGTGAAAAATAACCCAGAATAGCTTTTATTTACATAAAAATGCCCTAGAGCTCGTGCCAGCTATAATTGCAGAATCTACTGGTGCTAGAAGGAACTGCAATATAGAAAGGATGGGTTCCTAAAGGTCCAGGGGAGGAACATTCATGGCTAGCCCTGATGGGTCATGAGATACTGGACCCAAAATCTATCACCAGTCCAGTTATGAATATTGCCTGTGCGGCACATCAGACCATTACATAGTCTGCAGTATTTCTTAGATATCTAAATTAGGAAATTAATGACAAGATTTGGTATATTAGCAATGGCTCCAAGAGTCAGATTCTCAGGCCTTTGGCAGATCCCACAGCACAAAGGGGCTAGAAAGCTGCGATAAGAGAACCTCACGTATCCTTATCCCAGTATGAGATACATCAGTAGTGGAGAGGGTGACTGGACTGCCATGTGCTTCTGGGATCTCTGTCAAAATTAACTATAGCTAGGGTGTCATTACCAGAACTGGTTAAAATGGTCTTCAGACTGCTCTAATGCAGCAGTTTTCAAACTTTTTTTCTCGAGACCAAATTAAAAAAATCATTTATGTCTATGACCTAACAATTGCACCTTTCAGCAATGCAGGCCAGTCTTTCTGTGGCAGCAGCAGAGGGCGCTGTGACCCAGTACCTGAGGGTCTGAGACCCAGTGCTGAGTCCTGACTTGTGGTTTGAAAACCACTGCTCGAATGTATGCCAATGGCTAGCCCATCCTTCAGCTGCCCCACAAGATCAGAGGCGCATGAGTGATAGGAGTCATATACATCTATAAATAAATAAATAAGAATTCTAGTATTGATGTTCAAAACCTTGTATTAACATGCAGAAAGAGCTCTGTTTGCAATGGCCCTCGCTAAATGTGCAAACAGTAAGTCCTACAGTAGAAACACAAGAGCCAGACGTGATTCAAGAATTAATAACTGCTGCATAAATTGGCATCTGTAATGCCAGTGAACCTTCTGTATGGTAGGTAAACAATGATCAAGCTATAACGTGATAATCTTTTATATGATGGGAACCTCCTTGCTTTTAAATTTAAAAACAGATGCCCTGTAACTTAACAGGGGAAATGGGAGAATTTAACAAATGAATCCCTCTCAACTTGTTCCAGGTGTACAGCTTTAGATGCAATCATAAATACCCCTTCTGAGAGATGAGAAAGCTTTATAGTCATGGAAGAGGGAGTACTTTGATCTGTCAAATCATTCAAAAGGAAAGTCAGATTTATCACACCACCACAGCCATGCAGATGAAAGATAGATGAGGTGGCTAAGTGTCATTACTGTGGATAGACTGGACTTGAAAGATAACATATATGATGCATGTGGAGCGATAGCTGAGATTTGGGTGAGCCAAAATATACATTGAACTGAAGTTCTTTATGAATATTACTATTAATTCCTCACAGCTGCAGAAGTATGGATGTGCCTCAAGAATATTTTTAAGAGATGTTGCCCAATTTTAGGATCTTAATTTTAAAAATGATGTTTGTAGAATGTGGTTAAAGTGTCACCAGTTGATCTGATCAGAAGATGAGGTTCTTGTCCCATAATCAGGCTACACAGAGTTTTGCAAGAGCTGTTATTATGAAACAAGCCCTTAAATTCCTAAAAATTGAATTAATAAGAAACAGCAATGATCCTAACTAGGATGGGTAAAAGAAAATGTGTGAGGAAACAATACGAATATACATTGGGCAGGGGGTTAAGTTACACATAGTCTTTCAAATTATATATTTTTTAACTGCAAAAATCATCTGTCTAGAGAAAATATATGGAATATGTTGTGGTAGTAATCAGTTTTAGTTGGGCAAGTTTCTGAAGACAGGGAGATGGGGAAGCAGCAGAAGAGTTTGCTCCATGCCTCCGTCTCTCACTGGAGTCAGTTTCTGGGATAATTGCTTCCTTGGAACTGGGCCTTAGTACTGGGTTAAGATTTCAGGAAGAAGGGATTGCATGCCCAGGCTGGAGCGGCATGGGGGCTGGGGCTGCCCACTCTGATGCCCCCACCCCACAGTGGTGTCCAGCTTGTGGGAGGGGAGCACAGCCCTGCCGGTACTGGGGAGCAGGGCAGGGACTCCGGGGAGCCTGCAGGCTGGTGCTGATGCAGGGTCAGGTGGAGGGAGGCATGCTGCTGTGGGGAGGCTCAGAGGCGGGGAAGCGCAGGCCAAAGACTGCAGTCCATAGCATTCCTACCTGGTACCGGTTTGGCTGGTATGGAGCAGACCAGCCAGCTCAGTGACTGGGTGTGCAGGCTGACAGTGAGTGGGGTAGCATGATGCTGAGGCCATCTGGGACCAGATTTTTGGGGGACTGTGGACCCCCCTTTAGGCTGGGGCCTGGGGCTGCAGCCCCTAAAGCTCCTGCCTTAATCCAGCCTTGTGAATGCCTACTGATTGTGGCCATATGCATATGTGAAAATAAAACATATTACACTTACAACACGCCCACATTCTGCTTCACTGATTTCTTCTTCACTGGGAAGCAGATCTGCAAGGCCCTGGACATATGCTGCCATTTGTTACAGAGGCAAAAAAATGTCTCAATTGTGCATTCATAATAACTGCATAAAACTGTAAACACTTACTCAAGCCAGTGAAAATACAAAGAAGAAAATTCTTCGTTCCTGTAAATTTGTTCACTACAGTCAGTAGGCAAAACCTTGTGAATTTAGTGCTGGCTTCCCTCATCAGAAATTCAGAAAGAAGGATTTTCTTTAGGTGGTTATGACTGTATGATATTCTATTATTTGGAGATGGATTCTTCTCTTGACAAAGGAGTAGAGCTCATCAAAACTTAGAATTTCCCTTCTGCAGGAAATCTGAACATTTTGAGAATTATTTTAAAACCAATTTGAAGGAAAACTACAGAGAAAGAGATTCTGAAATTTTTTGTTTAGGAAAAAATGAGACAAAGGCAAGTCAGGATGCACAGGTAAGGAGCCTGGGAGCTTCAACCTGAGATATAATTAAGAGAACTGTATCATTTAGCAGTAGCATGAGTCAGCTGTCATGGTGAACCTATGAAAAAGATTTGTTGACAACCAGAACAAACGGTCACATCAGGGTTAGCATTTTATATGAGGTGGGCAGCATTTAATTTCAAAAGACTTAGAAATCGGGTTTGGACAAGCATGTTGGTTGCTATGACCACCATCTCAGGCAATGTCAGCTGCTCTCTGCCAGATATTGGTAGAGCAGCAGGAGACAATCTTCTTATCATTAATTTTAATAGTTTTGAGTGTTAGTATGGGCTTTATGTGGGGCTATCAAGAGTGAGGATGGGGTGGTGAGCTTCGGCCTATTCCTGGTGCTAACTACAGCAGAAGTTAGTGATCTCTGAGTTCATTTTTCTTTCTATGGTGTGACAGACCTATGCACAAATATACCTGCAACATCATCTGGGGGGATGGGGATTGTCACCTTAGGGTGACTAGGTATCCCAATTTTATAGAAACAGTCTTGACATTAGGACTTTTTCTTATATAGGACCGTATCACCTTAAACTCCCAGTCTCGATTTTCCCAAACTTGCTATCTGTTCACCTTAGGTCAGCTTTTCATCTCACTGTACCCGATTTACTTCAACACTAAAAGCCTGGCTTTAAGACGGCACAAGTGGATTTTTGGCATCTGAATAGCTTATTGTGTTACACCTGGTCTCTACTTTAGAGTAGAATAGAAAAGGGAAGAGAGAAAGAGGGACAGCAAGAAAATATGCCAAGAATCAATCAACCAAACCTGTTAAGGACCATCAGCCAGAGTGACCATTTCTGAATATAAGTGAGGAAGGCCCCGTATTTGAATGATTGTGACATTTCATGCAAAGTAAATAGTTTTATGCTCAGAATTTGGCACTGATAATGGATATAGAATTGTTCTAACTGCTCCAAGTCTGCCTGTAAGAGGGTCAAGATTTCTGACCTACATAGCAACACAGGAAGTAAATGGGTTTTAATTGGGCTGAGGCAAAGTTCAGGATCTAAGGTAGTTCAGTGTCCATAGGTGAGACAAGGACTTTATGGAGGAGGTAGTGACATCTATTCATTGAGAATGTCTGGTTTACTCAGACTGAACTCATCTTGAAGCCTAAGTAGATGGACATCAGTGCTGTCCATGGTCCTTGATCCCACCTTCACCAGGGGTTCTGGTGGCTCATCTTTTTGGTTCTGTACTTTGGTTGTCAGTCATGAGACATTCAACCCTCTAGTGTTGGCAATGTCTATGGGTGCATCTACACTTACAAGTTAGGTTGACTTAAGGATGCTTACGTCGACCTAAACAAAGCCGCATCTACACTGAGCTTTTATTAAGTTGACTTAAGCATTTCCTTAAGTTGACCTAAGGAAAGCTTAAATCAACTTAATAAAACCTACTTTTAGGTTGACTTAAGCCAGCGTGGACGTCCTAAGGAATCCCAGTGGGGGGGCGAGGGGGAAGCTGGCAAGCCCATGTGCCCCAGCTGGGGGGTCTTCTCCTGGCTGGGGCTTCTGTGCCATGCAGGAGCTGGCAAGCCCTCACAGAGGGATCCCCAAGGCAGCGGGGGTTTCTCCACCGCTGGGGCTCCTCTGCTGCTGGGGGGCCCCGGCCAGGATGTGAGAGAATCCCCTGCTGCTGGAGCCCTGGCCAGGGCAGCAGAGGAATCCCTCACCCTGGAGCCCCGGCTGGGGCGGTAGGGAGAATCCCTCCCTGCTGAAGCCCCAGCCATGGCCCAACTCCCCTCTTCCTTGGGAGCCCTGGCTCCCTTCGGAGCTGTGGCTCTCTGGCGACCTAGCCAGTCAACTTAAGCGTCTAGTGTAGACACTCTAAGGGTGCGTCTACACTTGTAAATTAAGTCGACTTAAGCTTGCTTAAGTTGACTTAATTTACCCTGCGTCTACACTACACTTTCCTTAAGTTGACTTAAGCAGCTTGCTTAAGTTGACTTAAGGAAAATTAAGTCGACTTTATTGAACCTCCTTTAAAGTTGACTTCAGGCTTAAATCGACTTTCTAAAGTCAACTTAAGCCAGTGTAGATGTGGAGTAGCCCTAAGTCAACTTAGAGTCAACTTAGGGCTCTCCAGGACTCCCCCACTGCCCTACCTGCCGGGGGGGGGTGTACATGGGGAGCCTGGCATGCCCCCCCACAGGGTAGGGCAGAGCCCTGCCCACCCTCCCCCTATGCCGTGCCAGGGTCCCTGTCCCCTTTTGCCCCATTGTACCCAGGTACAATGGGGCAAAGGCTGAGCCCCCTGGCAATTGGCAAGGGGTGCCCCCCCCGCCACTGTGGACCTGTCCCAGGTCCACCTAGCCCCTAGAAGTCAACCTAGGCATCCAGTGTGGGCACTCTAGGGTGACTTTGTAAGTTCCCCCGTAAGTCGACTTAATTTTATAGTGTGGACATGCTAAGTCGACCTAAATTACCAAGTGTAGACATAGCCTAAGTGAACTTTACAATGTCGACTTTGAGTTGACCTAAATATTTAGTGTAGCCATGCTAAGTCAACTTAAGAAGGTTGACTTAAAGTTGATTTTGTTAAGTCAACTTAACAAAGTTGACAATTTAACAAGTGTAGACATAGCCTTAGAGAGCACAACTGAAATTCTTTGATTTCTCTATAAGCAAGGCAGCATTGTATTTACTGATGAAAACTATTCCAACTTATTGACCTATGTGTAGAACAGCGAGTCCTAATAGTCAGACAGTTGCTCAACAGAACAGTGCTGGGATGACAATATGTCTTTCCACATAACTTCAGATGTGCGACAAATGCAACAAAACTCATGAATGAACACACGTTCTTGCACTGGTATCAGCATAAAGACTGCATACTAGATCGAGCTTAACATCTGGTATGCCAGCTCCTTTCAGTGAAAGCCAAAATGTGACCTTTGGACCAAAACAGAAGCTGCTTGGTTGTTCAACTGTCACACCAAGTGGTTATATTCACTGACAGGCATATTTAAATTGTTGGTGCAGCTCAGCCAAAACATAGTGTTGGGACAGCACCTATTGTTGACCCCAGCCAGCGAAATCTGAAAGCTGTGGATGACAATGTCTCTTACGAAGCAGCTCTATTCTAACAAGCCCGTGACAAATACCTTTCTAAGAACTGATGACAATGAGACTTCCCTGTAGATGGCATAGTCCATATGTGATCTTTCACCTTTTTTATGGGGATACTTTGATGCTGTCTTTCCATTCTACAGTACTTTGCCTGATGCCCATACTTTTAAAGACTTCTTGATGTTCGGTGGTTCCAAAGGACCTTTGTGCAGCTGGAGTGAAATACCATGAGGTACAATAGCACACCCATTCCATAACTTTTGGGTACACTTTCCTACCTCCTTGACAGGCAGGGAGTCAGTGGTTATCCTTGGATCTACAGCCACATGGATTGCCAGATCCGATAGCTCTAGTCATCAAGAGGTCCATGGCTCAACATGATTTCATAATGAGTTTTCTATCTGTTCAAGACCTCATACATTGATGAGCAGGAAAAACTATCTTGTTTCATTATGAAGTTGTTACAAGGCTGTTAATGGCTACCAACCAATGCAGGATGGATATCTAGGCAGGATATAGGGGGTTATTCTTTAGGTCATCCTCTGCTTCATCGGTCAGGGAATTAACATAGATCTCATGATTTGCCCTGCCCTTGGGAAAATGCCTCTTGGTTGTTTACATTCTTGACCATCTCACAACTTGTGCGCTTCTGCCTTTTTTCACTAATACCTGGAAGTCTTTTCAGAAAGCCCACACTTCTTATGAGACTATCTGAAGTTGATTGTTCCATCAGCAGAATATCATATAACATTATATATACCACTCCATATCCATATGAGAGGATGTCAGGGTTGGGAATGTAATCTTTGATGGTTTGCATGAATTTCAGAGTTTCAACAAAATCCCCCCAGAAAAATGCTGAATATTGGACATCTGGTTTAGGAGAAGCTGGAAGATACAGTAAAAGCTGAGTGACAAGTAGTCTATGGCTTGAGTTAGTTGGGGCTTCTGTGCCTCTGAAAGACCAGGTGAAGTTTTACTATGGCATAATTTCTGATGAGAATGTGGTCAGTTTCCTTCTTGGCACATCCACTCTTTGCACATCCACATCCAATGATTGGTTAAGGTGCCTAAATTAGAAGCCCAAAACAGACAAGCCAGGGAAGCATGTACATTCACCGTAACTTTTCATATTTGATATGTAACTGACCTGTGGGGATTAGGGTGGATTAGCTCTGACAGCTGCTTGACACTCCTACATGGGAAGAGTTGAGGGGTTGAACATTTGTAGAATAAAATCAAGTGCATATAGGCTAAATTAATTAATCCTGCCCCCCAGGGAAATATTTCTATTCTACTCAGGTTTTTACACTGTGCCCACTGCTGTAACCTCTGAGAGGGTTCTAGTGGCTTATTAGTAAATGCTTATCACATTGCTTATATGGGACTTTTTCTCCTTTTTTTTTCCCAGGAGAGAGATTATTGTGCCTGGATTTTTAAAAATACACTTTTTATTTGTGTTCTGTGCTATCATTCCTATTAGTGAAGTACACTCATTTGAAATGTTTGTAGTGTGTGACCCATCTGTGTCTAGGGTAGACTACCTGAAAATGCCAAGGTGAGGGCAAGCTGCAGGAGAGCAGATTTTCCCAGCACTGGTGGGTAATATCGACGTTAGATTTCCCAACCAGCCACAAACAGTGCTTCTGTTTCACCACACTGGTTATTAAGAAGCTTAAATAAAAAGATACACAGACCCTTTATCTGCTTTTCAGTCTCTGGCTACTAGTCAGCCACCAGGTCCAGTAAAAAGATGTTATTAAAAACTCTATCCTCTTTACCAAAATGTTCTCCTGATCCAAAGGATCAGCCACATTACCAGACTAATATAAGTTTGGATCTAACTAAACACCATGCTGTCAACCAATACTTTAATAACTAAAACTAAAAGCTTATTATAAAAGGAAATAAACAAACAAGGTGAGAGGTATTATAAGATTAAAGTAATCAAATACATAGAAGTGATTTGAAAGTGCATGTATATATCAGGTTCTTAGGAGGATTGTGGAGTTTGCAGGTTTGTATAGTTCCTCTGGTATACATCAAGTACCGGGGTGAGTCTCAGTCCTTGGGTTCACAGCTTCAGTTGTATGTGAGCTGATCCAGAGATAGGGAAGCACGCATGAAGACTGAAGACCATTTGGATGTGGTGCAGCTGCCTTTTATGTCCCTTTGCCATGCTGCTTGTGGAAATTTAGAGAAATAAATTGGAGTCCAGGGACACACGAGCAAGTCCTGGTAACTCATAAGGTGTAGCCCTTGGTTCTTTCCATGAGCTTATTGTTCCTTTGAGTTGCCTTAATAGGACATTAAGCAGCCAGTGCTGCAGCCATCCTGTGTGGGATATCGTCCAGATATTGTCCACAGCACAAGTTAAAATATAGATATGCCCTACATATTATAACCCACATTACAAATATGACACACACACATAAACAATATAATCATACTTGGCAAATGATAACATTTTAACTGGACCCAAGAGGGCAAATCTCATCTGAATTATTGTAATTTTAACGTTAATGATAAATATAAGTAATGCCCCCCCCCAATCCAGCCAGTGTCACATATTGGTTGTTATGTCTTGTAGCACTGATCTCCATTGTCTTGGAACAGCCCCTGAGGAAGCTGTTTTTCGCCCAAACAAACCTTGTGGTAGACAGTGCTTGAGGATCTGCATTGTCAATGAAAACAATTCCAGAGCATGAAATGGGACAGTTATCTAGGTTATACATTCCCTCCTATACCCTTGATTCACAGGACAATACAGAAGGCCAAGGAGGATGGAGCAACGATAATCCTTATTGCTCCAGCCTGGCCAAGACAAATTTGGTTTCCTTACCTTCTCCAAATGTCCATCGCCGATCCAATACCACTGCCAAGGTAACTTTACGCCCTCAGCCAGGGTTTATTCCAAAAATAAACACTGCCTTCCATATTAATCAGGAAATAAACTTGCCTATATTTTCTCCGAAACCACATTCGGATCCTCACTCAGCTCTCTTACATACACTGGATGTTAGACGGGCTTTAGCCTTTTACATAGATAGGACGAGGAGTTTTCGGAAATCTCCGAGACTCTTCGTATCTATAGCAGAACGTTCGAAGGGCATGCCAGTCTCCCATCAGAGACTCTCTAAGTGGATAAAGGAGTGCATTATTATGTGCTATTCACTCCACAATGTAATACCCCCGGAAGGGATTAAAACCCATTCGACAAGGGGTATGGCCACATCGGTGGCTTTCCTCAAGGATGTTCCGTTGTTGGACATTTGCAAAGCTGCAACATGGAGCTCGGTACACACATTCTCCAAACACTACGCTATTGACCAGTCTGTCAGAGCAGATACGGTCCTTGGGACCAAGGTGCTTTCAACTGTAGTTGGCATAAGCTCCTAAGTACCCTCCTTCCATAGGGGAACTGCTCCATAGGCACCTAGAGTGGAGCACCCCTACAGGGACATCACTCGAAGAGGAAAAGAAGGTTGCTTACCTTGACGGTAACCGATGTTCCTTTCCAACCGTCTTCGGTTCAGGCCGGAGTCCGCAGCCGCTCCTCACCTGACAGAAAAAAAAATTATCAGTAGAGTTAGGTTTTAAGGCTTTTCTTTTTTTTTTTAGAGTTAAGTAGTTAAGTATGCATCTTCTAGTGTGGATGATTTTAAACAATTCCAGGAACTGTTCAAGCAGGTGGCACAGGACCTGGACATTGATTTGGAAGAGGTGCCTCAAACACAGCACAGGCTACTGAAAATTTTAGGGACATCAATTCCTTCCAAGGTAGCCTTGCCAATGAATGGTGCAATCATGGAGCCTGCAAACCTCCCTTGGCAGACTCCAGCAACCATCACGCCAACGAATAAGAGGGCAGAAAAGAAATACTATATTCCCTTGAAGAACAATGAATATTTGTTTGCGCACCCTCAGCCTAATTCACTCGTGGTGGAGGCCGCGCAAGAGAGTAGCAGGCAGCCTTTCATCAAATCTGTGACCCAGAACACTGGGGACGATTGCGGTGGGTCGCGCGAGCGTGGCCAGAGGGGGACACTGCGGCACAAATCTCCGAGCTCGCCGCGAGGACGCGACAGACACCTAGAGTGGAGCACCCCAACAGGGACACACATCTCGAAGAACATCGGTTACCACAGGTAAGCAACCTTTGTTTCTGAGAAGGAGCTACCTTCTGTACTAATGGCAGTTTAATGCCCAGATAAACTGCCCTCTTTATAGTTCAGTTGGGACATGACATGTCTTGAAATTGCATCTTCTGCCACACAATTGAAGGTGAAATGGTATGTTCTGATTATCCCTTTCCCAACCTGAGGAAGAACTCTGTGGAGTACATAAGAATGTGTGTCTCAGCCACAGAAGTTGGTCCATAACAGGATATTACCTCACCCATTTGTCTCCCTCCTGTTCCCTAGGGACAAACTGTGACTGGGCCTTACCGCCTTGGAAGAGGCCATATAGTTCAGAATAACTATTACAGCACAGGGATTGCTCTTTTTATATCTCACTAGGCACACACATCGTCACAACAGGGTCAGGGCCCTGGCCCCAGAGGAGTCATCATGGTGCCATTGCCCTTTCAAACAGAAGAACCTGTGGAGATAGACTGTCCTTTCCCGGGGCCTTCTTAAGGTACATCTTGGACAGTGCAGCTTTACACTTCTCCTTATTAAGAACTGTCCCTTTTAAAGGCACAATGCAATCCCCAAATTTGACGTCTCTTGCAGAATGCCATATACCCTCTTCCTATGTTTTTCTTTATATTGAAATGATTGTAAGACAACACCAAGTAATTTGGGAAGATGGGATGAACTGTGGTTGTGATTTACTTAGAGATCCAAAGTGTCTGTCTATTTGGTCTATGCCCTGGGTCCTGAGGAAGCATGACTCCCCTCTGTCTCATTTCATTTGAAAGTTTTGTTTGATTGGTTGGTTTTCCTGTGTTAGAACAATTGAGCTTCTGTGTTGTTTCTAATACTGCCTGTTTTTGTGGATGCTTCATTTCCTGGCTGTAAGTGACCAAAAGTGGTGATGCAAGTGGGATGGTTTTACACCCTTTTAGTTTTCTCTACAACTCATTTTTTACCATTTTTTCTATTTTAACATGCTGCATGGGGCATGGGGCACCTTGAGCCACAGCATTGCATTTCTGCCTCAGCAAGAGTGTGCTTTGATGGAGATTAGACTATGTGTCAGCTCCTTCCCATACCAGGCTGTCTTCCTCATCAGCATACTCCTCAGGTCTTCACCAGGGAAACATCTGAATGTTTTAACATTGCCTAGCAGATATGTCTGTGAACTCCAGACCTCACCCTCATAGATGTCTTTCTGCAATGCTGAGCCACATATCATTGTACATTCACAGAAGAGACAAGTTCACTGTCCTTTGAAAGAGCCAATACACTGCAGCTCATTAATTTAACTAATGTTTGACAAACTCTTATTTCAGTCACTGCATTGGTTAATAGTAAAAGTAAAACAAGTTGATTAAACAAAAGTCATAGGTTTAAGAGATACCAAGCATAAGAAGTGAAGATAGAAAGGGAGATAAAGTAAAAAAATACTCTTTCTAATGGTTAAGACCTAATTGAATGAGCTGTGACCTGGGCCTCCTGGGATAACCACCTGAATATGCAAAGATCAGGGCAAGCTGCAAAAATGGGAGCCAAACTCTCTAAAACACTGATGGGTGGCACTGAAGCCAGACTCCCATTCAGTAACAAACAATGCTTCCGATTCCCCATACCATTTATGAAGAAGCATAACAAAATACAAACAGCCTCCTTTACTGCATTCCAGCCTCTGGTTCCCAAATAGCCACTGAGTTTAGTAAGAAACCAGTTGCTCAAAATTCTAAGCTCTTTACTCATAAGGTTTCTCCTGATGCCAAAGGGCCAGCCACATTACACAGAACAATATATGTTTGGGTCTTACCCAAAATACCACGCTGCCAGCCAAACCTTTAGTAACTAAAACTAAAAATTTATTAGAAAATATGAGAGATGTTAAAGGCTTAAAGTGAATCACATACATTCAATGATTAAGAGTCCATGTAAAGCAAGTCCTTAGAAGAATTTGGAGTTTGCAGGCTTGTTCAGTTTCTCTGGTAGACACCCAGCACCTGGATGGGCCTCAGTCTTTTATTCAGTTGTAGATGAATAGATCCAGAGGTAGATATTTTCTGTTGAGTGAAGACAAAATGGTGCTGGGCACAGCTGCTTTTCTTACCTCTGGCCTTCCCTGTGCTGTGTGGAGTTTTTACAAATCAAAATGGAGTTCAATCATATGGGCAAGTCCTAGTGGCTCAACAGGTTTCTTCCTGGGCCCACTGTACCTTTGGACTTCCTTAATGGGCCATTACGGAGGCAATGGCTGTAGACATCCTGTCTGGGGAGTTTCCCAGCATCAAATAAGTTAGAAAACATATATATATATATATATATAAAACATATTCATAACTTCAAATACAGATATAATTCCTACACATAAACAATAGAATAATTCCTAGCAAATTACAACCTTTCTATTGGTATGGAACATGGCATATCTCATATGGATTATTGCAATTATAGACATATTGATATCAAATACTATTATAAATGGTCTCCTAAATCCAGACAGAGCTACACAAGCTAGAACCTTTGTTCAAGGTAGTGTCCTCACCAACTGTCCTTTTTCAGCAGTAATTGGCTAGCTCTTAGCCAGGCTAAGCACTGGCTTTCCTTGTCTCCTCAGGAAAAGGATAACTTAGGGGTTTGCCCTTCCCCCTTCTTTATAGTCCAGTGACCCTTTAAAATATGTTCTTCTGAAATGTACACCCCAATAAAGTTATTTTGCCTTGCGGGATTTGGACACCATGGTGCTTGGGGTAGTTTTCATGCAGTTTATCCTGTCCTCCCCCCTCTAATTGATTTTTACAATAAAATTATTTCTTCCTGTAACCTCCAGTGCAAATTACTAGCCCACTGAGTTTGGTTACACCTGGTTTAACATAGTGGCCTGTTCACTTTTTGATCAACTCCATCTGACATGTTTGGTTTAAACATCTTTTTGTCACAGACTTTAAATCACAATATCTGTGAGTAGCCACATACAGGATTATCACATACTTTTCACAATGATTTTATTCAACAATGTCCAAAAGTAAGAACTTACTTGTAGATAGCCTGATTAACATTTTGATTGCCCTTCACAGAGCAAATGCAGAATTCCCTCATCAGGTATTATTCTGGCAAAACTCCCATTGGATTCCCACTGCCATAAGGATTGAAATAAGAACTTCTCTATATTCTGAAGTTTTACTCCTGAATCGGCTCATGCATATTTCAGATCATGTTTGCTTTGAGATGCCTGGTGAGAATGGACATCTTTGCTAAACTTGAGATAGCTCTTTCCTGATACACATATTGGTTATTTATTTCTTGTGGTTGTTGAAGTTTGTACTGTTGCCTTTTGATTTTGCTACAGTTCTGAAGAAATTAACAAAGTGACAAGAGAGAGAGAGAGAGAAAGAGAGAGATCTTTATAAAAATAAACTTTGTCTTTCTACTGGTCCCCCCCACGCTGATTTCTATGCCCTATTATAACCTTCTTTACCAGCTGTTCCGGTAAAATGTTCTTTTCTTTGCCAATCAGCTTCCTTTTAACTGTCTCCTGCTTCCTTTCTAATGGAAAGGCAGTCTGTTACATGAAGATCATTAAATCTGCTCTCTTACTTCTTTGTCTTGACATGAAGAGAACTTGCAGAAGGCTCTGGCAAAAGTGTCAGAATTTCAACAATCTAACTTACTTAGAAATCTTCAAATAAAATGAATATATTATATTTGATGGCTTAGAATAATAATGAAGAAATATATGCACACAACAAAAATTCTTTCATGTGTTTGTATATGCAGGGGAATTGATGGTTGCCAAGGTGAATGTTTTATTTTCTGAGTAGATTTCTCTCTCTCTCTCTCTCTCTCTCTCTCTCTCTCTCTCTCTCTCTCTCTCTCTCTC
>ML685934.1:1632094-1762234 GCA_007922175.1 Pelusios castaneus
CTCTCTCTCTCTCTCTCTCTCTCTCTCTCTCTCTCTCTCTCTCTCTCATACTGTTTCAGCATCTGTTATGCTTGTGTCTTCTCCAACACCAAAATCTTGGGAATTAAGAACAATACATATCTCTGATGAGCTGCCTGATCCAGTGACTTCAGCTCTATAGGTACATATTTCTTCTGCACTAGTGACAATGATCTAAAAGTGAATGTGAATGCAAAATGGCAAGTCATGTCTGAGAATAGCCGCATTATTGCAGAATTGTATTAATTCCTTCTTGTTTGCTTAAAAATCCTCCTCTTGATGTCCTTGGTGACCGTAAACTTTCTGAAAAAGGCTTGTTTCTACAATTTCTGAATGTTTGATAAAATTGCGTGTGTGGCAGCAGGAAAGGGGGGAAATTAACACTTTGTTTTCTGAATTTAGACCACTGAGCGTCCAACTCCACCATAGTTCTCACCATCTCAACTTCCCTTTATTTCAAGGGGAGATGAAGACATGCTTTGCCCCATAGGAAAACATTGCCTCCTACATTTTGATCTCTTTCCTTTGGATTTCTCCTTCTTCTGGCTGGCTTTATGGCTAATTTTTCAACTTTTGTGCATTTCACTATCCTTAAAGGGATTGTCAGATGATAGTGAAGATAAAATGTTTGTGTTATTTGGTACACATTTGGGTCCTAATCCTGCAAACACTGAACATCAGTGACATTGGCACACTCATGAGTGTGTGTGTGTGTGTGTTCCTTTAAAGTTGCTTAGCAGAATAGATACATTGGGTGAGCTGTGAGCAGTTATGATGAATACCTAAGGAGCAACATCGCACTTGGAGTCATTGAGGTGAATCTACAATAAAGGATAATTTCTGATCTTCCTGAAGTCCTGACTGAGTCTCCTTATGCAGAATCCATGAACACTGCATGGTAACAGGCAGGAGTATACATGTAAGTATGATTGAAGAAAAGAGTACTTGACTAAAGGGGTAAAGAAAAAGAGGCTGCTGCAAGTTCCACTGGAAATGAAGCTATCTGGCAGTGCAGCAAATAACTGGAAGAGATTTTAACATAGATTCAACTGGTACATGCAAACCAAGTGGCTTTATTGACAAGGATGATAAGCAGAAGGAAGTTGTTATGAAAAAAAAATCAGGGCCAGAAACCTTGATGTATATAATAATATGCAATCAGGCAGATCAAGAATTTCTATAAGATGGTTATGCAGAAATTTGAGGACTCGTGAATACTCAAGAAAAATAAATTTCTCATGAGACCTCAGAGAAGGAGAGTCATTTTCAAGAGTGTATTGGATCTCAAACTGAGCCATATATGGACTGCTCACAGATTCGATAATCAGAGATCAAATAGTAATGGTTATCTGAGATCCAAAGATCAGAAAAAGACTATTGGAAGTTCCAAATTTCAACCTGAACAAGGCAGTAAGAATATGCCACGTTGCCCAGAACAGACTGATGGTCTTGGAGGGAGCACAAGCCACTGCTTTGGTGGACAGAATCACAAATGTGCAATGCCAATGGAAAACACAAAGGCAGTACAAAGCAGAAAGGTACAATAAGCCTGCAACAAGTAAGTTTGCAAGACAGGAATTTGTCGAGGACACAAAGTATTGCATAAAGAGTGTGGAGGTGAACAGACGTTGGCAACGACCTACCTTTGGACAAGGTTACAAGTGCAATAAATTCAATCATTTGCAACAGTGCTCAAGCAAGAACAGCAGGTGCACAAAAAGAAACGCTGTATGCATGCTGCGTACCAGGAGGAGAACAGCGCTAGCAGCACAGAGGAGTTTTATTCTGAAGCTTTGAATGAAACAGCTGCATCAAATGATTGGACTATTACTTTGGAAACGAATGAAACGTTTTTGTGACTTTCAAACCAGAGGCTGATGCTCAAGCAAATGTAGTAACACTGTATTTTAAAGGGTCTACATTGATAATAGACAGGTAAAGTTAAGAGCTTACAGTGGGGAGCTCATTCCTACTCTGGAACATGTGGACAGAGGTAAAGTTAAAATAGAAGATTAACAGAATATAATTTTTTTTGTACTTGTACCCGTACTGGGCTTGAAAATATGACAAGTTTAAGGTTAGCATAGAGACTAAACTCATTTAGAGAGGCAAGGGGACTCAGCTATTGAGGTTCTGTTTCAGAATGATTTAAGGGCATAGGAGAACAGTCAACAGAATATCAGACTGAATTGATAGAGCTGAATTGTACCATCAGTTCCTACAGGAATGTTCCTCTAGCCCTGAAGGTGGTTGAAGGAACTAAACAGATTAGTGGATCTAGAGATAATCAAAGCAGAAGAACCTGCAGATTGGGTTCATTCATTAGGAACTAGAAAAGAAAGACAGAACCCTTAGGCTATGCTTAGACCTTAACGAACTTAACACATTTTTTAAAAAACAGCACATTTTCCCACTCCCAATAGGGAAGAAACTTCTGGAGAAATGGCTGGTGATAAATACTTCACATTGGATGCATTAGCAGGATTTTGGCAAATTCCCTTACACGAGGGTAGAATATGTGTATGTGTTTTTAGTACACCGTATGGAAGATATTGCTTTTGCAGACTGCAGTTCTGGTTAAGATCTGCATCAGAGGTATTTCACAGAAAAGTGTAACAAATATATGAAGGGACAGAAAGTGTTACGGTATACGCTGATGACATTTTAATGAGGGGTGAGCAGTGGAACATGATCCCAGGTTATAGAGAGCATTGGAAAGGGCCCAAGCAGTAGGATTAAAATAAAACAGGTGGAAACATGAATTTTGAAGAGACAGACCAAGGTGCCCATAAATGCGTCAAAGGAAGGCAAAGGGGTAGCTTTTCTACAAAAGTACGATGAACTAGAGACCAGTAGCATATGGTTCCAGAGCACTCTGTAAACCTGAGTTCAGTATACACAAATTGAGAAGGAGGCTTTAGCTTTGGTACATGGTAGCAAGAAATTTCATGAGTTCATCGATAGGTGAGCAAAACAAAGGAGGAGTCCTGTGACACTTTTAAAGACTAATAAATTCATTTCTTGCATGAGTTTTCGTAGGAGAAAATCCCACTTCATCAGACACTTGAAGATGGAGAACTTACAGAATGGGAGGAAAAGTAAATTCAGGGAAGTATAAGTCAAAGGATCAGGTCAGACTATTTCAGCAAATCAAAGCGGGTGTTTAGATTCAAACAGCATTGAACAGCAAATTAGAGCATATGAATTCCCACTCTGCAGTTTCTCATTGAAGCTTTGATTGTAATCAGTTTGTTTAAGTATGGCAATTAACATATCATCAATGGAATGAGCTGTGAGATTGAAGTGTTCCCCTATTGGCTTTTGAATGTTATTTCTGATGTCAGATTTGTGTCCATTTATTCTTTTGCACAAAGACTGTCCTGTTTGTCCAATATATAATGTATGGGGGGAGGGGGGAGAGGAAGGGTGTATTTCTTGCACCTGATGGTATAAATCACATTGGTGGATGAACAGGTGAAAGAGCCCTTGATGGAGTAGCTGGCTTGATTAGGTCCTATGATGGTGTCATTTGTGCAGATATGTGGACAAAGTTGGCAATGGGGTTTGTTGCAGGGATTTGTGTCTGCCTTAGTGTTTCTGTTGTATGGTCTATAGTTGCTGGTGAGTATAGGTGACCAATTATTTCTGAAACAGATCATAAAAGCCTTTAATATCCATTGCAAAGAAGGGACTGGCTGACACTCCTTTCAGAATGCAGAGACTGTTTGCTCAGTTATACGATCTGCAAATAAAATATAAACCAGGAAGGGATTTAGTGATATGTCTAGAACTGTCCAGAACTTTGGGCAATACTGTATCAGAAAACAATTCAGGATCTGATATAATGCATGTGAACCTTATAAAGAAAAACTACCATGTTTCTGACAAAATGTGAACTGCATTTGCAGCAGCGACAGTGCAAAATGAGACTTTGCAAAAAGTGATCAAAGCTTAATGATAGGTTGGCCTGGATGCCACGCACCTAGTCCATATATTCACTTCAAAGAAGAGCTTTCAGTGATTGATGGCATTTGTTTAGGAGCAACTGATAATCATTCCTGAAGTGTTACAGCCTGACATGCTTATTGGACTTCATGAATGGCATTTAGGAATTGAAAATTGCAAAAGAAGGGTCAGAGATATGTGTGTTGACTGCAAATGCATGAGGATATAGACAAAACAGTTAAGAAATGCAAAATGTCAAATTCCATCCCAAGCTGGTCCATCAGGAATCTTGGTAAAAAGTTAGTATTGATTTATTCATGTATGTTAGCAAAGATTATTATGTTTTGATTTTAGGTTATTACTCACCTTCAAAGATGGCTTCACTGTACACTATCATGCCAAAGCATGTAATAATGTGCGTTAAATCAGTGTTTGCTAGACATGTTATTCCTGCAGTAGCAACCTCAGATAATAGTCAATAATTTGCAGAATATGAATGCAAAGATTTTGGGAGAAACTATAGGTTCAAACATATTGCATCGAGTGCTAGATACCCACAGACAAATAGTCTAGTAGACATAGGTGTAGAAATAAGACACTGTTAAAATAAAGCAAGAGCATTACTGGACTACACCCTTCAGAGCTTTTCTTTTCTCCAGAAGAAATTATTTAGCAGAAAACTAAAAATGAGGCTACCTAATTTTATAGAAAATGATGTTAAGAACAAATGTGTTGTAAAAGGACTGAAGAAAGGTGGTAAAGAAAAAACAAAATATATACAGTCAGAGGAACTAAAACCGTTAGTTTCCTGAGACTGCATTAGTACATATGATGTAAATTAATGGGAAGAAAAGGCAGTAGTTACTAATGCAGTGGCTTCTAGGTCATGTAAGTGGTTCTTTCTGAAAGACATACTTACTGAAGGAACAGGCGACATCTGCAATATGTTACCTAAGAAAGGGAGGATAAGGAGGAAACTTCAATGGCTGAAACAGGGAAGTGGAGCATGCCGCAAACTGATGAATCAGCTCATGAGACAGTCTTCTTGTTACACAGATCAAAAAGACTGGGTAGAAAAGCCAGCTTTAATTGCATATAAAGGCAATTTGTGTGTTGTATACTGTCAATTAATTTCTGGACAAGGGGATATGTCCGTTTAAGGACTGTACCCGGCTTGGCTGAATAGACACATTAAAGAGAACTTCAAGCAGTTTTGGTACAGCCACCTGAACTATAACGTTACAATCTGATTCCTGGGCCAAATCAATAATGAATGATATATTCTGATCTTCCCAAAGTTCCCACTGAGTCTTATTATGCAAATTCAGCAAACACATTAGTTATGGCACAAAATATCTGCATATGCAAATACAAGATCTTGGTCTTTCAGCTGCATGAGTGCAGTGGTTTTGACCCTATATTTGATAGATTGGTTTCTGATAAGCTTACTCAGCAGTTTACCCCTCCCCCATCAGCTGCCTCTTGAGTGTAATGCTTTTATAAACTTGTGTACTAGAGCTGGTCAGGAATTTTCTGTCAATCTTTTTTCCTGTGGAAACTGCTGTTTCTGCAAAACAAATGTGCTGTGTAGAAAATTTTCAATCTTGCTGAAACAGTTTTATTTTCCACCGGGGCAATGAAAATGTTTTGATTCAGATTGGGTCAACCATATATTAAGCCATTTGGCTGGCCTAATCATATAGAAACATCTACTTTCAGGTCAGTTTGACATTAATCTGTGTCCCCATGAGTTGCTACCATACTTCTTGCGAGTTATGATTTGGGTACTTCATGCATCCATTGTCCTGGCTGCATGCCTGAACTACAACTTTCATACTGCAGTGTGGTCTTCCTCTCTTCTTGAAAAACCACTTTTGTGGAAAATTCCAGACTAACTCTTTCAGACATCATTGTTATGTGTTCTATCTAGAGGCAGCTGGTGGAAGAAGCTAGACTGGCAGATGAAGTAAGTAACCAGTCCATAGAATTGATCTCGGTAGTGTACCATGGATCTCCAGTGTTGTGCCTCCCCCCTGTTGGTGGCAGCATCCTTTGCGGGTGGGGTCTGTGGGCCCATTTCCCACCCTTCTGCACTTGCACCCTCTGCTGTGGGTGTGGTAGGGAGTGGGAATGGCAGGGGCAGATCCCCTGTGCCACCTGTCAATGGGGAGTGGGGCATGATGGTCTCTACCCTGGATCCCTGTTGTTTGCTTGACTACTTGGCCTGTGCAGGCAGGATCCTTGCAGCTTTCTGATGCAGTTGCAGCCAGCGCAGTAGTGTTGAGGCTGTGAGGACAGTTGCTTCTCTGAGCTGGGGTTGGCAAGGCCACTGGGGATGTCAAAGCCTGCTGGCCACTGGCTGCCTGTGACAGTGGAGAGTGGCTTCTCCAAAGACAGCATGGTTGACACCCTTGAGTCCCCCCCAGGCCCACTCCCAAGGACATGGCCCCCTCCTATCTTCCATCAGTACATCACTGGTTGAGCTGATTTTTTTTATTCCCCAGGAAACTGTTGAGAAAAATAAGGGAAACTTTCAGTTTTGTAAAAATTTTCACAGACGGTCTCAAGATTCCAGCCAAAAATATGTTTTCACAAAAAAAAAAAGGGGTAAAAAATGCAAATTTTCTGTTGGAAAACAGTTTCCACAGAAATTTTTCAACCAGCCCTGCTAGTCAACTTCTTCCCCCATTTGAGATGAATGAAGATTCAAATACTGGACTATCCCCATGGGCTGGAAATTTTCTTTACATGTCAACTCTACTCTACATAGTGAAATGTGATAAGAAAAAAAACCCACAAATAGATTCATCACCATTGCTACAGCTGCAGAGGTGCAGTGATATTAAATGATCCAATCTGATCTGTTGCTGGAAGCAGCACAAGCAGCAATGGAGAAGCATCAGTCTTGATCCAGGATTCAGATTCCAGAAATTGGATCATTTCCCTCAAAGTACAGGTTGAAAGATAACAGATGGAGAGAGGAGTCATCTCTTAAAAAACCTGATCTCTTAAGAGATCATACACTGTTATGTCATTAACAACTCTCCCAGTAATTTACAGTCCCTTCTTTGTAACCCATGATCTAATGTAAAATTCATTTGGACATGATACACTGGTTTCTGGTTTCCTGCCCTTATGATCCTTTGAATTTTTCTGATGCTCCTCATGAGCAGCTTCTCTAAAACTGTCACCATGGAGAAATCTGCACCAGCAACAAACCACTTCATTGTGTCTCAAATTGACTGGAACTCTCAGCATCTAACTTTGGCTTGAATGACCTGTTCCCTGTTGTTCTCCTTCTAGTTTGAAAGTTACCGGTGAGTGATTCCAAGCTCCTTGGACACAAGCCCAATGTATGAATATCAGAAGCATATACTGCAGTGTGTATTTAAATCACTAAATACCTTTCTACAACTTCCATCCCTGGCTAAATGTCTCTCTCTCTCTAGCTGTGTAAAAGCTTTTGGAACTTCTGGATGCACTTGCACACTGGACCTGAATCATCATCTGTGGGTTGGGAAAAAAAGCACATTGGGTCAGCTATTGTGAAGCAGATAGGTGGGACACGTCGATGGTACAGTGGGTAAAGATGTTCAGGGGAAAATGTTTTGGAATGAGCTTGTAAAAGTTGTTCCTCGTATTTTGTTTACGTGTTGTCTGCATCATTTAATTTGAATTGTTCAGGCAGTATCTTCCTGTGTTTGTACAGTGCCTCTCATAAGTGGACCCTGATTCTGAACAATAGATAATGGAGGGAAATGGTTCATAATCCTTCCACACTAGGTCAGGGTTGAATTAAGACATACTGAGGTCCTAAGCTATATCAAGATTCAGAGGCCCCAAACCATAAAAAAATAAAGATAAAAAAAGTGTATTACATTATAACAGAAAGGGTAATGAAAAATAAATGATAAACTGTTATATTTGCATATATACATAGCCAAAGATACAATGAGAAACAACTAAATAAAACATACATCTTGCAAAAAGCCTCATTTGCATTATCAATTTCAATTATGATAAACCTTCTTAGTTATCTCGGACATATTTAGATGCCTCTTATGATGTGAGGCCCGAAGCCATAACTTACTTGGCTCGTGCCTAAATCCAGCACTGCACTAAGGATTTTCTCTGTGAATTTAGCAACAGTGCAATTCAAGCAGTTTTTGTGTGATGATTACCATCTTAGCTGATGTACTGGGGATTGAACTAGGGACCTCCAGACCTAAAAAAAAAACTTGCTACAGCTCAAGCTAAACTCATGATTTTGTAGCAGACAACTACAACAACTCTCAGGCCAGGTTTAGACAAGATGGTGATAAAATTCCATCAGCTGGTCCTGACCAGTGCTTTCATTGTTCCGAATGCTGATGGAATGGCGCTAGTGCTGAACAAAGACTGGGCAATCAGGCAGAATCTTCACCTGAAACAGCCTTGATGACAATAAATGTTCTGAAACTATCAAAAAGAGAATGTGTTCATAAGTAAGAGGTAATAGAAGTCAGGAGAATTGGGATATAATATGGAAGCAAATCATGAGTGATGAGAAATATTAATAAAATCTTTTTATTATGCCAGTAATATAATAGTACACTTTGGAAAATTGGTTTATTGCTCAGCTTTCTTCCACCATGATCATTTTCAGGGGATGGTGTGATCCCTGGTGATTTGCACAGTAGGAAAAGTTTTAGGATAATTAAATATATTGTTATGCTCCTGGTGCATGTGCATGCTTCAAGAAGCAAACTGTTCTCAAAATGCAAAATGTGCTTCTAGAAACTGATTTAGTGCTGAACTCTACTGAAGATAATGTCCAAGAGAATTCTGTGATCCCTGCTGATCAGTGTATGAAGTGTTAGTTTGTTGCATTTATTTTTATCCTTCAAGCAGCTGAAACTTGTTTCTACAAGGACGATGTTTTTTTAATGTGTATGATACTATTATGTAAATTGGGTTAGCTGTGTAGTCCACTAAAGGTGATTTCTCTGTCCCATATGAACAACAAAGCCAATGATCACATAATATTCATTAAAGATAAAATTGTTTCACTTTTCATAACCGACTCCCAAATGCACTATCCTGACAACTTCAATTTCTACTAAACAGTGAATTTGACACTCATTTACAAACTCTAATGAATGCATCACATGAGATAACACTTTCTCTAAGCTTGTAGTCCCAAGAAGCAGAATACAAATTATTTTTCAGGGGCAATAGAGACAGTAATTAAAGAATGAATTAGGTGTCATCAAAACTTCTCATGTGAGTTTTTCTGAAGTGGTCTATAAGTCTGTATCAACAATTGTATGAAACCCCCATGCATTTATCTCTTTGCAAGTTAAGTCGTCATCTACTTGACTGGGGCATTAGGATGGCAGTCCTGCAAATGAATGCATGTACGTGGACTGTTGTGCAAACATGATTTCCCGTATGAGGGAAGATTGAAAGAGCTGGGTTTATTTAGTTTGGAAAAGAGGAGACTAAGAAAGGGACATGATAACCATTTTCAAGGGCCCAAAATGTTGTTACGAGGAGGAGGGAAAAGTTGTTCTCCTTAACCGCTAATGACTGGACAAGAAGCAATGGGCTTAAATTACGGCAAGCGTGGTTTAGGTTGGACATTAGGAAAAAATTCCTAACTGTCAGGGTGATTAACCACTGGAATAAGTTGCCTAAGGAGGTTGTAGAATCTTCATCATTTGAAGTTTTTAGGAGCAGGTTAGACAAATACCGGTCACGGATAGCTTAAGGTGGTATTTAGTGCTGCCATGAGTGTATGGGAATGGATTTGATGACTTCTCATGTTCCCTTCTAGTTTCTATGATTCTATGAAACATTCTGACCTTCTCATCAATTGTTTTTAATGGCCCACATCCACACTGTTTGAATTAAAATAACTTTTTGTTTGTTTTGCTGAAATAGACTGAACAGGGCTACCCCCTTGGACCTGTTTGAATTGATTTGTGACTCTCCCTTCTCTGCATGTGTATATATACCTAACTTACTTCAGTTTTTATTTCGTCTGAAGAAGAAGGATTATGTTCACAAAAGCTTATGTGTTAAACAAATGTGTTAGTCTTTAAAAGGGCCACAGGACTCCATGCTTGGTTTGCTGCAGTAGAGTAACACAGTTACCCCTCTGGAACTTAAGACATACTTTCCCTTTCTTGACATACTCTCAGATTTGAGGATTGCAGGATTATTCTGTTGTATTTTACACTTTTTTTTGGAGACCCGATTTATCTGAGTCATTGAGAGTGTACAGTCTCTTTTTCCATTCTGCTTAATTTCAGAAAAAAATGTTTTTCCAGAAAGCTTTTCACTCTATCAAAAGGCAGAACAATGCTTGCCGTGATGGAAATTCATCCCAATAGAGGACATTTGTGTACTTCCCTGCACCCCATTTGTGGCCAAAGACTAAAATCCAGACTCCAGTTCTTTGGTGTAAGTTTTTCATGCAGTGGGGAGGAAATTTTCCCTGCCACATCTCAGTGATTGATATAACTTACATGGAATATACAGAAGGTTCTTCATACTATATATGCTGAGTAGGTTACTAATAATAATTCTTTGTATTTATATAGCTCCTTTTATCTTAGACTCTAAAAGCACTTTACAAATGTTAATGAAGTTTGACAACATCTCTTTGATATTAGGTATAACTAAATTAGTCTTGCAAAATAGTGACAATGAAAAGTGAAACCACACAGTTTTGTTTTATTTCATTACTAATTTAAAATGGGTCTGTTTTTTAAATAAAATAACTATGCTTTCCAAAATCTTTATCTTGAGATTAGGACTCTTTGCCAATGGCTACAAGTCCATTTCAGAGAGGAAAATAGATCCATTCAGAGTGAAAGGAGGGTTCAGAGCTTGAAATCCAAAATACGGATTTGATGGGGTTTTTTAAACTGTGAAAATTGCCATTTCAGCTACCACTCTGGAAAGATGAAACAGGGACATAAATACAGCCAAAATACATTTTTAAAAAATTACAGACAATTTTTCCTGTGTATCACAAAATTCTAATATGAATATTCTTAGAAATGGGGAAGTAGAACCTGAGGAAACAGAAGTTTCAGATCAAGGTCACACACTGAGTGTGTGATTGAGTTGAAACAGAATGCGAAAGTACCAGTACATGGGTCTTTATGCACAATAAAGGAATGGGATTTTAAGCTCCAAGAAACTCACTGTCATTTTTTGTTTAGTGAAAATACTCCTTGAGAAATGTCATGCTACTGCTTGAAATAGGAAACAGACTAGATCAACTAATAGTCTGACCAGGTTTGTCAGTTCTTGTGTTCCTATGTCTCAGTGAAAAACCTTAAAAGGCGACAGCTGAATTCTCTATTCTCTTGTAATTAATTAATATTTAAGATCAGATCTTGTGCTCAGTACTGTACAAGATAGAAAATAAGGATAGAGCCTGCACAAAGAGTCTGCAATTGCAAAATTAAAATGAGACACAGTGGAAATCCCAGAAGAAAAAATAACATGATTATTTAAAATGCTTACAAACTTCCAGCTCACTTTTGTGGGCACTGTGGAAGAAGTGAGTCTTTGGTAGAATTCAGATGTGAAGAGGATGATGATTTGGTAAACTGGGATGAGACAGTCATTTCATGAAGAAGAGACTGTCAGGGAAAAAGGGGTGGTAGTGGCAGGGGGAGATAAATTAACAATCTCTCTGAGTTTCTGGGTTTAAGGATGAATTGAGCATGCATGCAGGCCTATTAGGGAAAAATATTATACAGAATAGATTAATATGGGTTTATTACTTTTTTTTTTACAGTAGAGCCATTTCTAGGCACTGATCTGTTCAATCATATAATTAAGCACTATAAAAGAGCTAGGTGATGGTGATAATCATAATATCTTTGACATTTCATTCTCTAACTGGCCTGCAAAAAACTGCCGCTGCATCAAATAGGCTGCTGGGAACCAACATAATATCCTTCTACTCAAGGTACTGAGTGCTCCGGATGTCTTTAAGCACCTGACTGCCAGATGCTGGGACTGGATGATGGGATGGATCACTCAATACTTGTCCTTCTGTTCACTCCATCTGAAGCACCTGGTATTGACTACTGCTAAAGACAGGATACTGGGCTATATGGAACATTGGTCTTTTTATGGCTGTTCCTATGTTCTGATGGAGTTCATATTGCTAAAAACGTGTCTTATAAAAGATAGTAAAAAGCCTTGCTATTTTTGAGCCTGCTCCAGAATGACAGGATGCTTTATTTTGTTTTCCAATTTCTCTCTTGGCATCTGATCATGCCACTGCCTTGTGCATTCCTTTTCCTTCCTGTGATGTGAATTCTCCTTGTTTAATTATTGGCTCAATCTTGAATTGTCTCCAAGGATAACTTCTATGAAGCTTTGGGCAAATTGTGTATGCAAGGAAAGGAAGAATGGATCCTATATAGGGATTCTCTAGGTATGTCCTAGTTAGCCGGTTATAGCTCTAACATTCTGAACTGTATACTATCCTGCCAATTTCACTATAGGAGAAGTTAAATCTAACCATGGCCATCCGTAGACCAAAGGCTGCCTCTTCACCTCCTTTTTAAAAACTTCTGAATATATTTTATTGTTTTCTGCCTTTGTTGCCCATTTCACCCAATGCCGAGCACTCCAGGAGAGAAAAAGGCTAATCCTAATAGAAACTAAGCTGTGCTTCTTCATACTTTCTGATTTAATGTTAAGATCTTTCTCAAGTAAGAGAGAACAAGATGTTAAGGGACTATTAAAGTGAATCGCATAACCATGAAAGTACTTTACTTTGTTAAATCGAATAGGAGGCCTTCAATTTCCTGCTAAATATAACCTGTTAAGTACTGTGTCATTAAAAATATATGTAACAAATCCTCTGGAGCTACATTTTGATAAGCAACAAAGCTGTAACCATAGGGGAGAGAATGTATGAAACTACAGATGGACTTTTTTCAGACTCGGAGATCCAAACTCACTCCAAAACTATGGGAAACTTTTAGATTTGAACGTCTTGGCTTAGGACTTTCACGGAATAAAGGAAAATTCTGTAAGTGAAGATTGCATTCTGTAGAATGTATTGATATAAATATTTTATTTCTGTATGTTAGCCAAAAAGTATGATCTTAAAGGTCCATTAACATCTTATAGAAAATCTTTAAAATTCTATTTGGATCATATTCCTGCTATGATACATTTTTTACTTTTTAATGCCCCCTCCTTTATGATGAAGACTATTTTGTGTATAAAGAGGATCTTTGTGCTTCAGTTCATTAGTTTCTGTTGCTTTTTCCTTACTTGAAAAAAATATTCCTCTGAGACAACACAAATGGCTGCTATAGAAGTAGCTATGGTGTTGTAAAGAGAAGACCAGCTGAGACTCAGTAAGAGAACAGGAAGAATGATTCAGTGTTTAGGACACTTGGGAGACCTGTGTTCAAGTCCCAGCTCTGCCACAGACTTCCTGTGTGATCTTTGGCAAGTCACTTAGCCCTTCAGTGTCTTTTCCCCCTCTGTAAAACAGGGATAATAGTACTTCGTTACTTCATAGTGATGTGAAGATAAATACATTAAGGATTCTGAGGCTCTCAGATACTGTCATAAGAAGTACGGCAGGCTTTTCTACAAGAGGAATTAGTGCATGGCAAATCAGAATGTGAATCTACAATATACTAGCTGCCTGTGTAGCCCCTGCAAGAACATACTACAAGTTCTGCATGTCCAAGCACACTGAAGACCTGATTCAGAAACCCTTGCATTGAATAACACTTGTTTAGCTCAGTTATCTTCCACAGTTCCAGTAAGTGCTGTAGAGTTTGTTGCTGAAATTAAGGTACTATGCAGCTGCAGAGGAATAAGCAATGGTAGCACAGCGAGAGCTGGCTGTGGTAAGAAAGAGGAAGGGGAGCCAGTATATTCCACATCAAATGCCAAAGCAACTGTGGGGTAGAGATCAGAATTCATCATCTGTCCTAAGACTCCTTGTGATTGCAAGACTGCTGTACCTTAACATGACCATGAATCACTCCCCCAGGAGCCTATGTATCAGATCTGCATGCATAGCTTTTTTTAATATTAATTTTTCTTCTTCCGTTGGTTTTCTGCAGGAAGATATAGTCTCCTACCAGGAATCACTGTGTCTCCAAGGATTGCACTATTGCCAATTCTTGTGATCTTTTAATTGTGAGTTTTCTGGTACTTTGGTCATTTTTCTTCAAATCCTAGCTTCTGGAGTCATGGCCTTACTTGAGAATCTCAGCTTTCTTAAACCAAAAAGTAAGCTGCTCCTGAAGAAAAAGTTTGATGATGTGACCCACGGGCATGCTGAAGGTTCAAAATAATAAAGCAAATAGAAAGAACCCACAGTGCATTATAGTTGTTTAAAAAAAATCTTATTTCATACTTTTTGGGGGGCCTGAATCACATGTTAAAAACTGATGAGGCTGGCAATATTGGGTTTGGTATTGAACTTTCTGTCTTTGGTCACTTTTTAATATAAACCATTAATACTACAGTGAAATAAGTTTTTCTGTGTCAGACACAAGTGCTCAAAATGTTGACCTTGAACTCAAAGCTATTCAGCTGAGGCTTCGGTCTGAGATGCGATATGTTCTGTTAAGTTTTGGAGAGGATGTTTGGATAGCAATCAAATCATTATGAACACACTGCACCAGCCAATCTCTTGCTGACAGGCCTTAGCATACACCTTCAATTTTAATTTGGATCCCATCAGAGCGAGGCTCAGTGTCCCTTGCCCCCTTTCTCCTCAGGTCTTCAGTTGCTTTGTGGGAAACTGACCCACCAAAGCAGGGCCACTTAGCAACCATAGCATTTGCCAGATGTAAACAGGTCAAAGACCAGTGAAGATTGGGAGCTGTGGTGAGTACAGCAGTCCAAAATATGCTGCTCCCAGAATCAACTACAGCACAGCCTAGATGGAACCTAGAGTGTGTCTTCACTCATAGCAGCACAACTCTTTGGGATTGATTGAGTGGCAGTGGAGACCCATTCAAATGATCCAGAAGTTGACGTTGTTAATGCTGAGGGCATTTCCCATCGGTGTAACATAGTGGAGGTGCCACACTACTTAAAAGTTAGGAAGTCAATGGGAAATACGCAAGCTACTTTACATAGGTTGTGTATCTCTCATTGACTGCTGCCGAATTTTGCCCTAAGTGCAGACCAAGCTCTAACTGTAGTACAGACTTTGGGGTTCTGGCCCCTATCAAGGAGGTGAGAATGAAAAAGCAACTTCCCCTGCCTTCAGTTCCAATGGCCATTTAAAAAAAAAAAAGGCAAGTGAAAATTTCCTTGCAGTGCTTACAATTCAAATATTGAAGCATTGTGCTAGTGCCTGAGAACCGCATAGTGAAACAGGCAAGAACTTAATCGAAAACTGGTAAGTATGTTTATATTTTGCAGGCTGAAAGAAATGCAAAAATCAGGACACAACAGAAATGAGATTTTTAAAATTGTATTTAATGTTTACTTTCAGTGTTAAAATTCAAAGGCATATGTGTAACATACTCTGCATTCCTTGTTTTGGGGTAAGGCCCTTGCTGAGTGCTATTTGTCAGTTAAAATTATACTAACTATGGATGACACTTAGGCTATGTCTACACTTGAAAAGTTAAGTCGACTTTGTTAAGTCAACTTAATAAGGTTGACTTTTAGTCGACTTAAAGTCGACCTTATTAAATCGACTTAACAAAATTGATTTAACTTTTCAAGTGTAGACATAGCCCCTTTTCAACCTTATTAAGTCGGCTTAATGCTTTAAATTGACTTAATAAGGTGCTAATCCCCATCCACACTGGCTTAAGTCAACCTTATTAGCATTGTCGACCTAAAACTAAGTGTTACTAAGTTGACTTAATTTTTCCTTAAGTCGTCTTAAGGAAATACTTAAGTTGACTTAAGGAAAGCCCAATGTGGACGGGGAGTAAGTTAGGTCGACATAAGCCTCCTTAAGTCGACCTAAATTGTGAGTGTAGACACACCCTAGGATTCCCCGTTTGGATATTGATGTCCTTTGCAGTGGATTTTGTGTAAGTTTCACCAGTGTTCCTGTTTCCTTATATGAGCTAATTACAGGGTGGGTAGCATCACTCATTCATGGGTACATATAGGCTGCTACATCTTTGGAGGGACCTGATTGTAGAAAGGGTCCACTGAAATGGATTTTCAGCTACAGTTCCTTGTATGATTTGGGTTGGTTTCTGTACTAGTAAGCCCCATTCTTATTCATCCACAGTGAGGAATGAAGTCTTTTCTCAGTCTAAATTATATTTATACTACTTTAACATCTTCTTTATATTTTTCATTTGCTAAGCAAAGGTGATCAAGCTTATCTAGTAGGAAGTGACAGGCTTTTAAGAGATGTAGTATTATTTACAAACAAAGGAAACTTAGTTTTTTTGGAAGTGGCACATGTTTTACATCCAGCTTACTCTATATTTCCAAGAATACAGTGGGCTGTTCTATACTTTCCTGTGTTAGTCACTTTTATTCAGCTTGACTTCAAAAGTAAATACTTTACACAGAATAAAGTAAACTGTTTGAAGGGCTTAACTATTTTTTTCTTATTTAATTTAACTGCATTCCTACAGTTCAAATTTTAAAGGAGTAGAAAAAGCATTTTTTTTAAAAAAAAGAACATGCTTCCTTTTGCTATGGGAAGCAAAGAAAAATGAAGTGTAAATTCAGAGGTGGGGAGGAATGTCTCTACTGCTTACTCTCCCTTATGCTCAAAGTCTGTGGAAGAACAAGAATGGTGTAATCAAGGAACACAGATCGGAAATGGCTAATTTGTTGAAGAGGTATGCCAGTCTCCATAGTATCTCCTGTCTGGAGACTCTCACGGTGTATATGTAAGATGGCATTGACTCAACATGATCATACAGTGGTTGTCCCTTGCAATGCAAATAGGATTGGAAGGATAAGATTTTTACTGGTAAATATCGATTGCACTGTACACCTACAAATCAACGAAAATGCATTGTGCCTTACATGATTTTGAGAGAGTACATTTTTGGAGTTCAGTATCAGCACTGAACAGTTAGCCCTGGTCTACATGGACAGTGAAGTTTGACAATGCTGCTCCCCTCGACCTTCTGCAGTCTGTCTCTCTGCTGTCAGAGCAGTAAGTTTGAATTAAATGGCGCTATAATTCAATCTGATAACATCATCCCTGCAGGTGGCGGAGCACTGAGGTCAAAATCTACAATTCAAATTTAGGTTCATTTAGCCAGAGAATAGCGCTAATCTTGATTTTCCTGTTTTTCCAATCTGCTGCAACATAGCTCCTCCCCTGTCCGTAGCCATAGAAAGTTTTCAATTAATTCTTCTCTCTGCATGCAGCACTGTGTCTCTCTGTTGTGCTTGTGGTAAAGAAACAACAAGGAAATCTTTTCCTGCTTTTTTCTTTTTTAAGAGAAGAGGGGAGAGAGAGTGAGCGGAGGATGACTGCCTCCCCACAAATTCCTGTGCCTACTACCCACAGTGCAGTGTGTTTCAGGAAGTAATGTGAGCAGTGGAGACTCAAGACCCCAACCAAGCAATTTGCTGTGATTACTCACCTTCGCTTTCTGTAATTCAATCTAAAATTGAATTACAACCCACACACACACACATACACCCTTCCATGTGGACAAGCCCTTAGAGTAAGTTTCCTGGAAAGCATCCCAAGGTGTTAAGTAGAGAATGGTTCACAGAGCTCAATTAGACTGGAGGAAAGGCTTGGGCTAACAAAAAAATAGAGCTTGCTATTCTAATGTAAGTAAACAGAGTATTCAGTCTTTTGGCTCTAAGCTTTTAAACTGATATAAGAAGCATCATAATGCAGGCAAAGTTCTACCATTAGATGTCCTCTCTATTCTTCTCAAACATTAGTAAAGTTTAAGCCTCCTAAAAAAGGTTTTAATACTCTCCCTCTTATTCCCATGATATATGTATGAATGAATGGGAGTGTTTGTCCCATTTTACTACTGGGTCTCATTCTTCTTTCACACCAATTTTAAAACAATGTAACACTAGTGCTTTAAGTGGAATTGCGCTTGATTGACACTAGTGTGAATAGCGAATCAGGCTTTTAAATTTACAATCATTGAATTAACACATTTTCTGGCCAACAAACTGATTTTAGCAATGATGATCTTTCTTCTTCAAGACATTTAAAATGAGAAATCAGAAATATACTACAGGTACACAGTTGCACTTTCTTAGTTTATTTCAAACTCCCAGAATCTTGAATTAATTGGTGTACTACATCCAGCTCTCTCACTGCTGGCACTGATTTTCGTTCATACGGAAGGTCCTATACAAAATTTTAGATATAAAGCAGTCAGTATGATGCATTCTTCTGACATATGAAGCTAAGCATCATGAATTGTCGGTGGCAACAATTTTCTCTTTGAGTTTTCATACAGCTATCTTCTTTAACATGGATTTTATAAGTAATACTATTGACTTGCTTGACAAGAATGGCAGATTCTTCCCTCTCCTCCTCCCTCCCCGCACTTAAGTTTTAAGAAAATTGCTTGTAGTACTCAATACTGACAAATAATATTAGATTGGGGTTTTCCATTCCTTTGGAGACAACATTAACTCTTGAAACACCATAGACATGGTAACAGAACAACATGTGTGTGTGGGAGAAAAGCTAGTTCATTTTTAGCACCTTCAAAAAAGCATCCAGAAGCAGTTCCTTAGTTGCAGGAGAAACTAATTTTTATCTACCTCTCAAATCACTATTGTTATAACCTTAAATTAATAATGGGATTCCAGATGAATACCAGTACAAGATGGAAAGATCATTCTATCCCAAATTGTCCTAAAATGATACAAATAGATAATCCTACATCTTTAATGTTTACAAAATGAAGATTTTCAAATTTATCTAATAAAACAGAGACGATGACATTTAATAAAAGTAAATTTAATGAGATTTCTTTTTTACCATCATTAGGTATAAACAATTGCTTTACATGGAAAACATTATAGTGTACTGCTCACCACAAAAAAATTAATAAATCCAGAGACTCATGGGACTAGCTCTTTGTTATGTCTACACTTGGCTAAATAAGTCGACTTTGCTAAGTCAACTTAGCATGTCCACACTCAAAAATTAAGTCGACTTAAAGGGGACCTTGCCAAATCGACTTAGAGGAAGGGAAGAATTTCAGCTTAAACCACTGGCTTAAAGGAATGTTCTGCTACATATGCTTAATCTTATAATTTCCATTTTCCAAAACCTTATTGTAAAGCCAGGCTTATTCAACTGTGAATAGCATGTGCTGCTCATCAAGATCTATTTGGGTACCTGCAACACTTTTTATTTACATACCTGCAATACCTGGGACTGTTAGCCACCTTGTTATCCTCCTGCCCTCAGTGAGAGAGAGATTTGCATATACATAATTGAATGTCAGCTCCCTGGCACCACCAGCATGGTAGCCGTCCAAATAATCTTCTCAGCGCTGTGCCAGCCCATTATTTTGTCTTGCAGGTTAACAATAAGTGTACCCCAATCCTTGAACCCCTTTGAAGCATTCCCTAATGGTCTTCAACCCCATGTCACTGACACTTACAGAAAGTATCAGGGAAGCCATCTCTAACTGCACAGTGTACACACCAGTCTGTTGTGAATTAACTGAGGATCAGCTCCAATATAACATTTACTGTGAATACAATAAAAAATTGATTACCAAAAGTTAAGATTTAAGAGAGAGTGAGTAAGGATAACAAGTGGAAACAGAAACAGTTACATATAAATCAAGAAAAAAACAAGAGTCCTGTGGCACCTTATAGACTAACAGATTTTCTTCGGCATAAGCTTCGTCTGACGAAGTGGGTTGTAGTCCACAAAAGCTTATGCCGAAGAAAATCTGTTATTCTATAAGGTTCCACAGGACTCTCGTTGTTTTTTGCTATACGACTGACTAACACGGCTACCCCTCTGGAAATATAAATCAAGGCATCTAAACTTTAACAGGCCAAACCCTTGTCTAAAGCAGCTTGACTTACCTAAAGTAATCTTTCAGTCTTTCCAGCCTCCTTTTATTAATGCAAAAAAGGGCTGTCCTTTTTGCTCCCTCAGTGAAGGATAAAGATGTGTCCTTTTATCTTCTTATCACCCCAAACTTCATTGTTTAGTTCTCAGAGTCAGGATGACCCCAATGTTTATTTTGTAATTCCATATTGCCTTCACATCCTCATATTGATGTCATATGGACATGGACTTCAATTGTGTTCACTTACAGTACTTATTCTACATGTGAGCTAAGGCAGACAGGTGACTTTACATCCTTTTTTTATGGCAAAACCTGCTTTTCAATCCTCCCTGGGACACAGACTCAAAAAATTTCTAGTACGTAAAAACAACTTCTTAAATATCAATCGTCCACATCTTGCAATAGTTATGAGGCTTGATACAACATAAGCTTTTATTAACAATATCTCATGAGCCTTTTGGATAAATACTATCAAAGCATATGTTGGATATAGTGAATTTTGTTAGGCTCAATAGGCGTTGTTGTTATAGAACAATGAATCATTTGCCCTTTGACACTGAGAAGTTCTTAAGGTCAGAACATCAAATATGAAGTTTCCAAACCATTTCTAACTTATTCTAGTAAAGTAAATCTATAATGATCAAAACCATTGGCTTATACATACCTTAGATTTTCCCTATAGCTTCTATCACTGTATGACTTAAATACTGACAAATAAAGGAGATCAGAATTCATTCAAAGTAGGAGAGTTGCGTTGTCTATTTTTCATAACTCAAAAATGGCTACAGAAATTTTAATCAAGCTTAAAACAGAAGCCAACCAAAGCAAACATAGTCTTAGAGATTCACAAGCATAGTACATGTGCATTCCAAAAAATAAATGTTTCAAAAATGAGGGAAGGTAAAACTGGCGATTTGACATTAAGCTCTTTTGTAAGCTTAATATAGAAACTGAGACCAGCATGACCCTCCAATGTTTGATGGGCTATTGGACCCAATCTTTACTTTAATGTCTGCTCTTATTTGATGCTTACTGTTCCGTGACCTATATGGAACTACTGAGAAGTTTTTGATCAGATAAGAAGGGTCAGACACTGTGATGCATGTGTATGATTTTATACTGTACAAGGAAGGATAAAAGGAATTTATGCCTCATCTGGATTTGGACTTCCCCAAAAGTTTGAGAGTCTTTGTATCCAGGGTTCAGAGAAGTGAAAGCTGCATGAATGCCTGTAGTTTTGATTGGCTACTTTTATGACTCTTGTAATCTAATGTGAAAGCATTGCACTGTCTCTGCTTTCTTGTCTCAGAATACCCTTGGAAATGTGATGTTCCATGTCAATAGAAAATTCTTAGTTAAATATTTTAAATACGCTTAAATAAATAAATACTTCAAGGATGATTATTCCAAAATGCAAAGACAGGTATTAATCCTCTGAATCAGCCTGTCCCAGATTCTGAAGCACTACATTAGACAAGATTATTTTTTTTCAGAGCTATGCATCTGATGGGGCCCTGAGTCAAGGGCCTCCTTTCTCTTTGAAGCTCAACTGGAGGCTTGACAAAACAGCATTGCATTGGCTCAAGAGATGAAGCTGTAGTCATAGTGAAATTATGAACCAGTCAATAAGGCCATTTAGAATATTGGGTGTCATCTGTTCAGTGCAGGTGATGTGAGAAGACTGAAATTTGGATCTTATTCTGTTAATCATTATTTCAGCATTCAAGTTCAAGGTTTCCTCTAAACTGCACGTATATGGCAGCAAACCTGCTAGACTGGCCCTGGACACGCTATTTTAGCAAAATGCGTGTTTTTTCTAATGGTGCAAGACTTTTCCAACTCGTGGTATTCATGCACTCTGAATCACAAAACAAACATTATCATAATATAGCTCCAAGTTTACTCTCATTTCCAGGCAGTCATTGTAGCAGCTGTGTGCGCCTGTTTCATTACCTAAATCAGATTGCCATAGAGAGAATAATTTTTTGTGAAGCATTTTTACTTAACAAGCAGGGATGAGGATTATTCAATTCATATGACCCTTGACAAGACAAGAAAAGTATTTGTGGCAGTTGGAATTTTAGATGGAGAAAGAAAATGAGGGGGCAGGGTGAACAGCATTCTGGTGAGAACAGGAGCAGTTGACAGATGAGAAAGAGAGAGAGAGATCAGGATGGCTCAAGGAAGAGATGAAGATATAAGAGACTAGAAGGAAGCATGAGAAATAAATAAGAAAACAAAATGGAAGAATGAAAAGGAAGGAAGCAGCAGACAAAGTGTGTGAAGGGGGAACAAAAAAGGTATAAAGACTGAACAGTAAAAAGAAAAAGGATGGAAGCCTTCTGTCAGAAAATACGATTCACAAACTCTAGTTGGAATTGAAAGGAGGGGTAGCTTAGTGTATAGAGCACTGGACTGTGATTCCTATATGATTTTTAAGTAGTTCAGGGATCAGAGGCATAGGGTAGATTAACTATCTGTAAAATGGGGAGGGTACTTCCCTATCTCACTGGTCTGTTCTGAGGCATAAAAAACCCATTACTGTTTGTGAGCCACAGAGATAGTATTGCAATGAGAGCCATACTCTTTTTGAGAGACAGGAGAGACCCAAATTCCAGCCTTGGTAAAGAACAGCTTACAGTGAAAATTTAGCTCAGCTACTGGTTTCTTAATTGTCGAAGTTAATGGAATTACGCTCGGGATCATTGTGGCACATTGTGCTTTGTAGCTATGGTAAGAAAATAAAGACTAAAGAGGTTATTAAATAAATAAATAAAGACCAAGGAGAAGATTTTCAGAAGCAAAAAAGAGCAGTTAGGCAACTAACTCCCATTGAAAGTCTATAGGATTTGGCAATCCCATTCCCATCTGGGCATTTGAAATTTCCTTTTATAGTCCCAAGTAGAAAGAAATATGGAAGGAAAAAATATTGTTATCAGTTTCCCCTTATATGATAACTGACTTTTTAAAGATTATTTTTGTGTATGAGTGCGTGTATATACATAGGGAGAGGTAATTCTATTCTATTTACTGGCTATCAAATCTATGTGGTTGGTTAGAAGAACAGTTTCTAAGGGTGCGTATACATTTGTAAATTAAATCAACTTAAGCCTGCTTAAGTCGACTTAATTTACTCTGTGTCTGCACTACAATTTCCTTAAATCGACTTAAGCTGCTGCTTAAGTCGACTTAAGGAAATTTAAGTCGACTTTATTAAACCTACTTTAAAGTCGACTTTACTGGCTAAGTCAACTTTATTAAGTCGACTTAGCCATTGTAGATGTGGATTAGTCCTAAATTGACTTTAAGTCGACTTAAAGGGCTCCCAGGGCTTCCCCACTGACCTCCCTGCCAGGGTGGCTGGCACAGCCAGAGCCTGGCATGCCCACCCACTGGGCAGGACACAGCCCTGCCCACCCCACTCCTATACCCTGCCTCTGCCCTGCTCATCCCTCATTGTACCCTGGTACAATGGGGAAAATGCTGAGCCCCCTGGCACTTTGAAAGGGGTGCCCCTCCTCCCACCATGGACCACTCCCAGGTCCATTTAGCCCCTAGAAGTCAACTTAGGCATCCAGTGTGGACACTCTAAGTCAATTTGGCAACGTCTACTTTAAGTCATCCTAATTTTATAGTGTGAACATGCTAAGTCGACTTATTTGGCCATGCTAAGTCGACTTATTTAGACATAGCCTAAGGGACTATTGAAAATTCCAGGTAGTTAGGGGAAATAAGTAACACTTTCAAAGATGGAGACTGTCTGCTTGATACTGCAAGATGCACTAATATATGCTTTTCTATCTGGAATCCCCCAGCAAAGTAGGTTATCAGATCATATTATGGAATTGTTCCAAAAAAGAGAGTTCCAACTAATACAACACAGAAGAGAGAATACAGAGGTTTTATAACTCAGGCTATATTTCCAAGATCCATCATTGATATTAAAATTTAAATTTTAGACTCGACAGTCAAGAATAGAAAATTCACTCCCACTTTCAATGCTTCTGTTTCTGTCTTTTGCTTAAAAGCAGCAACAGAAAGAGGTTTGTTTCACTGGTGAGGTTCCATTTCTCTTAGTAAAGCTGCAACAATCTAAATTATATGCATGTGGATAGGGGGGAGGAAAGAAGTAGGGGCTGGTTGAGAGGAAGCGAAGATGGAGTTTATCATACCCTTGAGTAACACTGCACTTGAACAAAGCTTTCTAACACAGTGAGGCTTATTAAACTTTCTTTGAGCAGCAGCAAACTTAGCAAAACAGGTGTTCTGAATATTCAATGGCAATGAAAGAAAACAAATTGGCTTTAATGCTTAGGCAATAGCTTTTCCAGGAAATCCCAAAGAAATTATAGAATTTAGATGTATGTGGTATTTCTGACTTTGCATGTGTTGCACAAATTATACACTTTTGTTTTCTTTAAGTGTCACTTTAAATATTGTGTGTGTTTATCATATTCTTGTTAACTATGATGCAATCTAATCTACTGCGGGGTTAGTATAGTGTTCTCTGGCAAATACTATATCTCTATTTTGCCAGCATGCATTCTAACTTCATACATTTATATATGCAACACTATTTTATTGTTCGGGGATGCTATGATTTAAATAGGGGAAAATGTTTGAAACTATTGTCAGCTGTGATTATAATTACATTGATTGTTATGTTGTGAAAGCTTTCTGGGCAGGTTTCCAAAGTCAGGATCAAAATTCTAGACACGTTTTGTTTACATTGTACAGAAAAGGAACAGCATTTTTTTAAAAGTTGCACCAATGAAATAGACAGGCCGATTCTAAACAACAAAGATATGAGGAAAAATTATAAGTGGCCGGCAAGTCTTTCCTGAGTGTTTAAATTCAATTAAGTAGTGATGCTGATCTATAGTTTTCATAGATAGCATTTCTTAATTAAATAGTTGAAATTATTCTATGCTATGGAACTTGGCAGCATGTGAAAAAAGAAGTTACAAAAATCTTAATATAAAGGGCTGAATCCTACTATCTAATTTTGGTAAGGAGTCCCAACGCAGCCAGGGAATTAAGCATGCGCCTAGCTGTAAGCACAAGTAATCCTATTGACTTCAAAGGATTGTTGGCACTATCATTTACTATTTGTGATTGGGTAGCACCGAGAAGCCCGGATCACAGACCTAGGAGACTCAGATTAGATAGGCAGTCCCTGCTCCAAAGAGCTTACTATTTACTTGGCTCACATGCTTAAAGACAGGCATATCTTTAAGAACATTGCTGAACTGGGGGCATGGGGATAATTTGCAACTTTTGTGGGGAAAGGATTTAAGAAGTCCTCCCCTCAATGCCACAGGTTAGTGGTGGAGTTGATCTGCATCAAGTACTGTGGCCCTGAGGACTATGTTGACCCTACTCCTTTCTAGGATGATACTGGATCAGGGTAATGCTGGCGCCACTAGCCCACTCCTACCCCAGTTCTGAAATCCAGACGTCTCAGTGTTATGGAGGAGAGGATAAGGTTTTCCTTGCATGCATTAAGATACAGTCTTGCCTTAGATATACACACGGAGCTCCCACTGTCTTCAGATGAATTTGCATAGGTGTACCCAATGTAAAATAAAGCCTGTAAATGCCTAAATCAGGGGTCAGCAACCTTTGCCAGCCCCCGTGCCAGACCCACCTTCTTCCCCCTCAGCAGGTGCCAGGGGTGGGGCCAGCAGGTGCCGGGGGCTGACCCTTCCCCTGTGTGTGGCTCCTGTCCTCTGCTGGCCTGCTCTTCCTGCGGGGAGCAGGTCTAGCAGGGGACAGGAGCCACGTGCACTGCAACACCAGCTGGCCTCGCGCCCTCTCCCTGCTGGCCTCAGCCTCCAGCTGAGGAGTGGGTGCAACAAGGCACAGGAGCCATGTGGCCCAAGACCTTGATGGGGGGCAGGGCCAGCAAGGGGAGCAGCCACAGCACCAGCACTGTGTGCCACTCAGAATAGGCACTAGGAATAATTTGTATCATAAAACAAATCCAAGCTACACACTAGTTTCATTTAATGTCTAATTATTCCATTCTGCAGACTTTGTGGTTTTGCTTTAATAATCTGATTCTGCTACGGACATACTGTGAAGCAAAAGTGTGTCACTATATTATATTAACATTATATTAACCAAGCCAGCATCTTCTTCAAGAAATACGCCCTCCCACTTTGACTACAATACATTTTTATGACTACTGCCCACCATAAAGAGTCCCATCAGACTAGGGTGCTAAATAGAAGGAAAGCTTCTTGAAAGGAAATCTTAGGTTGATGTGACATACAGAACCATTAATGGGCAGTTGGCCCTGGAGCAATGTTCATCTTCACTGATTGATCACATTTGTTGTAAATGCCTTGGTCAGGCATTATTTTTAAATAATATGTATGTACATTGCCTAGAAGAGGGGATTTAGGCAGTGCCATAAGAGAAATAATAACAAAATGAACAGTGGGTTGTAATCAGACTGGAAAAGGTGGGATTTTCCAAAGCATTTACCATTGGTCTAACCGTGCTCTCATTCACTACAGGGCTTCTTTAGACCTATGGACAAATTTAAGCTGAGGGGTGTGTGTGTATAACAATTTCCCTAGTCCCCCCCATCTTGTGTACCCTACAATTATATTGGTAGTCAAAGTCTATCTGAATGGGCAGAAGCTACATGAGATCTTCTCCTATCCCACCATGAAAGAATGTCTCCTACTGTTCCACCTTCTGTGTACATAGGCTCCTTTACTTTAGGATTTATGTAAGTGGCACAAATAAGGTTGTGATTCATCTACATTAAACCCACAAATTTCGTCACTAGAATATCAGTTGTGGAAATGCATTTTCTATTGTTGATGCTTTTCAGAACCATTTCAGGAAACATGCCTAACTGAATGAACAGGTATAAGAATGCCTCCTTTACTCTCCAGTTGGTTGGATACTGTATATCTGTGTTCTTTGGTTCCTGTACTCACAAAGAGGTGCCTCAGATACAGTATCTCTAAATGTTTTAATAAATCTTGCAGTGAAACATCATTTTTAAAAGATTTCTCCACTCTGCATAATGCACTGTACAGATGTAAAGACTAAACGAGGCTTTCAATAATAAATTGGATGGCAAGAAACAGAGGGATTGCCAAAATGCACTGGAAATTATTAAATATGGAGAACAAATACGTAAAGTGAATCTAATTAACTAGGATGAAATAGTTAAATTTCACTGAAAAATATAGAAAGAAATATAGCGTGGAAACTTTTCTTGGGAGGAAAAAAAGATGAGCCATTCTACTCTTCAATATAGTATTGTCCTGCTACACAAGAAGAATGAAACCAGGGCCATAAATGTCTTAATTAATCCCCATGCACATCTTATAGTGACTCCTGGCATCAAAACTTGCATTTGAAGACAGTGGTATATTGTTCTCTTGGGAATCCATTGTTTTATTTTCTCTAGATGTGTTGCTCAAGATACCAACCACAATTATTGAAGTTTTTTCAAGGTGGACAATCTCAGCCATTGACCCTATAACTGAAAATGAAATATCGTGGGTTACCCTGCCACCATCCAGATTACTTCACATTATTTAGCATTACATTCATCATAAGAACAGCTGACACATAATTATAGTTTATGGGCTATCTTTATAAATAGAATAGAAGATAAGAACCCAAGTATAATAAGGGGATTATTTTTATTCTGTGACTAGATTACAGTAATACTAAAAGTCAGAGTAGTTAACTTAAAAGTGTTTTGAATTTTGTCTCTGTCCCTCCACTCACCACATATGAGGGTTTCAGGTCATTGGCAGGACCCACATATGTATAGTGTTATGTATTTTGGTGTCTTACTTAATTGCCTGGATTGTCATGGCAACTGAGCTCACTTGTTGACACAGCAATAGAGTTAAACTATTAGGGGATAGCTCAGCAGATCCTGCCTGGCTTTTGGTGTTAGTTGAATGAAGAACTCTCACTGTGTTCACCTTCTCTCTGAATCTGTGCTAGTTTCTCTCTGAATACAAGTAGTTTCAATATATAATAAAAGTGGAGACAAGGGTGGGATTGACCTGTGTTGCACTGGCAGCAAAAGAAAAGTAGCAATCAGTGTAAGAAAAACCTTTTTGCTGTTAGGATGGTTGCTGGTCTGTTTACACTAATGGTTCAAACTAAAACAAAAACAGGATTTGCTTTGTTCTGACTGGAGTGAAGCACACCGACTGGTGAACAAAGAATAGTGCTAGCAATTGTGTGTCAATAACCCCAATACACATGAACAAAAGATAAGAAAAAATGAGGAGGCAATGGCAATACTTACGGAGCCCCTGGGACTTTTTGTTGATGCTCTGAAGCAATGGCACACATATACCCAATGTTTTCAGTTTTTTCATAGAATCATAGAATAATAGGGTTGGAGGTCATCTAGTCCAACCCCCTGCTAAAAAGCAGGACCACTCCCACTAAATCACCCCAGCCAGGGTTTTGTCTAACAGGGCCTTAAAAATCTCCAAAGACAGAGATTCTACCACCTCCTTAGGTAGCCCATTCCAATGCTTCACCACCCTCCTAGTGAGAAAGCTTTTCCTAATATCCAACCTTGACCTCCCCAGCTGTAATTTGAAACCATTGCTCCTTGTTCTGTCCTCTGTAACTACTTAGAACAGCCTACCCTTCCTCCTCTTTGGAGCACCCCTTCAAGTAGTTGAAGGTTGCTATCAAATCTCCCCTCAGTCTTCTCTTCTGAGGACTAAATAAGCCTAGTTCCTTCAGTCTCTCCTCATAAGTCATGTGCCCCAGCCCCCTAATCATTTTTGTTGCCCTCCGCTGGACTCTTTCTAATTTGTCCACATCCTTTCTGTAGTGGGGAGCCCAAAACTGGACACAGTATTCCAGATGTAGCCTGACCAGTGTCGAATAGAGGGGAATTATCGCATCCCTCAATCTACTGGCAATACTCCTACTGATGCAGCCTAATATGCCATTGGCCTTTCTGGCAATAAGGGCACACTGTTGGCTCATATTCATCTTCCCGTCCACCATAATCCCCAGTTCCTTTTCTACAGCGCTGCTACTTAGCCGTTCCGTCCCCAGCCTGTAGCAGTGCATGGGATTTTTTCATCCTAAGTGCAGGACTTTGCACTTGTCTTTGTTGAACCTCATGAGGTTTCTTTCGGCCCAGTGTTCCAATTTGTCCAAGTCTCCCTGGATCCTGTCCCTGCCCTCCAGAGTATCTACCATTCCCCCCAACTTGGTGTCATCTGCGAACTTACTAAGCACGCAGTCTATTCCATCATCAAGATCATTAATGAAGATGTTGAATAGAACCGGCCCCAGGGGCACTCCACTTGTTACTGGTTCCCAACCAGACATTGAGCCATTGATTCCTACCCACTGAGCCCTTTGATCTAGCCAGTTTTGGATCCACCTTACGGTCCACTCGTCCAACCCATACTTCCTTAACTTGCCGATGAGAATGCTGTGGGAAACCGTATCAAAAGCCTTGCTAAAGTCAAGGTATACCACGTTAACGAATCTTCCCGCAACCACAAATCCCGTCATCTTATCATAGAAGGAAATCAGGTTGGTCAGGCACGATTTGCCCTTACTGAATCCATGTTGACTGTTCCTGATCACTCTATTTTCCTCCAAGTCTTTCAGGATGGATTCTTTGAGGACCTGCTCCATGATTTTCCCAGGGATTGAGGTGAGGCTGACTGGTCTGTAGTTCCCCGGATCCTCCTTTTTCCCTTTCTTAAAGATAGGTACTATATTTGCCTTTTTACAATCCTCCAGGACCTCCCCCGTTTGCCATGAGTCCTCAAAGATAATGGCCAGTGGCTCTGCAATCACTTACCCCAACTCCCTCAGCACCCTCGGATGCAGTTCATCCAGCGCCATGGACTTGTGCACATCCAATTTCTTTAAGTGTTCCCTAACCTGACTGTTCATCACCGAGGGCCGGTCTTCTCTCCATTCTAGGTTACCCCTGTAGTAGCCTGGGAGCTGGCCCTCCCTGTGAAGACTGAAGTAAAAAAAGCATTGAGTACCTCAGCCTTTTCCACATCATCCACCACGAGGATGCCTGCCCCATTCAGTAAGGGACCTTTTTTGTTATTTCTAATGAAATTACAGAGGCAAAGAAGATGTCAACCTTCCTAAGTATTGTAGGAGATAAAATCTACATCATACTGCACAGTTTAGTGCACCCTGAGAAGCCAGAGACAAAATCTTACAGTGACTTTGTGAAAATCCTGGAGGGACATTTTTCTTCAAAACCACTGGTAATTGCAAAAAGATTTAGGTTCCACACAAGGAATCAAGAATCATAGAATCTTAGGGTTGGAAGGGACCTCATGAGGTCATCTAGTCCAACCCCCTGCTAAAAGCAGGACACACTCCCACTAAATCATCCCAGCCAGGGTTTTGTCTAACCGGGTCTTAAATGTTTCCAAAGATGGAGATTCCACCACCTTCCTAGATAACCCATTCCAAATGCAGCACCACCCTCCTAGTGAGAAAACATTTCCTAGTATCCAACCTCGACCTCCACAGCTGCAATTTGAAACCATTGTTCCTTGTTCTGTCCTCTGTAACTATTGAGAACAGCCTAGCTCCTTCCTCTTTGGAGCACCCCTTCAAGTAGTTGAAGGTTGCTATCAAATCCCCCTCAGCCTTCTCTTCTGCAGACTAAATAAGCATAATTCCTTCAGTCTTTCCTCAGACGTCATGTTCCCCAGACCCCTAATCATTTCCGTTGTCCTCCACTGGACGCTTTCTAATTTGTCCACATCCTTTCTGTAGTGGGGAGCCCAAAACTGGACACAGTATTCCAGACGCGGCCTCACCAGTGCTGAATATAGGGGAACAATCATATCCCTCGATCTGCTGGCAACGCTCCTACTAATGTAGCCCAATATGCCATTGGCCTTTTTTGGCAACAAGAGCACACTGTTGACTCATATTCATCTTCCCGTCCACCATAACCCCCAGGTCCTTTTCTACAGTGCTGCTACTTAGCCAATTGGTCCCCAGTCTGTAGCAGTACATGGGATGTTTTTTATCCTAAGTGCAGGACTTTGCACTTGTCCTTGTTGAACCTCAAGAGATTTCTTTTGGCCCAATGCTCCAATTTGTCTAGGTCTCCCTGAATCCTATCTCTTCCCTCCAGCGTGTCTACCATTCCCCCCAGTTTGCTGTCATCCATGAACTTAGCAAGTGTGCAATCTATCCCATCATCCAGATCATTAATGAAGATGTTGAATAGAACCAGCCCCAGGACTGACCCCTGGGGCACCCACTCATTACTGGTTGTCAGCTAAACATTGAACCATTGATTCCTACCTGCTGAGCCCAATGATCTAGCCAATTTTCTATCCACCTTACGGTCCATTCATCCATCCCATACTTTAACTTGCTGACAAGAATGCTGTGGGAAACCGGATCCTACTTTTTCCCTTTCTTGAAGATAGGTACTATATTTGCCTTTTTCCAATCATCCAGGACCTCCCTGGTTCACCATGAGTTTTCAAAGATAATGGCCAGCTGCTCTGATATCACATCGACCAACTCCCTCAGCACCCTTGGATGCAGTTCATCCGGCTCCATAGACTTGTGCACATCCAACTTCTCTAAGTAGTCCCTAACCTGACCTTCCATCACCAAGGGCTGCTCTCCTTCTCTCCATTCTGTTACCCAGTTTAGTAGCCTGGGAGCTGACCCTGCCTGTAAAGACTGAGGTAAAAAAAGTATTGAGTACTACAGCCTTTTCCGCATCATCCTCCATGAGGATACCTGCCCCATTCAGTAAGGGACCTACACCAAACCTGATCCTCTTATCGTTACTGACAAGAAGAAAGTGAAACAGCAGTTGTGCAATTTGCAGCAGCTCTGAAGAATCTTGCTGAGCACTGAATTTAATGAAATGTTAAATGACACCCTGTATAATAGTTTAGTGTGTAGTTTGCACAGAGAAGCAATACAGAAGTGACTTATTGATAAAGGCCCAGCTCTTTTTGCAGAAGGCCATTGTTGTTGTGGTCTTTATGGAACTGGCCACAAGGGAGGTGCAATAATCAGTGTATCAACCAGCGTGCATAAGGTGTCACAAGTATTTACCCTATGGAAAGCTGGTCACCGTGCATTAGAATGCTGGTGAAAAGACCTAGTGTGTTGACAATGTGGAAGGGGACACAATGGCTATGTCTACACTTACTAAAATTAGTTTGAATTAGTTAGTTTGAACTAACTAATTCAAACTAATTTTAGTTAGTTCAAATTAGCTTAATTCGAACTAGCGTGGCCACACTGGAATGTTAGTTCGAACTAAGCAAGCATTTGCTTAGTTCGAATTATCGATCCCCATTCATTTCAATGGCCGGTTAATTCGAACTAAGAAATTAGTTCGAATTAACATGGCCACATTGGTTAATTCAAACTTGTTAGTTCGAATTAACCCCTTAGTTCGAATACCCTATTCGAACTTATTAGTTTGAATTAAGGAAGCCCTTAATTCGAACTAACTAAAGCCTAGTGCAGCCATGGCTTTAGTTAGTTTGAATTAAGCCTTCTTAATTCGAACTAACATGCCAGTGTCGACATAGCCAATGAGTATACCTGCAGACAAAAGGAAAAGGCGTCAAACAGAACAGGCGAATCAGAGAAATCAAACTGACCAAACAGGAAAATCTGCATGCAATAGAGCAGAGTTAGGATAATCAAAGTGATACCCACTCAGAAGAAGAAGTGCCATTCCATGTCCACTGTTGGAGGGTAAAGGTGTACACATGGAACTGGACACCAGCATAGAAATTTTGCTGGTCTTAGACTCCATGTATAATAAGAATCTAAAGCATCTTCTGCTTAAGCTAACAAAAAATGTTGTGAAGATGTGCACTGGGGAAGCTGTACCCATGTTTGGCACTATGGATGCCAAGGTGCAGCTCAATGGACAGACTGCTAAATTTCCACTTTTTGTGATGGAAAGCGATTACCCAGCCTTAATGGGAAGGTCATGGATTAGGAAGATCTAGCTGAACTGGGCAGAAGTGCACAGTATGACTAATGAAAAAAACAGGTCTGGCAGCTGTATTAAAAAAACATGTTGCTGTTCTCAGAGGATGACCTGGTAAGTATGAAGGGAATCAATGTGAAACTTAACATTAAGTCTGACAGCCAACCAAAATATGTGAAAACCAGAAATGTGCCATATGCCATCAGACCAAAAGTTGAAGTGGATCTAGAGCTCCTGGTCAAAAATGGAGTCCTAATACCAGTTACCCACAGCCAATGGGCAACCCCAGTTGTTCCAGTCTTGAAGAAAGATGGGTGGACTGGTGAGGTTTTTAAGGTCACAATTTACCTGGTGTTGTGTGCAAAGAAATAACCTCTTTCCTGCATTGATGACCTCTTTGCTGGTTTGGTTGGTGCACAAAAGTTCATCAAGATTCATCTGAGTCAAGTTTATTTATAGATACATGTCAATGAGAAGTACCAAGAGCTGTTGACTATCATGACGAATAAAGGGCTGTACCGATACTGTCACTTGCCATTTGGCATAACATTGGCTCCAGCTTTATTCCAGAGGGCTATGAAACAGATCTTGAGTGGCTTGCCAGAAGTCCAGTGCTATCTTGACAACGTCCTGGTCACTGGCAAGAATGAGGAGGATCACCTTAAGAAATTGGAAGTTAACCTATAAAGACTGATAGAGTATGGCCCATGAGTTCGCAAAGACAAATGTGAATTCTTCTAGCCCTCTGTTAAATATTTGGGACATATCATAGATGCTAATGACCTTTGTAAGGCTCCTCCAAAAACCAAGGTAATTATGGTTTCTCCATCTCCTCAAAATGTAAGCCAGCCTCACTCTTTTTTATGGCTATTAAACTATTATGGAAAGTTTATTCCACACTCAGCAACAATACTAAAACCACTACCTGAGCTCTTCAACAAGAATAAGATCTGGAAGTGAACTGAAGCCTGTGATGTTGCCTTTAACAAAGCTAAATGTGCATTGCTAAATTCAAATGTTCTGGCACATTTTGATCCATACTTACCTCTACAGTTGGCCTGCAATGCCTTCTCCCCTGTTCAAGCAGATATAATATTCTCACCTGTTTGAGCTATTGTTAGACCTGCATCAATAACACCTTCTGGTGCAATACCAGAATTCTGTCATAATCCACCTAGAGAGATAGGCATCCTCAATGACTGGATCTTTAGCTAGGGGCAAACCCATGTTTACTTGGTAGAATAATCTCCAGAGTTTAGCTGGGAAACAAGGCAGTCTACCCTCATTCTCTAGTTTAGCAAATGTTCTATAAATGGTTGTTTTCATTATGGGGGAAGAAATACATTGTGTATTTTGGTGTCTTACCTAATTGCCTGATCTGCTGTAGAAACTGAGACCACTTAGAGTTAGATCAGAGGTCAGCAACTCCCAGCACATGTGCCAAGAATGGCACGTTAGCCACTTCTGAGTGACACACAGTGCCCTCTGGGGTGTCACTGAAATTGAAGTTCCTGCTATCGAAAGCTGCTCTGGGTGGCTTCTTTCAGCTGGTGCTGATGGGGGTGCCTCCAGGCACACTACCAAAAGAAGATGCCCTGAGCAGCTTTCCACGGCATGCCTGGGGACTGCACGCTCCCCCCTTCCCCAAGTTGCTGCCAAAATAAGCTGCCTGGAGTGGTTTTCCACAGTAGGAGGCACTCCAGCCATGGCTACCACTGAATTTTCAGGCAGCAATAGGGTTTTTGGGGGGAAGAGTTGGGGAGGAGGAGCCAGCTCAGGGGTCAGCAACCCTGATAGACTATTAGAGGATAGCTCAGTCAGTGCTGGCTGGTTTTTAGTGTTAACTGAATAAAGAACTCTTCTTCTGTTCACCTCCTCTTGGAGTCTGTGCTAGTTTCTCTCTGAATACAAGTATTTTCAAGTGATTTGACTGAACATATAAGTCCAATGATGGCCCTTGTCCTAGCTCATATTTAGTGTCACCACTGCAATGGCCTATTTGGAATGCACACAACTCTCACCTCTACAACATTGGGAGGCAATTGTCTACAGCCAATGCGTTATTGCATTTCTAGCTGCTGATGTTATCTCCTGTGCAGGAATGCCACAAGGGTTTAGCTTCTGTGGGCTCTGCAAACTGAGGGGTAAAACGCAACTGTATAAAAATATATAGCATCACTTAAAGAAACAAGTACTCTCAGATCTCATGCTTCTGGGTATAATCTTAGAAGTGACTATACTATTACACTTGTAAATAAATGGCCTTTTACTGCCAATCTTAAACTGAAATTCCTCTGGAGAATTTAAAGGAATCAGACATTCCTACAAGATGTTTCACATGCCCTTTCAGAACATTTATCAACACCAGACTAAAGGCATCAGCAGGTTTTACATGGATACTGACAATAAGAGTGAAATGGTTGCCAGGGTTCCCACAACCCAAAGACAAAAGAGCCCTGCTCGCTGATGTAATTCCTGCCAAACACATTGCTGCACATGTTACTTTGAGCTGTGATATAAGAGATCCTGAAAGCCATGAAAAGAACAACTTACAGTTCATGGCTCAGGGTCTTGTGGAAAAGGCAAGAAATCTGGGAACCAGAAAGACTTAAGTACCCTACATAGCTACAACTACCACTTAAGTAACATCTGTACATCTGAAGTAGACTTGAGTGGAAGATCTTGAAGAGGCAGTAAATAGCCACTGAGTTGGCAAAATGTGGTTTTAAAACACTGTGTTAAGTCACAAGTATAATCCATAATTTAGTAATTAATTGGAATTTATATTACAATCTTCTGTATTTTCATTGAGATGTGTTCAAATCCCCCTTTATTTTGGGAGACATAGAAAAAGATAGATGTTCTCTTTCTCCTAATCCCTCTCCCCATCACCACTGTAGTTAATATTGTTAGATTTGGGTAAGAACTCTTTCTACCAGAGATAAAAATTGTATTTGAAACTTTTTTCAATAGAAAATGCAGATTCAGTGACAACAAAAAGTGTCATGTTGATGTCATCGAATTGTTTGTCTTGGGGAAAAAACACAATCCAAAAATAATAAAACATTTTGTTCTGACATTTTCAAAATAAAACATTTTGATGTTTTTGTCTAAGCAAATTTTCATTTTGGAATATTCTTCAATTTCATTTTTTAAAAATGGAAATATGTAAACAAAGACTCAAAATCAAAATTAAACATTTCATTTTGGGGAAAACAAAATGATTTTTTAATCACTGAAAATTCTGTGTTTCAGTCAAGCCAAAAATACTGACCCCCCCCATTTTTATTGGATCTGCCAGTGAACTGAAAAAAATATTATACACACAGCTCTACTTCTTTCTAGAAAGTCTTGGTTATGCTGAAATTAAGGTTGAGAATACATAATAGTAATTGAAAGGTTAAAAAAAAAATAAAAATCTTAAAAATTATTAAAATAAACTCAAATAATTCGATCAGTGGAAACTCAAGAAATTAAAAGTTAAGAAGAAACCGGACGATTTGAATCAGGTTTAACAGTCTTCACAAACTGATGTTCTCCTCTTCTGTGTACCCCTCTTCATGGCCTCTGGATCTCATTTCAAGGGCCATGTCTTGTTCTCTCCTTTACCTGCATACTGCCTTTGTACTTCCTCAGTCTTGTTTTTCAGGCATCTTTTATCTCTTCTTCATCTATGATCTTAGCCAAATTTATATTGACTCAGTTGAGCAAATGCAGAGATTTTTTCACCATAGTTGGAATGAATCTAAATATTGGGTTAACAAAAGTTAAAACTTTCATTTGCCTTAAATATCTCACCTTAAATAATAATGAAAATAAAAGCATTAAGTGAAAATAGGCAGATTACTGACATCCAACAGTGAAGTTGAGAATTGCCATTTAAAAAAAAAAGCTTTACAAAAAGTAGTTTTCTCTTCTGTACAAACTGAACGAGTCTAGCATAATATTTTTCTTTATTTTTCTCCAAGCTGCTCTGAAATGATTGATAAACACAGAAGAAAGGAGAGAAAATATGATGAACAACATAATAGTTCCGTGCCTGCAGAAGAAGAAAGGCTATGAAGTTCTTTTCCCGTTCCATATGTGTTTATTGGCAGCAGATTCGGTGACTTTATTTAATTCTTGTATTGTGCAGTGCTATCCTTCAGTCATCTTCCCAGTTTCCAATATTCCGATGTTCAAAATGAAAAATAAAAAGAAGCTGATCTGGTCAAAAGCTCAGTGAAACTGAGGCCATGTACACACGATCACTTTATCGCGCATTAACGGTCATTACCGCGCGATAACAACAACAGCATACACATGTGCAATAGGGCTCCTGCACGTCAACAGCCCAGTTGTAGTGCAATACAAAAACCACCTCGACGAGGGTGGTAGTAGTTAACACGGAACAGCTGTTGCGCCTTTCGACTTGTGTGTATGCTTACCGCGCAATGATTGGCCCCCGGAAGTGTCCCAGAATTCCAAAGTCATCCTCTCTGGTCTTCCTCCCACCCGCTTTGTGGCCGTGATGAAACAGTCCCCACCCTGTTTCGATTCCCGGGATTTTCGAATTTCTCCTCTGTTTCACTTCCTGTTCTCTTCCTCGTGGAGTGGAGTGCAGCTCCAAGCTTCACTAGCAATGGCGGCCCATCGTGGAAGACACGCACCCATTTGGAGCATGGCAGAGGTGCTGGACCTGATCAGCATCTGGGGAGAGTCTGCTGTGCAGGCGCAGCTACGCGGCAGCAGGTGAAATTTCGATACATATGGCATAATTTCTCGGGCCATGTCAGAGAGAGGTTATGATAGAGACACTATGCAGTGCAGATCAAAGGTGAAGGAGCTAAGAATAACCTATCACCGAGCGAAGGAGGCAAACTGCCATTCAGGATCAGCGCTTGCTACATGCGGGTATTACAAGGAGATCGAAGCCATCCTCAGTGGGGATCCCACAACCACTGCAAAGAGTCCCGTGGACACATCGGCCCCCCCTCATCCACTGAATGCCAGAGCCAAGCAGAATGAGGATGTGAGCGATGAGGAGGAGGAGATGGAGGATGACCTGGAGGAGAGCGCAACAGCGTGTAGCCAGGAGCTCTTCTGTACCCCCGCTGAGACGTCCACCCAACACATGAATTGCAGCATGTCCTCTGAGGTGGCAGAGGGGGATTCAGGTAAGTTTCTCTTCCGTGCAGCTATGGCTCCTGCTAAAAAATCATTGTCCGGGGCGGGGGTGCTTGCTGTCTTGGTCCCCGGTGTGCATGCTCTTTACTATGCATTCATTAGAAGTGCATCAGCACAAGCAGTGATTGTCAAAAAATCATCTGTATTTAAGTCACTAAAGGTTTCCTCGATGTACTGCCAGAGCCTCCTACTCAGGTTAGATGAGATAGTGTATGTGTCTACGCTCCCGTATAAGGATACTCGGCCTCGCCAGCTGCAAAGCATAGCACTAGGAACCATGGCAGAACACAAGGCAGCAGCATACGGTCCCGGCTGGCATCTGGTGGCATGTACGATATGTATTCTAGCTGGCAGGGGCACTCTGAGGAGAGAGATATTGGGTTCCATCTGTGTGCCCTGTGCAGAATGTTAGCCCCCAGTAAGGTTTCTATTAGGATGTACCTTGTCCGCTTCAGCAAAGCATAGAATGTTGACTGCCCTGTACCTTCCAGTGGAATGTGCTACTGGAAGGTTACATTGGTTATCTATGCTATGAGTGAACAATAGATTTATTATTCTTTTTTTTATTAGATTCGACCTTCACAAGGCCGGTGTCTACCCCAGCTGACCGCATGAGAAACATTTGGCGGCGTGCTCGAAGAAACAGGGAGGATATGTTTCAGGAGCTGATGAAAACAACAGAGGCATCCGGGAGGGAGAGTCGAGCCTGGAGAGAGGAATCCCAACAGAGGAGGCAGAAACACAGGGACGAACTGATAAGCATCATGAAGGAGCAAACAGAACTGCTCAAGAGCATGATTGCTCTGCAGACCCAGGCGATTAATGTACGGGCTCCACTCCAGACAGTTCAGCCGGATCTGCCTCCCACACCCCGTAGTCCTTCAAAGCATTTCTTTGAAGGCCACCCGTCCCCCTGGTATACTGCAACATCCAGTCCCTCACAGAGCTACTTTTTAGAGACCTGCAGCTACACCCACCTGTAACCCCTCCAAAACCCCCCAACCACCACCACCCCTCTTTTATCTTTTAATAAAAACAGTAACAAAAAATTTGAAGAGTGACTTGTATTTGTATTTGTATTTGTGACTTGTATTTGTATTTGAGTGAAAATCTCATAAGGTGCACTTGATGTGTCCTTGAAGTGAACTATGGGAGGGCATCATTGAAATGCTCCCTGAGTGCCTCCCCTATGTGAGCAGCTCCTTGTTGGGCCCCCCTAATACTCCTAGTGGCTGGCTGTTCGTATGCTGCCTCGAGGAGCTGTGCCTCCATAGCCCACCCCGGGGAAAGCTTTTCTCCCCTATTTTCACAAATGTTATGAAGGACACAGCATGCCTCAATTACAGCAGGGATGTTGTCCTCGTCCAAGTCCAGCCTCCCATACAAACAGTGCCAGCGCCCTTTTAAGCGGCCGAAGGCACACTCCACAGTCATTCTGCAGCGGCTCAATCGGTAATTGAACCGCTCCTTGCTGCAATCCAGGTTCCCGGTGTACGGCTTCATGAGCCATCGCATTAGTGGGTATGCTGGGTCTCCAAGGATGACTATGGGCATCTCCACATCCCCCACAGTAATTTTTTGATCGGGGAAGAAGGTACCCCCTTGCAGCTTCTGGTACAGTCCAGTGTTTCTGAAAATGTGGGCATCATGCACCTTTCCTGACCACCCAGCATTGATGTCCGTGAAACGCCCCTTGTGATCCATGAGTGCTTGCAGCACCATGGAGAAGTAGCCCTTCCTGTTTATGTACTCAGTCACAAGATGGTCTGGAGCCAAAATTGGGATACGTGTGCCATCTATGGCTCCCCCACAGTTAGGGAATCCCATGGCAGCAAAGCTGTCCACAATCTCACGAACATTGCCCAATGTCACCGTCCTCCGTAGCAGAACGCGATTGATGGCTTGGTACACTTGTGAGAGGGCTCATCTGACGGTGGACCTCCCGACTCGAAACTGGTTTGCAACCGACCGGTAGCAGTCAGGAGTCGCCATCTTCCAGACAGCAATCGCAACACGCTTCTCCACGGTTAGGGCTGACCTCATGTTGGTGTCTTTACGTCGCAGGGCAGGGGCCAACTCTGAACACAGTTCCAGAAAGGTTGCTTTCCGCATTCAAAAGTTCTGTACCCCCTGCTTGTCATCCCACAGCTGCATAACAATGCGATCCCACCACTCTGTGCTCGTCTCTCGTGACCAGAAACGGTGTTGCACCATGTGCAGATGATCGGTGAAGGAGCTGAACAATGTGGTGCTGTTGCTCTGCAGGGGATCAATCAGCCCCTGCTCCTCGGTGTCCTCATCTGATTCGGAGCTCATTGCGTACTGAGCAACCAGCCGAGATGTATTTAGAATGCTGAATGCGACAGTGAAGATTAGAGCAGGATCTATGCTGTCGCAGTTATAATTGCTTGCAAGTAGTGCGTCACTGCACTGTTGAAAATAGGCGCGAGTTGCTATTGGCAACGAGGAAGATGCAAGGGGAACACAGTGCACCATGGGAAAGTCAGAGTTTACCCATGGCGCTTTGTGTTCCTTTCCTTCATCCCAGGATTCCAAGTGCCGATTGAGGGAAAATTGAACTGTGGGATAGGTGCCCAGAATTCATTGCGCTATACTGCGATATTGCAAAGAATTCTGTTGCATTGCAAGGAGTGACTTGTGTATGCGCTCTCCCGCAATAAAGGTCACATGTTTTTTATAGCGCGATTGCCATTTTGCGCTTTAATCTGATCGTGTGTACATAGCCTTACAGTAATACCTCTCATCTGGAATACAGGAATTCCTATACCAGAACTGCATAGATGATCAAGCTGGTCATATAAGGGTAAATTTTCAAATGCACTTAGCCACTTATCACCCATTCACTTTCAATGGGAGTTAGTTGTCCAAGTGCCACATGTATCTCTGACAGCCACTCCCATAATCAAAATGTCTTTAGAGGTCAATGCCCCTAAATGAGCATTCATTATGATATTGATCCCTGTAGGGTTTTTTTGGTTTCGCTTTTGGTTAAATGGTTGCCTGATTATTGATTAAAACTGAAAAATGAACACAACGAAGTGGGGACCATCAGTACATAGCACAGTGTGGCCCTGGTCTGCAAAAGGGGCTTCTAACACTAACACAGCATCAATCATAACACAATAATAATAAATCTCTTTTATTCTGCAACAAATCAAAGAGCAATATATTAGCTAAAGAAACAATCCTGTTAAATATCTACTTCTATTTGACCCCATATATGTACTTGGGATCTCAGTGTAGCAACATTTAGGATGAGAAAAATGACAAGTAATATCTGAAAGAACAACAGGTTTGTTATTGTCACTTTTCTATTGCATGATAAACTAGCCTAAATGCTTGCATGAAAAGTCCTTGCTTTAGATATTTAAAAATCATATTAGTAACCCAGCAACAATTTTTCTTTAACATTTTAGATGGCAAGCCAGGTTTTGGGTCAATGAAGTTCAAAGCAGGAGGAGGAAGAGTTTCCCAAAGTGTTTTTTTCCCCCATCCTCCCATATTCATTCTGGGCAGGGGGGAGATTAAAAATGCTTTTAAAAAAACTTAGCTGAATTGTGAATGTTCCAATTTCATTGAGAAAAAACACACCCCATCCCCATATTGTTTTTGTTTTCACTAAATTTTCCAATTTCCATGATCCTTTTTTCAATACAATTTTTTTTCCATTTGAAAAAGTGTTGAGCTTTATGCTGTTTGTATTATTCATTTATAAATTAAATTAAAACTCTCCATCTTCTAATTCACATGAAGCTGCAACTGAATTTCTAGGCTTCTTCAAAGAAATGCTGCAAAAACTAGGGGCTCTTGGTACAGAATTTAGTCAAGATTGGTGCAGACACCATGGATGGAATTTTGGCTAAAAGCAAGCAGTTACCACACTACAGTCATATGCTCAGTACCCTTGATCACTCTCAGCCAAAGAAATTCATGATTTTTGCAGCTATCAAAGAATATTACCTTTAACATGGGCAGACTCAGTAAAAGGATGGAAGTCACCAAAGAGACCTTTGCACTTCTTCCTTAAATATATACACTTTGATTTTTAATAAAAACAAGAATGTAGGAAATGTCAAATAAGAACACTCCAACTAGTTTTGTATTTTAGTGCCTTTTTTCTAACAATGACAGATGCTAAAAGCTTCAGAGGAAGCTGTGGATTTCCCATAATGCACCTAAATTGTGCTATGCTATTTGATAGGGGAAATGGTTTCTTTTTGAAGTGGACTGTGTCTTTATAGTAGATGTTTTATGGGCATTTACTATATATTTTATATTATTGGATTTTTTAGAGGAATGATAGATTAGCAAATTAGAAGATCAGGGAGGATTATTTACCACAGTACAGTTATCCAGCTTGATTTTGATAAACCCAGTGACAGATTTATTATTATTTTTCCACATTCCCTTCAGATATTAAGAAAAAACTCAACAGCATATTGAAGTTGTGTGACTGTGGCAATAAAAGGATTTGAAAGCTGGTCCACATACAGATTGTGCTAAATCAACCTCAGTATTCTGACTAGATTATGGATGGAACACATTGGACATCTACATCAGTCAGCTCCTGGGTTTAAGGCTTTGGTCCATAGGTATTTGTTATGGAACCATTAACTTCTGGTGTAAGCAGTCACCGGGATTTGGTCCTGAAAGATGTTGAGGACCCTGAGCTCTCTTTTCCATCAGTGAGTTGAGGTTGTTCAGGACTTCTCACAATGAAACCTACAACCAGATCTGCTCTGATCCCTCAGACAGAAACAAACACCTACAAGATCTCTACCAAACATTCCTAAAACTACAATACCCACCCGGGGAAGTGAAAAAACAGATTGACAGAGCCAGACAGGTACCCAGGAGTATCTTACTATAGGACAGACCTGACAAAGAAAACAACAGAACACCAGCGGTCATCACCTACAGCCCCCAGTTAAAATCCCTCCAGCACATCATCAAAGATCTACAACCTATCCTAGAAGATGATCCCACACTCTCTCAACCTTTGGGAAGCAGGCCAATCCTTGCTTACAGACAGCTCCCCACCCCAACCTAAAGCAAATACCAGCAACCGAACACTATACAATAAGAACACTAATCCAGGACCTGTCCCTCCAACAAAGCCTGTTGCCAACTCTTTCCACACATCGACTCAGTGATACCATCACAAGTCCCAATCACATCAGCCAAGCCATCAGGAGCTCATTCACCTGCACATCCACTAATGTGGTATATGCCATCATATGCCAGCAAGCTCCTCTGCCATGTACATTGGCCAAACTGGACTGTCCTTACACCAAAAAATAAATGGACATAAATCGGACATCAGAAGTGGCAACATCCATAAACCAGTAGGATTACACTTCAATATCCCTGGACACTCAGTAGCAGACTTGAAAGTTGCTATACTCCAACAGAAAAACTTCAAAAACAGACCTCAGGCTATGTACACACGATCACTTTATTGCGCGATAAGGCTCCTTATCGCGCAATAAAGCTGACTGTGTACATACGATCATTTTTCTTGTTGCGCGGCAACACCATCTTGCTGCGCAACAGTAAAACCACTCAACACGAGAGTGGTAAGCATTACTGTGGAACAGCTGTTCCACAGTAATGCTTGTGTGTATGCTTTTTCCGAGATAGACAGCCTCCGGAAATGTCCCAGAGTGCCAATCGAGGGCACTCTGGGACATTGGAGCTGTCAAATATGTCAATTTCACTGCTCTGGTTCGAGCAGTCACCCGAAGCCCCGAGGCTGAGCTGGGGGCTGGCCCGAACCAGCGAGGGTTCGAGCCAGCCCCCTAGCTCAGTCCAGGGGTTCGGGTAGTGGCATGGGCTGCGGCCCCACCATGCACTGCTCTTCTATCGCAAAGGAACATTCACACGGGTGAATGCTCCTTTGCGATAGAAGCAGCACGTGTGTACATGCGAAAGCGCTATGTTTATAGCGCTTTCCTTGTCCCACAATAGCTTATTGCGGGACAAGTTTATTGTGTGTACATAGCCTCAGTGTGAAACTGCAGAGCTGGAACTGATTTGCAAACTTGACACAATCAGGGTGGGTCTGAACAGGGACTTGAAATGATTAACACATTAAAAAAAGTAATTGTCCTTGTTCACACATTCTCTCCTTCTAAGCAACTGATGTGAATGGGCCTCATCTACCCTAACTGAACTGACTTTGCTAACACTTGCCTTCCTTCACCCTGGCATGTGTATGTACATCGTCTAAACTGTAGTTTCTACTTCATGCATCTGACAAAATGGGTTGGAGCCTATGAAAGCTTATGCCCGTAGAAATGTGTTAGTCTTTACGGTGCCACAGGACTGTCATTGTTTTTAATGAAGCCTTTAATTAGGCCAGTATAATTTTTGCTTCCTATTTTATTAAGGACAAATAATTCCATAGCAGAGCCTAGTGTTGCTAGTACCTGAAGCCATTCTAAGACTAAAGAATCCTCTTCAGGTCAATGTGGGCCTGGCACCTCATGCAATTATTGATATTTTTTGCAAAGTATAAAAATCGACCTAATTGGGATAGCATATTTTACTCTCTTTGCACATGAATAAATTACTATGCAAGATGCAAGGTTTGAGAATCAGGCCCTGGCTGTCAGACTTACCTAGTTTTCTGGAAACATTCAGATTTGCAGTTACAGTTGAGATTCATGAAGACAAATACACATGGGGTTTGTGACCTCAGCATTCCACTGGAATAAACTAGGGTTACTGGCACCAGTGTTGTATACAACCTGTCTGAGGAAAATTGCATGCTGAAAGGGAATATAAAAGTTGAGGAGCAGGGGAGACAGTTAGTTCAGCATTCTTTACATTCTAAGCACACTGAGAGAAAAACAAGCAGGACAACGTAATAGATACTAGGACAAGACAGACTCCATTTTTATATTCCCTTTCAATTCACTGTTTGCTCTGTGCCTATTTTGACTACTTAAAACAGAGGTCTTGTTTTATTTATGTGAACATTTAGAGCTTAATTTTCAAACGGTATAGAGCAAGGTCTGAGCAGTTTTAAACAAGATCCTTTAAATGTGCATCTCTGTTTGCACCCACAATCCTTACAGTTGTGCACAGAAATCAGATTTTTGCATATGCAAATAGCACACTAGCTAATTGTACGTGCAGTTACCTGCTTAGCATGTTCATTCATAGTAATATCATAGGTAATCTCATGTATTGTCCTGGTGCCTTTGTGTTTGAAAATCTGGCCCTAAAGCTCTTACAGCACTTTGCATAAGTTTGTCCAGGTGTCCTTTACCATACTTCTCCTCTACTACTGTTGATCAATGTACGGGATGCCAGCTAGTTTTGGGTGTAGTAGCCCAGAAATTGGGCTACAGTTGTGCGGCATGTAGATAGTTTGATATAGTGGTCCTTTACAATGAAAGATGTGATATATATGTAAAACTCTATTATAGTCCTGTCATTTTTATTTTGTTATAAATGAATTATTACACATCCAATTGGTCAACTGGGTTATAACTACTAAGGAAGATTTCCTCTTCTTTAAGTCATTTACATTATCAAGCCTTCTCTCTACACTCTCAGTCTTTATCATGTAATAGAAAAAAAAGTTCAAAGGTCAATAGAACAGCTATCTCTTTTCACCACTTGTTTTATGATCTGCTCATTTACGATGCAGAGAAGTAAGACACTTGAGGATTTTTGATGGTCAATATTATAGGAAGGATTCTTTATGTGATGTAGCACCGTAAGGGTATGTTTAAACTGCAGCTGGGAGTAAGCCTACCAGCCTGGCACAAGCTAGTGCACTCAAAATAGCAGTGTGGATGTTTCAGCTGTGACAGAAACTTAGGCTACCCACCAAAGTTCAGACCCATGAGATCAGGTGGGTTTGAAAGCCCGAGTTGTAACATGCATACTGGTATTTTTAGCTTGAGCTAAGCTAGTAGCAGTCTGTGTGTCTGGGCTGAAAGGCTCACTCCTAGCTGCAGTGCAGACCCTGATTTGTCAAGTAGGAAATTCAGTCTAAGAAATCCATATCTGTAGTTATCTATCTGGGTACATTGTCTCCCTTCTCTGACCAAACTCTAATAATTTGTCTTTACTTGCATCTCCCCAAACATCAGCAATCAAACTTGAAGGACAAAGAAAGCTTTGATTTTCTTAAAATTGTGTCCATTACCCTTCCTCGTCTTCATCATATATAATAGATGACATTTATCTTAAGGTTATTATAATGCATTTCGCTACTTTTCACTTGGGTTCCAATCCAAATGGCATCCATGGGAATTGGACTAGGCTCTTCATGCCCACCATTTTCTTACGTCATTGAAAACCATTTGAGATTGTACTCAGGCATCTCCTAAAGACATCATCCCTGAAATATTTATTACTACTGCTACTACTTCTACAGAATATAAAATGTTTTCATCCTTTCACTGCTCTCAAAGGACATTAAAGAAGCAGGTAAATGTTAGAATGGAGTGAATAATTTTCAACAAATTATTTATTCAGTAAATTTCACCTTTTTTCCCAGTTGTCAATAAACAGATTACAATTTTTTGGTATTTCTTAGTTATCTGAATTATTTCATGTTTTTTCCCATGGACGTTCTAATTTTGTTTTAAAAATCAGCTGCTGCATTGCTTCCTTCCCCCAATCCTCCTGATGTTTGCTTTCTCTAAGGCCTTGATCCTGCAACCTGATCCTCATAGATGGAGGACTTTGACTGTTTGGAGGTAGTCAATGGGCCTTGTGTGTGTGTGCTAGAGTTCTACCTGTGTGGATCAGATTGCAGCACTGGAATTTTAATGAGCTCTTGCATATAGCTCTGAAACATCACCTCTATGAAGTGGTCACAGGGTGTTTTGGCTGTTTAGAGAAGGTTTCAGATTCAGCTCTACCCTTTACACAGAAAAGAGATACTCAAACCTATATAGTTCAAAGGAATGCATAGGAAGCCAGAGGGGGTGGCAAGGCATTGTGGGAAGGATGCCAGAACGATAGAAGAAGCAGCCTTCTCATAGAGTGGAAAGAGACAAGGAGGGAGTGTAAGAATTGCTGGTGAGTAATTGTTTCTGGCATGTCCAACATCAATTTGTATACAGGTAAAATGTGCTTATGTTAGTGTAAATAAAAAACAATCAGCTTTCCGTTCTTTCTGACTTGTTAATTGCCTGTTTTCTGTTCAGCATTACATTCTAGCACACTGTTAATACAGCAGCCCTCTTACTAGCTACTGCCAACAGCCAGCGTACAAGTCAGCGGTTTCACAGAAGTATCATGATTCCATCGATTTATCTTGCTTCATCCCTGTGGGTTTCTGGCACTTAATGTATAATTGTTATGCCATAACCTGGTTTACTTTTCAATAATTTCATGTAATGTGATCAATAATAACTGCAATCCCAGTTTCACCCAATAGCTTTTCAAATCTTCCCAGCTTTTACCGATTTGTGTCCTTTTCTAACTGACCTTCAACTGCAAATGCTGTGGTTGACAGATCTGTGCCTTGTATAAGCATCCTCATACTTAATTCAGTTTCATCTCTGGCTCTTTTCTTTTGTCAATATGTTTCTGTCTTTATCCTTCAATTTCAATGACATTTAACCTTGTGCAGATTTGACGTGTGGCTTTCTAACATACTATTCCATCACTGCTTTCTACAGCCAGATGTCAATCCAGCTTTTTATCTGTACATGGACTGAAGATTATTGGCTCCTTTTAACACATTTTATTTGCTTAAGTATGGCGATGTTATTTAAAGAACCATCCATTAAACAGTTTGAAACTATATAATTTAGCACTATTATATCAATTCATAGTGTTTTCATAAATATTCTATATTAATGTATTACTAATGCAATGTTCTTATGAATAATATTTGCTTGTCAATTCCATTAAAAACCCCATTCTTCAGGATTTATTATTGGATCTTTTGAAAGCACGTCTCAGCTGTGACATCAACTCCTCCCCAAATAATCTCAAGGCTTCCTTTCTGACGTCTCCTGACTGTGTAGTATTTTCGAACCTCTCTCAGGCTTTTGTGCTCTTCTATTTTACATTGTAAAACACTACCAAAACCAACAACACAATCTTCTCACCTGAGCCCCTGAATTTGCAATGCAATCCTCTAATATGGATCCCTGTCTTCCTTGGCATATTTTGCATGAAGATGCTATTACAATATCCCATTGTTCCAGAAGATATCACAAGTAAAACTCTTCAGGATTTTAAAAATGAATTTCAGTTATTTTACTATAATTGAAAATCTTCAGAAGCAGCCAGATGGAGTATTTTATCAGAACAACAGATATGCCATATCCTTATGATTGTGTATTGTCAATCATAATGATACCTTATTCCTTAAAGTAAGGGATATAAATAAAATACATATTCAGCATTGTAAATGTCAATGTATATATTTAGATTTGATAAGGCTTGCACAAAATTCTTGTGTCAAATATGCTAAAAAGTGAGAAGCTGGTTCTATATATACAGAATCTAAAAAGGATCAAAGATTACAGTATTTCTATTATAACAAGCCATTTTAAATTTATACCCTTCCACTGTTTTGTTTAAATTCTGTGTCAGGAAAAAGGATTCGTTCTTTTGATATTCCAGAGCTTCTTCCTGTTTTTGCCATCATCTTTGTCACAAGAACAAGACACATGAATTTCAGTGCCTGACACAGGCTTATGAGAGGCAGAACACTAAACTGTGCTTTCACCGTTTTGAAATTCAGTATTTTGATTGGCTGGACAGCCTACCTCTGTCTAACCACTACCAAGGCTGTAAAGTGAGAAGAGGCCAGTCAATCAAATTCTAGAATAAGTAAAAGGTCAGAATAGTTAATACATTACTGTCTTTCAGCAAATGTACAAGGTTCTAAAAACCTATTGATGTGACAGAGAGTAGAGAAAATAACACAACATGATTCATTAACATGAGAAAGAGTATAACAAAAATAGAAAATGATATAAATGCAACCATTTACATTCTGGTTTTATTATTGCAATATTGCCATCCTGCAGTGCCATAGCAGGGTGAATGAAGTAAGAATTGTTTTTCATTCTGTGGTGCCTACATTCAAAACGAAGTATGAGCATTCCTGGTGAATCCCAGTTTAACAATTATGTCTTATATTCAGCCATTTGAGGGTTATTTTTCTAATAAAATATACATATTCAATCTTGGAAATTTAATTAGACCTGTAAGCTACTCAGAAACTATCAGTGCTTTTTTTGTTTTTGTTTTTTTTAAAAAAAGGTGCTTGTACTTGGCCAGGGACCTGGGGCTGTCAGCAGCATCAACAGGAGCTGGGGACACATCACTGTGAAAAAAGGCACCAGTATTCAGTACCCCTGAGTACCATCACAAAGAACACCCTGGATATAGTGTTGATGAGAGCCAGTACCTGAACAAACCACCAGATACCATGGTGGTGAGTGACCTTTTAAAAACCTAGACAGAATATAATATTCATTAGTTCAGTTTTCTATCTTTTTCTAGCAAGCCTGTTATTCATGCCCCTGGCATCATTTTGTGGGGTTCTCCGCTAATCCTTGTATCCAAAAGTGGTCTCATGTAGGCACCTGCTAAGACTTGTTTGGCTGCCCTTTACAGTGTTAATATACAAAGCCTGAGTCTATGTACACAGGATCAGATTAAAACGCAACATGGCAATCGCGCTATAAAAAACATGTGACCTTTATTGCAGGAGAGTGCGTACACACGTTGCTCCTTGCAATGCAACAGAATTCTTCGCAATATCGCGGTGTAGCGCAATGAATTCTGGGCACCTATCCCACAGTTCAATTTTCCCTCAATCGGCGCTTGGAATCCTGGGATGAAGGAAAGGAATGCAAAGCGCCATGGGTAAATTCCCATTTTCCCATGGTGCACTGTGTTCCCCTTGCGTCTTCCTCATTGCCAATAGCAACTCGCGCCTATTTTCAACAGTGCAGTGACGCACTACTTGCAAGCAATCACAACTGCGACAGCATGGATCCTGCTCTAATCTCCACTGTCGCCTTCAGCATTCTAAATACATCTCGGCTGGTTGCTCAGTATGCAATGAGCTCTGAATCAGACGAGGACACCGAGGAGCAGGGGCTGATCGATGCCCTGCAAAGCAACAGCACCGCATTGCTCAGCTCCTTCACCGATCATCTGCACACGGTGCAATGCCGTTTCTGGTCACAAGAGACGAGCACCGAGTGGTGGGATCGCATTGTTATGCAACTGTGGGATGACGAGCAGTGGGTACAGAACTTTCAAATGCGGAAAGCAAGCTTTTTGGAACTGTGTTCAGAGTTGGCCCCTGCCCTGCGACGTAAAGACACCAACATGAGGTCAGCCCTAACCGTGGAGAAGCGTGTTGCGATTGCTGTCTGGAAGATGACGACTCCCGACTGCTACCGGTTGGTTGCAAACCAGTTTGGAGTCGAGAGATCCACCGTCGGATTAGCCCTTTCACAAGTGTGCCAAGCCATCAATCGCGTTCTGCTACGGAGGACGGTGACGTTGGGCAATGTTCGTGAGATTGTGGACGGCTTTGCTGCCATGGGATTCCCTAACTGCGGGGGAGCCATAGATGGCACACATATCCCGATTTTGGCTCCAGACCATCTCGCGACCAAGTACATAAACAGGAAGGGCTACTTCTCCATGGTGCTGCAAGCACTCATGGATCACAAGGGGTGTTTTACGGACATCAATGCTGGGTGGTCGGGAAAGGTGCATGATGCCCGCATTTTCAGAAACACTGGACTGTACCAGAAGCTGCAAGGGGGTACCTTCTTCCCAGATCAAGAAATTACTGTGGGGGATGTGGAGATGCCCATAGTCATCCTTGGAGACCCAGCATACCCACTGATGCGATGGCTCATGAAGCCGTACACCAGGAACCTGGATCGCAGCAAGGAGCGGTTCAATTACCGATTGAGCCGCTGCAGAATGACTGTGGAGTGTGCCTTTGGCCGTTTAAAAGGGCGCTGACGCTGTTTGTATGGGAGGCTGGACTTGGACGAGGACAACATCCCTGCTGTAATTACGGTGTGCTGTGTCCGTCATAACCTTTGTGAAAATAGGGGAGAAAAGTTTTCCCCGGGGTGGGCTATGGAGGCACAGCGCCTCGAGGAAGCATACGAACAGCCAGCCACTATGAGTATTAGGGCGGGCCCAACGAGGAGCTGCTCGCATAAGGGAGGCACTCAGGGAACATTTCAATGATTCCTTCCCATAGTTCACTTCAAGGACGCATCAAGTGCACCTTATGAGATTTTCACTGTGTACAAATAAAGCCACTCTTCAAATTTTTTGTTACTGTTTTTATTAAAAGATAAAAGGGGGGGTGATGGTTGGGGGGTTTTGGAGGGATTACAACTGAGTGTAGCTGCGGGTCTCTAAAAAGTAGCTCTGTGAGGGACTGGATGTTGCAGTATACCAGGGGGACGGGTGGCCTTCAAAGAAATGCTTTGAAGGACTATGGGGTGTGGGAGGCAGACATCGCTGAACTGTGTGGAGTGGAGCCCGTACATTAATCGCCTGGGTCTGCAAAGCAATCATGCTCTTGAGCAGTTCTGTTTGCTCCTTCATGACGCTTATCAGTTCGTCCCTGTGTTTCTGCCTCCTCTGTTGGGATTCCTCTTTCCAGGCTCGATTCTCCCTCGCGGATGCCTCTGTTGTTTTCAACAGCTCCTGAAACATATCCTCCCTGTTTCTTCGAGCACGCTCCCAAATGTTTCTCATGCGGTCAGCTTTGGTAGACCCCGGCCTTGTGAAGGTTGCATCTAATAAAAAAAGAATAATAAAGCTATTGTTAACGCATATCCTAGATAACTAATGTAACCTTCCAGTAGCACATTCCACTGGAAGGTACAGGGCAGTCAACATCCTATGCTTTGCTGAAGCGGACAAGGTACATCCTAATAGAAAGCTTACTGAGGGCTAACATTCTGCACAGGGCACACAGATGGAACCCGATATCTCTCTCCTCAGAGTGCCCCTGCCAGTTAGAATACATATCCTACATGCCACCGGATGCCAGCCGGGACTGTATGCTGCTGCATTGTGTGCTGCCATGGTTTCCAGTGCTGTGCTTTGCAGCTGGCAAGGCCGAGTATCCTTATACAGGAGCGTAGACGCATACGCTATCCCATCTAACCTGAGTAGGAGGCTCTGGTGGTACATCGAGGAAACCTTTAGTGACCTAAATACAGATGATATTTTGACAATCACTGCTTGTGCTGATGCACTTCTAATGAATGCATAGTAAAGAGCGTGCACAGCAGGGACCGAGACAGCAAGCACCCCCGCCCTGGACAATGATTTTTTAGCAAGAGCCATAGCTGCACGGAAGAGAAACTTACCTGAATCCCCCTCTGCCACCTCAGAGGACATGCTGCAATTCATGTCTTGGGTGGGCGTCTCAGCGGGGGTACAGAAGAGCTCCTGGCTACACGCTGTTGCGCTCTCCTCCAGGTCCTCCTCCATCTCCTCGTCCTCATCGCTCACGTCCTCATCCTGCTCGGCTCTGGCATTCAGTGGATGAGGGGGGGTTGATGTGTCCACAAGACTCTTTGCAGTGGTTGTGGGGTTCCCACTGAGGATGGCTTCGATCTCCTTGTAGTACCTGCATGTAGCAGGCACTGATCCCGAATGGTGGTTTGCCTCCTTCACTCGATGATAGGTTATTCTTAGCTCCTTCACCTTTGATCTGCACTGCACAGTGTCTCTATCATAACCTCTCTCTGAAATGGCCCGAGAAATTATGCCATATGTATTGAAATTTTGCCTGCTGCCGCGTAGCTACACCTGCACAGCAGACTCTCCCCAGATGCTGATCAGGTCCAGCACCTCTGCCGTGCTCCAAATGGGTGCGCGTCTTCCACGATGGGCCGCCATTGCTAGTGAAGATCAGAGCTGCACTCCACTCCACGAGGAAGAGAACAGGAAGTGAAACAGAGGAGAAATTCGAAAATCCCGGGAATCAAAACAGGGCGGGAACTGTTTCATCACTGCCACAGAGTGGGTGGGGGGAAGACCAGAGAGGACGATTTTGGAATGCTGGGACACTTCCGGAGGCCAATCATTGCGCGGTGAGCATACACATGAGTTGAAAGGCGCAACAGCTGTTCCGCGTTAACTTCTACCACCCTCGTCGAGGTGGTTTTTGTATTGCGCTACAACTGGGCTGTTGACGTACAAGAGCCCTTTTGCACGTGTGTTCGCTGTTGCTGGTATCGCGCGGTAATGACTGTTAATGCGCGATAAAGTGATCGTGTGTACATGGCCTGAGTTCTGAGTAGAGAAAGCCAAGACACAAAAATACACTCGTAGTGCTAAATGAAGAGAAAGACAAGCATAAGAACTGAATGTTGCAGAAGCTTTAGAGATAGATAAAAGTGCAGTGCAATTTTTTCCAAAAAAGATAACAAGAATAAAAATTGTCTGGCTAAAGGGAAATTGAGCTAGTGAAAGTAGTGAGATGAACACCAAGGAAATATTTAAGACCACTAATTATTTATTTTTGTATTACAGGGGTACCTTGAGGGCCCAACCAAAATTGTAGCCCATTGTGCTAAGTGCTGTACAAACCTATAGTAAGAAATTCACAGTATTCTGAAGAGCTTACAGCCCAAGGAGACAGCACAAGCAAAGGGCAGGGGATAGGAAGCGTTGTTATCCCTGGTGGTATAAAGCATTTATGTGGCTTGCCAAAGTCTGAAAGGCTAGTCTGTGAAAGAATCAAGAATTAGACTGGATTAATTCTGTCCCCTTTCTCCAAAGTACAGTACTTGTTAGAAAATATAATTTTAATAGTTGGATGAGCCCCATCCACTATTAAATTAGGTCAAATGAATATAAGATTCCTCAGTGCTTTGATGCTCAATCATTTGCTTCTTCAGTATTAAAGGTTATGTATACTAATTGTTTAGGGTTATCCAAGGGGGCATATACTAAAAAGAAAAGCATGTACACTGTATATCCATAAAAGCTACCTGATAGAGAAATCTATTAGACTTTGAGTTTGTCTTTAAAGGGAATTGATGGAAACCTCATCTCTTGAGTGTTTTGAAACCAGATGGGATGGAGCATTCAAGAGCAAAATAGGGAATAACAGTCCTGCTCTGGAAGTGACAAAAGGACCTCATAATCTTTTTCCTTCTTTCTTTTATTTCTCTGATCCTAAAAAATGACCATTTTTGACACGTAGTACCACATAGGAACAACAACAAAAAGACACTCAAAAGGATGTTTAAAATATACATATACATATACATACATATATAGATATAGATATATATTAGTCACTTCACTTCCAGGTGTAGTTCTTCACATGGGTTTTTTTAAGTAGGTGAACTTTTTTGTTTCGTGATTTTAGTAATATTAAATCAGGCTTAAAAATAAACTAGAGCTGACACTGGTTGCTTATTTACCTTCAGATATTTTCAGGAGTATTTTTCACAAAAAATTGTGTTTACCATTTTTTCCATGTATTACATTTTTTTTCCTTTATAGCAAATTGTAGCAAATCAATTCTGTTATTCTTTCTATGCCTATCTGCTTGACACTAATTTTGCTCTATTAAGGGAGTGCCTATACATCACTCTTAGCGTCAGGTCTAAGAGATAGCTAAGAGTTGTACAAACACATACAAAAAGACAAACCCTCCCCTGGGAGGTTAGCAGTCAAACTGCAGACAAGAAGAACCAAATTACCATGGTAAGCCGAAGAAGTGAAGGAAGGACAAAGCTCAATAAAGCACCATTCCATGGTATCATAAGATATTACAGAAACCCTGATAATTACAAATTATCTTAAATTCTTTTAATAAATAAAATTACCCATAGCACACTTGTGCAGACCTCTCATTGGTAGTTGGTTTTGGGGGATTTTTTGGTTTTGGTTTTGGGTTTTTTTTACGTATCACATCAAAATTGGGTTTTAAGGAGGGCTTCAAAGAGGAAAGAGAAGTGGTCTTTTGGAATAATTCTAGGAGGGTGTTTCCTACCCAGAAGGTCCAGCAAGGAAGAAAGTGTGGAGACCATTTTGGTGAATGGAAATTGCATTGTTGATAGAGGGGAATGAGGGTGAGAGATGAAGTGAGAGATGAACAGACAATTCAGGAAGGGCAGAGTTATGAGGATCCTTTCAGGTGAAGTCAAGAAGTTTGAATTTAATGCAGTGATAACAGAGGAGCCAATGGAGGGATTCAAAGAAGATACAGTGTGGGAATACCAAGCACAATTGCATCTATCTAGCTTGACCACGCTGTCCCATCTTACTCATAGACAAAGTGACACTAATTTGATAAGTCCACCTACTCACTTCATGTTTTTCCTAAAGTCACCATGACTTTAGGCATCATTTTAAAATGTTTTGGACTATTGAAATGCCCAGCATAATTTCCAAGAGCCTGATTTCTGTGTATCTGCTGGCTGATCAGAGAATGGTTACACACTAGGGACAGCTAAATAATGCAGTATTTCAAAGTCTTTGGAGATAAGGTAGCTGGTTTGGTGGCTGGGGTAATGCAGTGGACTTCAGCAAGGCTTTTGACATAGTCCCACATGATATTCTGTTAAGTAAGTTGAAGAAATGCATGCTTGACAGAACTACCAATAAGTGCTTCAACAACCACAAACAGTGAGTAGCTATTACTTGAATGATTTCAGAATGGAAGGAGGTTTTGAGTGGTATTTCACAGTGATGTATCCTGGATTTGGTGCTATTAAACATCTTTATTAATGACCTATCTCATAGACTCATGGGGTATGTTTACACTAGCAACTTAAGTAGCCTAAAGACAACCTAAATTACTCCCCATCCACACTGGACTTTCATTAAGTCAACTTAAGAAATTCCTTAAGTTGACTTAATGAAAGCTTAGGTCAACTTAATAAGAACCAGTGGTTAGGTCAACTTAACCCTTAAGTCAACTTTATTAAGTCATCTTAAGGGCAGTTAGGTCAACTTACTAAGTCCTCATTCAGGGTAACCATTTTATTAAGTCGACTTAACAAAGTCAACCTAACTTTTTCTAGTGTAGGCATAGCCATAGGCTCTAAGGTCAGAAGGGACCAGTATGATCATCTAGTCTGACCTCCTACACAATGCAGGCCACAAAACCTCACCCACCCACTCCTGCAATAAGCCACTAACCTATGACTGAGTTATTAAAGTCCTCAGATCATGATTTAAAGACTTTAAGATACAGAGAATCCACCAGCAAGTGAGCCTTTCTCAGGCTACAGAGGAAGGCAAAAAACCCACAGAGCACTGTAGGAATAGTACATACTGATCAAACTTGAAGATGGCACAAAGTTAGTTTTCACTTCAAACAGGATATTTGAGCTTAGGCAGTACCCAAATATGCTGCCTATTGAAATCAAATCATTTGCATGGATAATAAGACTATTTATAGTTAGATAAGATTGAAAAAATGTATTAGGGATATACATCTTATTGTTTCAAGGCTTGACCCAAACACTTGCTGATGAAGTTAGAAAGAAATGCTCCATGTAGACAGGTTATTACATGCTTGTCTATTATGTGATTTCTTCCATCTCCAACAGAAGCTTTAGTACTGGCCATATACAGACAGGATGTTAAATTTGATGTAATATTGATCTGATCTGTTATGGCAATTGCTATATTCCTTTTCAGTACTGAGGAGCAGTTATGAGGCCTGGCTCTGTCTGAGAAGGAAATTCGAAAGGGTAAGTGTGAGTGCAGTATTTTTGACTATTGCAATTTAAATTTTCCTGCTGCTCCCCCATATATTTTAAAGTGATGGATCCTAGAGTTGGCTGAAGGAGGACTAGTCTGAATACAAGATCCAACCTACATTTCCATCTGTTTTCAGCTGGATCTAAATGTTTATGGTTTTAAAAAATGTTTACAGTGGTCAAGAATGTCCCAGATCTCATTAATTGTCCCCTACCTCTCCACATGGAATGTGTACTCCTTTCCCATTAACCTCCAGTAGGTCACCCCAAGATCTGTTAGATGCATTTATTGTGTGGCTCAGCAATTTTGTTAGTTGCTCTATTGTATTCTGATCACCAGTGAAATAAAGAAAATGGTATGTGTTCTGTAGTGTAATATAATTCAACAGCAACAGAGAGCAGGGTAATATTTTTGGGAGAAGAGAGGATCTAATAGTTCTGCCATCAGCTCCTACTGCTGCCAATTGCAAAGTGAGACTGGGTGGAGGATGAGGCTATATGATCACTAACCAAAGATCTAAGGCTACGTCTACACTGGCCATTTAAGTCGACTTAAGGAGGCTTACGTTGACTTAAATTAAGCCACGTCCACACTAAGTTTTCATTAAGTCAACTTAAGAAATTCCTTAAGTCGACTTAATTAAATCTCAATTTCACTTTATAACTACCACTCATTAGGTCGACTTAAGCCTCCTGAGGTCAACCTAACCCTTCCTTAGGTCAACCTAAGCCCAGTGTAGACGCATAAGTCCACTTTGTTAAGTCAACCTAAGGGCAGTTAGGTCGACTTAACACAGTGGACTAAGTCGACTTAAAGTGTTGCCACTTATTAAGTCAACTTTAATAAGGTTGACTTAAAGTCGACCTTATTAAAGTCAACTTAACAAAAGTCAACTTAAGTTTTCTAGTGTAGACATAGCCTAAGTGTCCAGGAGGAGATTATGACCTTCTATCACCATCAGCAGCAGAACAAGAGAAGCCATGAAGAAGCTAGAGCCTGTTCATTGCATGGGAAGAGCTGTCACTGGGAGTAGTGAGACAGAGAATTGCTGGAGCTGGGGAAGGGTAGGATTTCAGGATGAAGATGAGGAAATGTGTGTGTTGAGAATTCTTAAGCAAATCATTGGTGTTGATCCTAACTTGACCCTCTGTACATTAAGAGAAGTGACCATCACTAGATGGCACTGCATAATTAAACCACAAAAATACGCACGGTACCAGTTTTAAGGGTCTAATTAAAATTCACAAAAGTCAACAAATTCAAAGCAAAAGCTGAAGCTCCTTCCTTAACATCCATCTCCTGTTGTCTTATTATGTCCTCCCACATGATGCTTGGATCCCAAAGCTTTGTGAGAGCTGAGCAATATCTGGGCAGAAAGATATAGGAAGAGAGACACCTGTCCCCTAACGGAAAACCTTTACTGACCATTAGTGTTGTGTATGTATATGTTTCAATGCAAGTCATGTTGGTTAATGAAAGACCCCAGAAGATGACTCTCAATGGTCTGCAGGGGCATCTAAAAAGCATACAAACTGTGACCAAAATGCACGAAAAGGCAATGCTTTTGCTTAGTGAGCTAGAAATGATTCAGCAGAACAGATGGTTTACATTAGTGTGGCAATACTAGGAACATAACAGGGTCGTTTTAGGGAAGAGTCAAGCAAATAGAATCACCAAGCAGAGACAAAACTATTATTATTGAAGTCTTGTATACCCCAAGTTTACATTGCATTTACAATTAAATGGTAATATGTGCCCTACCCAGAAGAACTAACAGCCAAATATCTACTGCAGCTCCATATAACCTGTATAATTTAGGGCCCAATTCTGCAACTGTTACTCACATTTTTGTATTCACTGCGGTGTTTGCAGAAGTGTGCCCCAAATGTGTGCCTGATAGGCATTAGACACTATTAGTGAAAGAAGTTGCTTATTTTAATATTTTATTTCTTCTGCTCTTTTTTACTCTAACTAGTGTGTCCGTTACTCCTCATTGGCAGTATTTACATATATGTAATTAGTGTGATCATTGACATTGTTTAAAAGAATTAAGCGATTATGCTGTTTAGTTAGTACAGTAGAAGAAAAGAATAATTTTCCTAGACTTGCCATTGCACGTGATGCAGCTGTAGGACCTACTTTTTTAAAAAAATGATCCCAATTTTATGCTCAAAACCCTCTATCTATAAATAATTCCACTTGCCAATAACCATGGACACATGATGGCATGTAGATGCCTAACTGCTCAATCTCCAGGCATAATCAGAAGTTAGACATCTGTATGCCTTTTTTTTTGTTGACAATCAATTATATCCCAAAACCTTTTCTGTAATGATCAGCAAGTGAAAAATGGGAGAAGAGCATAAGAACCCATTTAAAAAAATCAAGCCTCTGTACTTTAATTTAATAGGCACTCTCCATTTTATTCCTTGTAGGATCCTTTTAATATTTTTCAATAGCCTTCCAGCCCTCATGGTCTCAATATCTAGAACAGAAGTGTGTAGCACTACTGTTGTAACTGACTTCATATTTTTTAAGGTTCTTTTAAAATGGATGTTGCTTTTCTTCCTTCCTTCCTTCCTTCTATTCCCACCTCAAAGAAGAAAATGGTGATTTAATAAAATAGTCCACCGTGTTTCCATCTTACCCAGGACCTTCTTGAGCCATGCTTTCTTTTGTTTTCATTACTCACATCAGTTGGCTAGTAAGGAAAGGAAAAAAACATATTTTTATTGGAAAAGAGCCTTTTATTGTACAAAAGCTGGTACTATTCATTTTTGGCTTTCACTTTTATGTGGTTCCCAGTAGTTATCTTTGTGGTTCCTCTTTCTCTGAATTTCAAGCTTCAGGCACCTCCCTGTGTCACCAAGATCTGTATTGCTGTCTTCATCTTTGACAAGCTGATATTACATCATTGCCACCATTCCCATATCTGTGAAGCCTTCACAGTTTTTTTAGAACTTTGTTATATAAAGGATGCTTTCTCTTGCTTTACCCTATTGTTTACATCTGCTGACCCAGACCTCCCATTCTCATCTGCCTTCTTGCTCTCACTGGTACTTGGGTTTACACTATGAATCCCATACACATCACACCAGCTGACTGAAAGATGCCGCTGAATTAATCTGATCCCATCAGTACATGGCATTCCCAGATGCCCAGTGACAGGCAAGCACTGAAATGAAAAGTATAACAAACAAGCACAAATTAATTTTGTATTAAAGGGGTCCCCAACCTTTGATTACATCATTCTTCTATGTAGTCAAGTTCCAAAGGGGTAGCCATGTTAGTCTATTGCAGGAAAACAGAGTCCTGTGGCACTTTTGAAGACTAACAGATTTATTTATTTCATGAAGCTCATGCGATAAATAAATCTGTTAATCTTTATAAATGCCACAGGACTCTGTTTGTTATCATTATTCTATTCTAGATAAATGTATCACGGTGGATTTGCTTATGTTCAAAAAGGTAATGAACATGAACATGAATGATCATGTTGACCAATTTTGTCTCATTGTTTTCTTGCACTCCCACACTGATTTGTCTGTATCCATCTATCACCTCTTGTCTACATGGCAAATTGCTGCCCGGAAAGTCAGATGTGACTTTACAGCATCCTAGTTTGCCACACAGAAATGTTCAGTGTGGACACTGCTACAGTGTCCTGGAGTACAGCTTAGCATACTGCACTTTGCAGTTGTAGTTGTGTTGTAGATTCACATCCTGGCTTGCTCTGAAGTAATTTGTTCCATATACAAGCCCTTTTATTGTATGGGCAGGGACTGTCTCTGTTCTGTGTTTGGGTTCTGTGTCCACACTGCACTTGGAAGTGTAACTTTCAGAGTGGGTAGACATAATTGTGCTAGCTCTGATGGACCTATTATGCTAAAACATAGAAATGTATCTGTATTGGTGTGAGGTGTGGGTCAGGTTAATTGACCAGAGTATGATCCCACGTGAAATATCAGTTAAGTTCTTTAGTAACTAACTTCTCCCCCCACTTGTGTTACACATCTATTCTTAGTGTTCTAGCTCCATTTAGACCTAGAATGGGTATATTGTCCCAATCTGGAAATTTTACACTTCCAGTTCCAATATAGACCTATACTTTGTACAATTTCTAGAATCAGTGGGGTCCTGGTTCATTACTAAGGCTCCTAAGTGCTATAGTAACACAAATAAATAATAATAATGGAAATTAGTCCACAGAATGAGGTGCACACAAATATATATTTTTTTGACTTGATTTCAAATTACACTTCCTGTTTCTCCACCTACAAGTTCATTTGTATTTCTGTACCACGTAGGAGCCCCAATCATGGACCAGGACCCCCACCTGTGCTAGGTGCTATATAAACACAGAACTAAAAGATGGTCTTTGCCTCAAAAAACTTATCATCTAAAAAGAGAGCAGGTGCATATAGAAGATGGATGGGGAACACATGGAAACAATGAGACAGAACTGGTTAGCATGATACATAGTGGTCTCAGCACAGCAGCTGCCTACACATTTCAGATTTTTTGTAGGCATTGTGGCAAAAGAGAGTTATGTGATACTGACTGCACCTGAACAATATCCTACTTGATTACCCCAGTAGATGAATGCTGCAAGGAAAATGTAGATCTATGACATAATGCTTATTTCTGCATCTTGGCTGTTCTTTTATTTCCCAGCTTCACCTTCACTACACTCAATAAATGAAATCCCTTTCACTAAATACACTGACATATATCAAACATTTGAGCATAGACAACATTGACATTTATGGGGTGGGTGTTCTGTTATCATATTCAGATTTTACTTTAGTATTCTAATACCAAGAACAAAAACCTTCTCATAATTCTCAACATTCACCTATAGGGTAACAGCTGTTGGCCAGAAAATAATAATTTTTGTTGATATCATACATTTAACACAGTGTGAACTTCATTTCTTTCCTGTTGATCAAAGATCACCTCTCATTGCACCACATAACACACGCCTACAAACCTGATCCACTGAGGGCTAGGAAAGGACACCCAATGATTTTGAAGGGCTTTGCATCAGGCACTGCATAACTGTAATACTTGATATTGTCTGCCATTCTCTGTTGGACATATATCTTGTGAGAGCCTTCTACACTAAAAAAAGAACCATTTTACAGAGTGTGCATTCCACAGTCTTCCCCTGTAACACATCACACTCCAAAACAGATGAAAGGATGAGTGGGAAACTTTGTGTGGCTTCAATTAAATTTCTCCCTTCAAAGTTTATAATTCCCATCAATCTTTCTAATACATATATGATGGACTGGATTTTTTGGGGTGGGGTGGGAAGGAGGTAGTTAAAGTCGACTTAAAAGTGCAAGTGTAGACATAGTCTAGGTGTCCACGGCAGCCCAGGAGTCGGCCTGATCTGGAGGGTCCCAGCAACTCCAGGAGCTGCCACTGCGACCCCCAACAGTTCCCCAATCCCCCCCAACCCTAATCATTCCCTTTACCCAGCCCACACTTACCTGTATCTGCTGCATGGTCTTCCCATTCCCACCCTGCACAGCCCACGTGGCTGGGCTGAGCAGGGCGGGAGATTTAAATGACCCTGGCTCCCGGCTGGCAGATCTCACGGAACCCTAAGGTTCTGCCTACAGAACCCTAGGTTCCGTGAAACCTCGGTTGAAAAAAATTGATCTAGACCATCTCTGACAAGTGTATGTCCAACTTCCCCTTAAATATCTTCAATGGCAGAGATTTCACAACCTTCCTAGGCAATTCATTTCAGTGCCTAAATACCCTGATAGCTAGGAAGCTTTTTCTAATGTACAACATAAACTGTTCTTAGTGCAATTTAAGACCATTGCCACTTGTCCTATTCTCAGAGATTAACCAAGACATTTTTTTCTCCCTCTCTGTAAAAACTTTTTATATAGTTGAAAACTGTGATGTCTCCCTCAGTCTTCTGTTCTCCAGACTAAACAAACCCATTTTTTTCAATCTTTCTTCACAAGTCGTATTTTTTAGACCTCTAATCACTTTTGTTGATCTTCTCTAGACTTTCTCCCATTTGTCCACATTTTTCCTGAAATGTGGTGCACAGAACTAGACACACATTACTCCAGTTGAGGCCTAATCAGTGTGTAGTAGAGTAGAACAATTACTTCTCCTGTCTTGCTTACAATACTTCTGTTAATATATCCAAAAATTGTGTTTGCTTATTTTTGCAACCGTGTGATACTGTTGGTTCATATTTAGCTTGTGATCCACTATGACCCCCCAGAGTCCGTTCTGTAGTAGTGCTTCCTAGGCAGTCATTTCCCATTTTTGCATGTGTACAGCTGACTTTTCCTTCCTAACGGGAGTACTTTGCATTTCTCCTTATTGAATTTCATCCTATTTACTTCAGACCATTTCTCTGACTTACCAGATCATTTTGAATTTTAATTCTATCCTCCAGAGAACTTGCAACTACTCTTAGCTTGGTGTCATCTATAAACTTTGTAAACGTTCTCTCTAAGCCATTATCTAAATCATTGAAGATATTGAACAGAATTGGACCCAAAAGTGATCCCTTTGGGACCTCACTCAATATGCCCTGCCAGCTTGACTATGAACCACTAGTAACTGCTCTCTGGAAACTGTTTTCCAAACAATTATGTTTCCACCATATAGTGGGTCCATCTAGGTTGTATTTTCCTAATTTATTTATGAGAAGGTGATTTGAGACATTATCGAAAGCCTTACTAAAGTCAAGATATACCACATCTACTGCTTCCCCCCATCCACATAGCTTGTTATGCTGTCAGAGAAAACAACTGGGTTTATTTGGCATAATTTTTCTTGACAAACCTATGCTGATTATTACTTATCACCTTATTATCTTGTAGGTGTTTGCAAATTGATTGCTTAATTACTTGCTCCATTATCTTTCCAGGTATTGAAGTTAACTGATTTGAGAATTGATTTTGATCCTTCCCCTTACAGAGGTATATATTAAGAACTTAGTTACTCCAGATTTACAAATGTAGCCCTAGAGCTTTCACTGTATATTTCTAATTTAATTAGTAAAAATATGAAATTTTGTTCATTGCTTGAAAGTGAAGATGACAGATGATGCCATATTTTAGTTTTCCTAATTTTGTTATTTTGAAATGTTTTGTCTTGCATTTTTGTGTGATTATTTTATTATTGAAAAGACACTGATAGCCTAGAACAGGGAGATAAATAAACCTGCACCCATAAATCCATTCACTTGCAATTTTCCAGTAACTGGATTTTGAACCCATCTCTCTGTGTTGGTTTTTTTTCCCCTTCAGTTTTACACTGTATGAATTTGACTGATCAAGCAGTGTCAGACTTTATTAAGAACTTTATGGAGATTGATAAAATGCTGGATGGAGTAAAACTGATAAGCATTCAAAATTCTTCACGTTAAAATGGAATGAAGTGGAGATGGAAATTGGAGACATGGAGTTAATGATTGATGGACAGAAGTTATTTCAACTGAGGATATCAAAACCTGTAGATGATTGTAAAGTTCAACTGATCTCTTGGAAAATTAGGTTAGAGTAAGAAATACCAGGTGTGAGGACAGAAGCTGAGTTAATCTTTTCAGAGTGGAATATAAGGTAAAGGAGATGGATATCTTTGACCCTCTTCTGACATATGATATATCCTGCATGTCATAGAACAGTTAGACAGTATTCTGATATTGTGTTTGTAGAGCTTATAGCTATTAGCCTCCTATAAACAACTGTAAAATGAGCATCTAACCTTAAACTAGAATCCAGTTAATTTTAAACAAGTCAAAATTTTTAGGGTCAGATCCACAGCTGGGGTAAATTGGCATAAGTCCATTCACATCAGTGGAATTAGAAGAATTTTATTAGAAGACCAGCTGAGGATCTAGCCCAAATATTTAATATTGATTACAGTCATGTTAATTTTTTATGTAATATAACTGTTTAACTTTAATCAAGCCAGAAAAAACACACCTTAATCACACGTTGCTTTGATCTGTCAAATTGGAGATTCACTGTGTAAGGGGTCTGATTGCTGTATTTCTCCCACCTCCAGACACTACATAGTTCAATTGACCAGAAGATGAACTGTACGTGAACTGAGAAAAATGACTTTGATTCAGACATTAAGGAGTTTTACTTTCCATAATGTGGATTGTCATTTTTGCCTTTCCTCTTATTTCTGAACAGCTATTGTCGCAGAGCCCATTTAGCTGAATTTATGTTATGTGATGAGTTAGTATTACATTTAGTATCATAATGATTGTGGCTGATTAATCTCCCTTATTCTGGAAAGTTATGCAAGTTTCTTGCTGGAGGGTACACAAGCAAGTTTTAATATTATTCATGTATAAGGCTGCTGACTGGGAGATGGGACATAATTAATCTAGATGAAAGGTGCCAGTGGCAAACTACAGATAGGTGTCATGTATTTTGGTGGATTGGCTTCAGTCTTCAGGGCTGCCTTGAGGGTAGATGGGACATGCAGCCAGAAGACATCAGTGACTGTCACATCTATACCCATCAAGCCAATTCTGTAATGTGTTTTTAAGGAGTCCCATTTGGCAGAGATGGAATAGCTTATCTATTTTCTTTTAATTGACTGTACAAAAATTCATCTTAGTCCAAGCTTGCTGAGACTTCTGGAAATATGTCATTCCTACTGGGCTCATGTAGAGAATTGACACAAGAACTAAATGTCTTTCTAAAAAACCATGTTCTTGCTGAACCAGAAGTAATGGGCTTGATGCAGGAATTAGTGGATGAAATTCTAAGGCTGTTCTATGCAGAAGATCAGACTGAACATGCGCTGAAGTTCATAAACAGTTCATGAACTTAGGTCTTTGACTGATATTTACAAATGCAAATACTGTGAACCCACTCTGACTTTGGCTGAGTGTGGAATTCTTTGCAAATTGTTGCAAATAGCTCTAAAGCTGATCTAAACCTTCAGTGATATGAAAACAGTTCTGAGCCATGTAAATATCCAATTAATTTTTTTTCTTGTTAGTGAATGCTTGATTTTGGCTGGGACTAGAAGCAGAAATACTGAAATACAGTTCTGCTCATCCTGCAGAAATCAGGCAATCCTTGGATTCTCACTGTTCTTCAAGGTGAATTTGCGTATCAGGGAAATATGAATAAAAATTCAGACAAAGATCCCTTGCTTATGCAACCTGAACTCTTAAGTTTTTAGTGATTCATCCATTACTAGCGTAAAGCCATAACAGTGAAACCAGTCCTGGAGAATGATAGGAGTTGCATTCACTCACACCTAGTCACATGGTGTGTCCTAAGACCAAAGTCAACAAAATTAACATCTCTGATTGCAGTCTTTCTTAACTTCCAGTACTCTACATACATTCATAGAAGATCAATCAGAAAAAGCTAGTAAAAGTTTCATGAAGCTGTGAAACAAAATTATAACTCACTAAATTAGTTCATAACAGTTCATTTACCTTCAGATTTTATTGTGAGATAGCAATATTTTAGCAGAACTCTTTTAAGTGAACATTGGAATCCTGCACTGTGAACCTCGAAAAATGTATTTTAAATATTTATTACACAATTGGGGAAAATTGTCAGTGGGTGTGGCTTAGCAACTGTCAGTTAAAATAATCAACAGTGTCTTTTTTATCAAAGAATGTACTTTTGGAAACCAAATCTGTTGTTCTGGATGACAGGAAGCTGCACATCTCTCTCAAGTAGAATCGAGTTCTGCAATGAGATTCATATTCCATCAGGAGGTTATCCCTTAAGGAGCATTAACTATAATAGGGTCAAATTATGTCTTCCCGCACAACTGTGAAACCTTACTAATTGCAAAATGGACAAAATTAGTCCCATAATATTTTATACATTGCATCTGGGAATATGCTAAATACCAGTTGATTCATGTTCTTTGTAACACAAATCCAACCCCTGCAAGAGAAATCTGGAGTCATGTGAATAGTGATGACTCCTGGATAATAAGTTGGCACCTTATAAGAAACTGTGGATTTGGAGCCAGATATTCACCCTTTTTGCTTCTCCATCAAAAGCTCTATGTCACCTCCTTATATTCCTAACTAGAACTGTGTAGAAAATGGTTTTTGCTGTCCTGCAAAAAAATTGATATATTAAAAAGAAAGTTCTTGAATCAGAATGAAAATTAGAAATCTGAAAATTTTTCACAAACCAAAAACCTGAACAAAACAAAACAAAACCCTCAACAGTTTGGGTCAATAGAAATGTTTTGACATATTTTGACATGTTTTTTATTTTGACCATTTACATTTTTTTCTTATTATAATTACTTCACATTTCAAAACAAAACAACATTCATGAAAGCTGGATTTTTTTATTTGGGAAATGTTATAATGAAACTGCGATGGAGTAGGGAAACCTCACACCAGCAGAAAGGGGTCGAACAGAGCCTATGGGCCAGATTGACCTGTTCCACTACACCTGCTGAATGTCAGGCCTGGTGGAGGAAGAGGAGGGAATCTGGCTCAGTCCAGGGCTGACTGGCAAAGAGACAGCTCTGCATCTCTACATATGAGGAGTTTCACTACTTGCCTGACAGCCAGGACAACTGCTTGAGGAGAAGCACTGCTCCCTGACTGTGGCCATGTCTACACTGAAAAGTGTGCGTCAATCCCCACGGATCGACACAGCAGGATTGATTGAGCGGCCTGTGTAGACTTGCTCAATCAATCCTGGAAGTGCTCTCCCATCGATGTAGTGGAATAATGCTGCATCAAAGGGAGAGCATTGCCGGTCAACGCAGCCGAGTGAAGACAGTATGGTAAGTCAAAGTAACTAACTTGATGAGAGGTATGCATTCCGTGACACGCAGATTGCATATCTCCCATCGACTTAGCCCCGCAGCATAGTCCAAGCCTGAGAAAGGAGCTGGTGAGAAGACTGGCGAACACCTGGCATTTGCTATTTGAATTTAAGTATATTGTGGGGTTAGGTCTCTAACCTTACATTTGCCTGTCCAGTGGGATTTGGGGCTACAGAAGGACATTGCAGAGGTCCAGATGAGCCAATACAGAATGTTTGGACTACAGGGGCCATGGCGCAAACCAAAAGACCATAGGTAGGAAGTAGATCATGGCAGTGGACTTAGGCTCTCTGCCAAGAGGACTCTGATGGTGTTGCTTCCCACAGTACTCTGTGGTGAGGGAAGGCCAGGTCACCCTGCTTTAAGGACTAAGCTTCAGATGCAGGTGGAGGCCAGTAGATTGCAAGCCTAAGGTCAAGAACCAGGCACATCTACCTTCTGGTCAGAGAAGCAAGAAGATGGAAATCAGGTGTGCTAACTGCTAGACTTCCTGACCCTTTGAGGATCCTATCACAGAAATGTTTCCAACCCTTTCTGGTGAACTGTCTCTTTTATGACAAACCAACATTTAGGTGGGAAAAAAAAAACAACGTTTTGTTGGAAAATTCCTGACTAGCTCCTGAGCATAGGGATTGTATCTTGGTGTTTGGTAGTGGATGTGGTCTCAGACTGTGCTCTGCTCTATGCAATCCTGTTGGCATAGTGGCCCTCTAAAAGATCATCACAGACAGGCATATCTTAGAACAATTTGGGGGTTGGAATAAGAAACCCAGGCTCCTGATTGTTCCAAGGGTAAAAAGCACATTAAGCTGAATTCTAGAGCTCTTAGAATTCAGCTTCTCATGCTGATTGGAGATGTCTCCCCATATCCTCCCAATAGCTTGCTCCAAATTATGAAAGCCAAAAACAACCTTTTGTCCTGCATGGAACACACATATAAAATCAATGGATCATCAAAATTAGCTGTGGAAAAGGCTTTTTAAATCCTCTCATTCATTCTCCTGGCAGAGGAATATTTGTAATAGTCACATATGATCTGTTTGAATTTAGTAGATTAGGCCTTGAAGGCTATGAGCCAAGGAGCTGTATTTTATAAGTAATACTGTTTTAATAATAGTTGGTCTCTTGCAAATGAGGATGTAATATTGTTGGTCCTTCTTGATACATTCTTCTTTCAGTGGTAAGGGTTCTAGGTTATTAAGAAATTCTGGGGCAGCTGAACAGCAGGTGGATATCACTAGACCAGAAGTATGCAGACATTTTGGCCTGAGGGCCACATCGATGTCTAGGCAGGCCAGAGAGGGGCAGGGGAAGGAGTGGGGCTGGGAAGGAGAGGGGTAGCTGTGCGCAGGTCAGGGCATGGCTGAGCCCTGGGTGGAGAGGTTGCCACACTTCTACCAGGGTGCTGCCCCTGGGCCCACGCAATGAGAGAGGGGCAGTGCATGGTGGCTGCGCTCTAGTCAGGCGAGTGTGCCACCACTGCATGTGGTAGGGAGAGGAATGGAGGGAAGCAGTGGGGCTTGGTGGGAGAGTGGTGGCTGCACTCTGGGCAGGGAAGGGTACTGCTGCTACACATAATAGGAGGGGTGCAGGAAAGGGAGGCGAACGTGGCACTCCTGTCAGGGCACCACTGGACCCGTGTGGTAGGAGAGGGGAGGGAAGCAATCATCAGACTCCAGCCAGGCCGAGTTGGAGGGCTGAATGAAAGGCTCCCATGGGCTGTGACCACCCCGTTGGCTGTAGTTTGCCCACTTCACACTAGACTGTACTTTTGTGAAACTTCTTTTAAAAAAAGCTGGAGCATATGAAAATATAGGGCAAGGATTTATTCAGGTCATTGAGAAACATGAGGAAGGGATAGACATTGGCTAAATGGAAGGAAAATGAATCAGCATAGCTGGGCAAAATTTTTCAGACAGTTTATTTGAAAACTGCAGTTTCAGATCGACAAACTATTAATGAATTCAAGATGAATTTGTGAAATCGTTTCAGCTGAAAAATTTTGTGGGCTAGCTTCATAAGAAGACTTGGTTGTCATTCACAGAACAGAGAAGGAGGAGGCCAGTGAACAAAAAATACATTATTCACACATTTCTATTCATTAGTAAAAACGGATGGCCAGAATTGAGTTTATAAAACCCAGTGGCATTGAAAAACCTAATGTAGCGGTTTTTATTAGTATAATGTATGCATTGCCTAAAAAAATAAAAAGCACTGAGTGCTTCCAGCATGAATAAAAAGACACAATATCATCCCTACCATGAAGAGCTATTAGTCTAATTTTAAATGAAATAGGTATGTTAATGTGAAATAGGATGAGGAAGGACAAAGGATACATTAGTAAGATCACATTGTTGCTCAGTTTTGATATGTGCATGCCTTGATAGTTTCTTCACATCCCCCAACCCACAAACCTTCGAGATATATATATGTGAATGAATTGTGGGAAGTGGTTTAGTGAAACATGGATTTTAAGATTAACATGGGGGGTGCTATAGAAAGAAGGATAGAAATGATTGTGGGAGAAGGACGTGATATGATGTATGGGAGGTTAATGGAGCAGAAAATAAGGTCTGAGATGCAGGCCAGGATGCAGCTGTGAAGGGCTTAAATGTAAATGTGGATGACACTAAAACCTCATCTCCCTTAAAGTGTTTCTTTTTTAACTCTTTTTTAACTTAAGAAACCATAGACAATGCCATACAGGATGAAGCTTTATCTGCTCACATATTCTGTCACTCTGAGGATATGTTTAAACTGCAGTGTGAGCCCTGGGGTAATCTGACTTGAACCAGCTGAACATGTGTTAGCGAACCCAGGTCATGTGTGTCTGCACTGATTAATCCTGTGTTAAGAATGTTCTAACCTGGGCTCAACCTTGGGGCTCTGGCATCCATGCACACTGCAGCATGCAAACCCAAGTCAAACCAACAATATACCATACTCCATAGGGTCCTCCTGAAGTGCGGCTGCTCTCGCCCTTTGATTATGGTGCACTGTGGGAAAACTTGACTGTGTACCTTGCAAGAAGTTTGAACGACCCACCAACACTATCTGCCAAGCAGAGGTTTTGGTCTGTGTGCCCTCAGCTGCCAGAGGAGGTGCCTTTTAAAGAACTGCTCTTTCTTGTGCTTTCGCTCCTATGTCAAGAAACCGGCAGAGCTTCCATGAGATGTTGGTGATCATTTTGTGGTATTTTCTGATCCCCCAAAGGCACTTGATAGAGCTTATGATGGAGCAGGAGGAGGAGGAGAAAGAGGGATACCCTGGTATGGCAGACTTGAACTGACTGATGCTATTCATGACATTCAGGAGAGTTGCTGATGCCGCATACATATACTGGCACTTCTGGAAATGGGCCACAAACACAACCTGGTGGAATCACATCATTCTGCAGACCTGGGATGACCAGCAGTGGGTACCGAACTTTCACATGCAGAAATCTACATGGCCAGAGCTTTGTGAGCAGCTTGCTCTAGTCCCCCCAGTGTAAAGATACAGATCTGAGGGTGCCCTTGCCAGCCCTGAAGTGGGTTGCTCTAACTCTCTGGAAGCTGCTTTAAATCTGTTGCCAACCCAACAGTTTGGTATTGGAAAGTGATAAAGTGGTAGCAGAGGCTTTTGAGGCAATCTGGCATGTGGTTTACTCCAAAGTGGCAGGCACAAAAGATATTCCTGGAGTAACTGTTTGCTTTGAGAGAATGAGGTTTCCTAACTGCTCTGGAGCATTCGATGTGACGCCTGTGCCCTCAGTGTGCCTAAGGAGCACGTGCGTACATAAACTACAAAGGGTGCTACTCCATTGTTATTCAGGCTCTCATGGCTCACAGAGAGTGATTTATAAATATGAATGTGGATTGCATTGGGAAACTTCACGATGCCAGAGTCTTTCACTAATCAAGAGTCTACATTCATGGACAGGCTGGGACACTTCCCACCAGATGACATTGTCATAAACAGAATGACTGTCCTTACAGTTATTCTGGGGAACTTGGAATACCTGCTATTGCCTTGGCTTATGAAACCATACCCTGATTTCAGAGGCCCTGGCAAAAGGCATTTTAATTACATACTCAGCAGGTGCAGAATGGTTGTTGATTGTGCTGTTGGTAGATTGAAATCCTATTGGAGATGTCTACAGACCCATCTGGATTCCAGTGTCATCAATACTGTGTGCATCACTGTGGCTGCTCTTCACAATCTTTATGAAGTCAGAGGTGAGCTCTTTTCTCTCTGAATGGACTAAGGACAGTGAGGTGCCATTGAATCAGTACCTTAAGCCAAAAAGTACACCTACAACAGCTGGGCTGGGTGCACCTGGGCAACAGAGGTCAGGGATATTTTGTGTTTCCATAATATGGACTTGCATGGCCTAATGGAAGAAGAGGAATAGTACTTCTATGAATGTGCTGGGGGGAGGGAGGAGTCTTATTGGTTGTGGGAGGGTTCAGTGCTTCCAGAAGTAGGGAGGTAAGTGCTACGCAATGTAATTATGAATGACATGGCCACTTATGACATGGGGAGGGGATAATATTCACAGTATGGGATGATGTAAGGAAATGACTGAAGTATGATTTAATAATTAACTTGATAGCACACTAATCCCTAACAGACCCTGACCATGTGGTTACCTTTATTATTTTGAATATTGAATGTAGGTGCTGTGAATAAACTTCCTTGGGATTAACATAAAAACTTTATTTGTAAATACATATTAGGAATGGAAACCCATTCCCAGGTAGGCCAGCTGCCATTATCATATTAAACCTCTCGTAACATCAAAACCTTACAGGAAAAAAATAACCAATAAAACTGAAGTGCATGAACAAGCACAAACAGTGAAATCACGTATAGGACAGACCCCCTCCTCCTGTCGCCCCTGATATTTCCCTTCCACCTAGTCTCTTTTTCCTTGGTCCTGGGGCAAAGGGTGGAAGCATCCACAAGGGAGGTCAATTTGGGGCACTGCATCAGGCAAGGTTGCCTACTCAGTCACTCATGGGTCACCCAACCATGGAGAATTCCAAGCTGCTTCTGGACTGCAGAACAGGGTAGCACACAAGAGATTCAGGCCAGGAGTGGGTGATGCAGTAGGAGTCGCTACTCAGTTTTCTGCTGAGCTCTCGCCTCCTCTCTTAGCTACTGTTCCTACTCCAGGAATTGCAAAGCAAGTACCTCCTCCCACATGAAGCCTTGTCCTCAAGCTGTGCCCTGTCCTCAAGCTATTGCCCTGCCTTTCCTCTAGACTCAACTTCCTCTGTCTTGATACTGGACCTGTTTGTTGGCTCTGCCCAGAACTTCAGCCAGAAGTTCATCACAGAAATTCTTCCTCTTTGCATGGTCCATGAAGGCACATTGGGCCAGGTTTCTGCTGCAGTGTAGGCAACCTATAGAGGTACTGCAGCCAGTAGAGATCAAAGAGGGGCCTGGAACAGGACAAGGCACAGTGCTATCTCAAACAGCTCATTGCAGGAAGGCAGAAAAAAATCCCTGTGGAATTTCAAGGGCATAAAATGATACTTTTACAAACCAAACTTCAAGACACTGTGAGAAGGCAGCTGTGACCAAAAACCTTTCCCAGACACAGCCTGGTTAGTTGCAGTGAAAGAAGTGCAGAGACAATGGGAAGTTAAAAATAAAAAGCTGCTTTTTGTGATTTTTTTTTAGAAAATTTCAGAACAACTTGGGTTTTGGGGATGGAGGGTGCTGTCAGCGGCTGTGCTACAAAATCTTTTTCTATCCTTTCAGATCTTCCAGTTTTTGGAGGATATAACAGTTCTTGCGGTGCCAAACTAGCAAAGGGAGATGTTTTCTGATACTCAGTCTTGAGCCGCTTAATCGGCTTCCTGCACTGGTCACCAGTTCAGTACACTTGCAAACCTGTCACCTTCTTCACTATCTGCTGACATGCATGGTCATTCCTGGTACTCTTACTAAAGTCCACTCTTTTGCCAGTCTCACACCAGAGATTTACCAAAATCAGGCTATGCTCCCATGACCATGAAGCAGTGTACTTTGCAAAAGGCTTCTTCTATTCAGTCTCTAGTGCAAACACAGAAAGCTCTCTGATGGTGTGCTTGTGACTCAATGGCCAGAAAACAATAGAAGGATCACGAAGGGGGATTGCTTCCATTCCTGCTGGAGTTGATTGGTTGTTGGGATGGAGCAGACAAAAGGGGCTCATGGGATTATAAAATACTTTTGGCAGACTCACAGGACCTGAAGCTGGTGTTGGCTATATCTACACTGCAAAACAAAAGGGCTCGAACCTTGGATCATGGCTTGAATCAGACCCTCCAGCCCCACAAGAACCTTGGGCTATGTCTACACTTAAAAAGTTAAATTGACTCTATTAACCTCGGGGATCCCCTGTCAGCTGGAGCGTGACAGCTGCCTTCCTCGGCACTTCAGCTGACAGGGGAACCTGAGGTATCTTGTCAGCTGGAGCGCGGCAGCTCCCTTCCCCGTGCTCCACTGACAGGGGAACCTCAGGGATCCCCTGTCAGTGAAGCACCAGCAGCTACCTTCTTGCCCGGATCCCGCAGGGTCCGGGGAGAAGAGAGCGGGGCTCCTTTCTGGCTGGGACCCAGGTCCCAGGGAGAGTGCAGTTGCGGCTGCCTTCTTGTAGGGACCCGGAGGCCTTCTGTCAAGAAGAGAGCATGCTCCCTTCCATTGGAGAGTGGGCGTACCGGGGAGAAGGGAGCCAGGGCTCCCCTGTCCCCAGCCCTAGGTCGACTTAGAGAAGTAAGTCCACCTAGGGTGTCCATACCAGGTTTAGGTCGACTTAACAAATCGATTTAGCTGTTAAATTGACCTTAACGGTGGTATTTATTATGTCGACTTAAGGAAGCCCCTTAAGTTGACTTAATGAAAGCCTAGTGTGGACATGGACTAAGTTAGGTCAACTTAAGCCTCCTTAAGTCAAACCTAACTTTCAAGTGTCGACATAGCCTTGGATTCTCTTAGATCCAAGTGGAGTCTGACAGATTTGTATGTAAATACAACTGAGGGTCTGGGCTCAAGCCTGAGTGGACATATTCAGAGCTGCCAGTATCAGATGTTTCAGAAGAATAGGAAAAGAACATTTAGAGAACAGTTACATAAGAGTCTGTACATAGGGGTGCATTTTTCTTAATCCCATCATTTGTTGGCTGTTTTGTACCCTCATGTCCCTTGGTTTTGTTTTAGTACGTGTATAAACTCCAGCCCTTCAAGACATTCTCAAGGACTGTTAATAAGTGGAAATATGAGAAAGAGAGAGTATATACGTACTTTGTTTGATTTTTTTTCTCAGTTTCATGTCAGGTGTGAATTTTTTTTAAAAAAAAGCTTCCTAAAACAGAACCTGCTAGGAACTTTTCAAATTATGCTGTCCAGCCATCTTCATGCAAATTCCAAACCAGCAAGAATAAATCAATTCAGCAGTTGCCACTCACGGTACAAACATTTTTTTTCTGTTCAATATTTAAGTCCTATGTTCAACTGAGTTATAAAAACAGACCCACTGAAACACAGCTGAACAATACACACAGTAAATGAGTCCCTCTCAAGTCCCATGATGGATATTATATGTTAGAAGAAGCTTCAGTTAGGAATATAAAGTATTTATGCCTTAAGTGCTGCAACACACAGTTTTTGCAGCCCTTCTTCTGCAGCGTTGACTGTAGCTATTGACCCTTTTTGACTTCAGCATTTGATTGAAGCTGATAAGCTTTTGACCTGTCAGAAAAGTACCCTGCTTCCTCAGTGTGTGTCACTGAGGGACAGGAAATGTGGGAAACGACATTTGAAAAGAAAAAAAAATAGGTCTGTGCCCTTTTTTTTTCTAAATTCCTTTGTGAAGGCAGATCCTTAGCTGGAATAAATTTTCCTTAGCATCTCTGACTTCAGTAGAGTTACATTGATTTATTCCAGCTGAGTATCTATCCCTTTGAATTATTTCTTGCTGAGCTGGTGGTTGTGGTTAATGGTATTGTTGGTGATTATCGGTAGATGCTTTTTAAAATTTTCTCTTTATTAGGAAAACGAGGATTTTTAAAAATTGTACTGTTGCTTCAGCTATCCACAAAGCCATTCAAGAATTTCCCTACCTTTAATCTCACTGAAGACGATCCATATTCTCATTAACAAAGCTGCTTCTTGGTACTTTCAAAGTGTGAAGGCTCCGGACAAGAGATGATGGATGGCATGAAAGAAATTGCACCTCCTCTATGGAAAAGAGTGTCCTCTAAGAATAACTGATGTCAGAAGTATCATGCTGAGAGAGAGAGCCCTGAAATCAACATAATGGGGTAGTTGTCAGAGGCAAACATCTTGTTCTCTCATCAGTGTGAAAGGCACAAACACAGATTCCAATTTCATGTTCCCTGATGATTTTTGCAACAAGGCCTTTATTGGCTATGGATCATGAGGCTTTTGCTGGAGAATGTGTCTGAGTTAGCGCTCAGTTACACCAAAGTAAAGGAATGACGTGTTTGAAGGTAAAGCTGTCAGGACATGGCCAAAATGAACAGAAATTAAGTAAAAAGTTAGTGTGGAAAGTGGTTTAGAATGCTGTTTGGTAATGCCATGATCCTTTATGCAGGGCTGCTCCCCTACTGCACTCTGTGATAGAGCAGCCTCAGATGTATTCTAACAGACGCTGGCCTTTAATGGCCCCAGGGAACGGAAAACGCAGCCTATAATTGGAAAGATACGGGGTGCTCAGAACACCCTTCCGCCCACCGCTTTGCTGGCAGCAAGAAGGGGTATAGGATGCATGTGAGCCTGTCAGCTGCACGTTTGACTGCAAGATCAACTTGACACTAAATTGAGCCTTCATGGGTCATGGCTAGCTTATGTCAGCAGTACAGTACATTGTCTGTGATCCAATGGAATTAAACTGGTGTAAAGTCAGCTATGTGATATCAGAGTCGGGCTCTTGGTTTTGGTTAAGATATTTGACTCCTTGTTGTCTAGAAATTAAGTCTGTTGGTCCTAACAATTTGACTCTATAGGGTTCTCCACCCTAATGAGCAATAGCAATACAACCCAAAAGTTAGATAGAACTGAGTTTTCTTATTAATTTCCACAATACTTTATTAATATCATATTAGCCAATGGCAGCTCAAAACCATTGTGTTTCTTTTGGCTGAATATTCCATAAATGTGAATTCCTTCCTTCCTCTTAGCAGGCTATTCTATGTCATTTCTTTGGTTATGCTCATCACTGCAATGTGGTCCTGGGAATTTAAGGTGTCTCTAACATATAAACGAAATCACATCTGAGTGCAGGAGTCTCAGTTGGGAACTGTGCCTTAGGTTGGCTGCTGAATTTCCATACCCATCTGAGAAAGACCAAAGAAACTGGCTAACTTTCAATTAATGAAAAAGGCTTCTCCCTGCATGTTGGGTCATATTTTTAGCAGAGTATTAAAAGTAATAGAAATTATTTTCCCAGACAGGACATATCTTTAAGGAGTGTAATTTCACATAATAGGATTTAGCTGTAAGTGTTGCCATGGGAGCCATTAACTATAAATTTCCCTACTTTTCTATGTTCAGATCCCAGATTTAACTTTGTACAAATCTAGCCGGATCATGTTTAATATTAAGTGTGGAGTGTTACATGAAGATGATCCTTTGTGATAAACCGAAATGTAGAGTATGTCTGCAGTGCAGTGTAAATACAGAATCAGAGTCAGGCTTGAGCCCAACCCCCTTTCTATCTACATAGAAATCTCTGACTCAGTCATTCAGGCCTAGGATCCAAGGAGCTGTGGGGGAGGGAGGCTCTAAAACAGAATCAAGCTTGGATCAAGCCCTATTCAAGCTCTATTGTTTTGCAATGGAGACATGAGAATTTCCTACCCCAGGTAGAGTCTGCTAAAAATATCCCACAATTCCATGGGCCAATATCTCTTCTCCTTTCTATCCCAACAATCTCCAATTGACTCCAGGAAAATGGAAGGAATCCCCTTGATGCAGTGCAGCTGCTTGGTGAGTCAGTGTCAAACTCTTCCATTGTCTTCTGAGCACTGAGCTGGAAACACACCCTCAGATCTTTCTCTGGTTGCACTGGAGACTGAACAGAAGAAGCCTTTTGCAAAACACTCTGCTTCAGGGTAACCGGAGCACAGCCAGATTTTGGTAAAGACTTTGGGCAGCTCTTTTAATCTGTGAAGGCTGGATGTGAGATAGGTACAGGAGCCAGTAGACAAGTCAATTTGAGCATCCCTGACACTATGGGTATGTCTACACCTGAGGCTCTGTTAAGTCAACTTAGAGCACCCACACTGAAAACTCCAGTGGACTGCATGCATCCACATTGGCAGGTGCTAGGTCAGCAGAAGAGTGGCCAGGAACTCTGGGAGAGGGCCAATGTTCCCTCTAAGCTGATGATGCAGCTGAACAAGATATTGTACTTGTTTAGCAGCAATTTGTGAGGCATGGTGGCTCATGGGTAACAGGTTTTTGGTGCTGGAAGCATCAGCAAGCCTAAGTACCTTAAGACAAAATAAATGCATAAATGTTGTCTTTTCATTTGAACGTTAATAAAAATGTTAAAGTGAAATATTGAAGTTTTATTAATTTACTATGGATCGGACTGGAGAGAAGGAAAGAGCTGCAGCCATCAGGCTGAGGAGAGCCACAGCTCGGGCAATCAGGCTGGGGAGAAAGGGAGAGCTGCGGCTGGGGAGAGCCGCAGCCGGGGAGATTGGGCTGAGGAGAAGCGGAGAGCCAGGGCTGGGGAGATTGGACTGGGGAAAAGGGGAGAGCTGCAGCTGGAGAGATCAGGCTGGGGAGAAGGGGAGAGCCACGGCTGGGGAGATTGGGCTGGGGAGAAATGCGGCCAGAGCGATCAGGCTGGGGAGAGCCGCGGCTGGGTAGATCGGGCTGGGGAGATCGGGTTGGGGAGAAGGGGAGAGCCGCATCTGGGGAGATTGGGCCAGGGAGATGGGGCTAGGGAGAAGGTGAGAGCTGCAGCTGGAGAGATCGGCCGCTACTCTCCCCTTCTCCCCAGCCCGATCTCCCTGGCCGCAGCTCTCCCCTTCTCTCCAGCCTGATCTCCCCAGGCTGATCTCCCCAGCCGCAGCTCTCCCATTCTCCCCAGGCTGATCTCCCCAGCCCGATCTCCCCAGCCACGGCTCTCCCCTTCTCCCCAGCCTGATGTCCCCAGCCATGGCTGTCCTGAACCCGATTGCCCTGGCCTCTGCTCTCCCCAGCCCAATGGCCACAGCTCTTTTTCTTCTCTTCAACCTGACCCACTGTAAATTAATATTAAATTAATTAGCAAAGTAATTAATTAATTAGTAAATTAATAAATTAGTAAATTAATAAATTAGTGACTTAATATTGGAGGCCAATTAGGTTGACTTAAGGGCTATTCCCTGTCTACACCGGCTTAAGTTGACTTTATAAGGTCAATTTGAGCCTTACGTTGACCTTCAGAGGTGGTGTTATTAAGTCAACTTAAGGAAGCATTTAAGTCAACTTAATAAGTGCCCAATGTGGACACAGGGTTCTTTAGGTCGATCTAAGGCTCCAGTGTAGACGTACCCAAGGAGTTTAGTGTGCCTGCTGTGAGACCGCACTGGGATAAATGTAAAATCTACTCACTGTCCACTTTTCTTTTTTTGCACTTCTTTTTTCACTGTCAGGTGTATGTACGTTTTTTGCACCGTTTTTTCTCCTTTTTTCACTGTCAAATTTTTTTGCACTTTTTTGGCACTGACCACTTTTTTATAGTGTGTTTTGCACTTTTTTACACTGTGGTTTGTCCTTCTTTAAATATATCGCAGGGTAGAGCTGAGAGAGGAGAGCCAGGAGGAGGGGGTAGTTTTTTGCACCATGGTTTTTTTTCCACCTTTCCCCCCTTTTTCCCCCTTTTATCCCCTTTTTTGTTGGTATTGTGGAGGGAAGGGGTGAGGCTGGGACCTGAATGCCAGTGGGCCCTGGTCTCTGGGGGCAGTAGCCACTGTGCTCCAGCCAGGGCACCACTGGGCCCATGAAAGGAAGGAGTGGAGCCGGGAGGAAGTGGGAAACAGCCACTGAGTTCCAGCCAAGGAACTGCTGGGCCCACATGGTGGGAGAGGGGCTGGGCTGCCCAGGCAGAAGAGGGGGCAGTTGTGGCAGGCATGCCCTGGAGGGCCAGACAAAAGGTACAGGTGGGCCATATCTGGTCCATGGGTCATAATTTGCTCACCTCTGGTATATCCACGGTTCATAGATTAAAAGGTATCAGGGCCAGGACTGAGCTCTGAGGAATGCCCAAGTTAAGAGTTCTTGGTCTGTTGATTTGTAGTGGGCCCCAGTCAGAGCAAAAACTTCATGATCCATAGCCAATAAAGGCCTTGTTGCAAAAATCATCAAGGGACATGAAATTGGAACCTGTGTTTGTGCCTTTCACAGTGATGAGAGCACAAGATGTTTGCTGAGGACAAATCAACACGGGCAATCCCTGTCTTCAGCATGTTGAAATCCGGCTTTAGCGTGGCAGGTGAGTGAAACTACTTGATCACAGCAGTTCCTCTTTGGTGAATTCCTGCCTGCTTTTATGGAAGGATGTCTTCGATAAAATCAGACAGGCGGTAGAGCAGCACCCATTCCATGAGCTTGCTGGTGGTTGAGAAGAGAGAGATGGGGGAGTAGCTGACTGTATCTTCTGTAAGTTTTCCAGGCTTCAGTAGGGCAATCACTGTTGCCAGCTTGTTGGCACTTCTCTGCTTCTGTGCTAAGTGGCAAAAAGCGCAGCCAGCCATTCCTGTCCCCATCTCCCCAGGTTCCTAAGAATCTCCGGAGGAATGCCATCAACCCCAGCAGCTCTCCAGCATTTGGTTTCCAATAGTGCAACATTGATCTGCTTAACAGCATATGAAAAGGAGAATGAAGATTCCTTCGACATTGATGAAGGTTTCTGCAGGATGCCTGCTGGAGCTGCTGGCATGTAATCTTGTCTGTTGGTGACTTGCTATTAGCAAGAAAATGAGAGCCGACAGTATTTGCCATCAGCTCTGTTGGGCATTGCTTTACTGGCTAGCATCTTCCAAGTTGCCTTGTTGCTCGAATGGTGAAATCAAGGCTTTCTCTTCCCACCTTTACAAGTGCACTCAAGTCAAAGATTCAAGCAGCACATTGACTTTTTCTGGGTCACTGCTCCTTTCATATTCCCTCAGGAGAGCCTTGGACTTTTTTATCCAGCAGGGAGTGAAAGCCTTATGGTAGCCGTGTGGAATATACTTCTTAGTGCTCGATTTCAGGATGTTTGCAAAAGGGCCAAAGTTTCTCAGTATCAGTTCGAGCCATGGGATGTGATGTTCTGCTTCCAAAGTGTAAGCGGGCCAGTCAGCCTTGTGGAAATTCCAGTGCAGCTGATTATACATTTCAATACTTCAGTTGCATGCCCCACAGTTTTCCCACCGGCAGCTTGAAATAACAGTTCCCTCTGCCAATCAAGCACAAGAACTGTTATAGCCTCCAAAAAGTGGAAAGCCTGAAATGATAGAAAAAGCTTTTGTAGGATGGCCACTGACTGCACCTCCCACCCTCGAAACCCAAGGAGTTCAGTAATTTTCAAAATACCAGAAAATAAGTTTTTCATTTTTAACTTAGCATTACCTCTGCACTTCTTTCACTGCAATTAACCAGTCTGTGTCCAGGGAGCTTCTGTGATCTAAAGCCGCCTTCTCATGGTATATTGAAATTCAGTTGGTAAAAGGATCATTTTATGTCCTTGAAATTCCACAAGGTTTTTTTTTTTGAGATCCTGCACTGAGCTGTTTGAGACAACAACCCCCTGTGCCTTGTCCTGTTCCAGGCCTCTCTTTGACCTCGACTGGCTGCAGTGCCTCCACAGCCCACCCACATTGCAGCAGAAGATTGGCCCAATGTGTCTTCATGGAACATTCCAAGAGGAAGCATTTCCCTGATGAACTTTTGACTGAAGTTCTGAACAGGGCCAACAAGCAGGTGCAGCACTAAAGAGAGAGGGACATCTGGCTAGAGGAAAGGTTGAAGATGCACAGCATGAAAGCAAGCAGTTGCTTTGTTATTCCTGGAACAAGAACAATGGCTAAGGGAGGAGGACAAAGCTCAGCAGACAGCTGATAGAGCAGCTGATATCATTACTGGCCAGAAGAGTACCAGCTCCTGCTGCACAAACTCCATACCCTGACTCCCTTGCATAGTATTCTGTGGTACAGCCCAGAAACAGCTTGGAAAATTCCATAGTTGGTGGCCCATACATTCAGGTTCCATGAACAGCAATCCCCCATATTTCCCAGTGCAAACCACATTGACATTCAAAATTGTCCTCTGTGGTCTGCGTTTTTCCTGACACAGCATTGAAAGCAAAAGCAAGAGAATTCTTTGAAAGTTGCCTCCTGCATGTTGCTGGATCCAGTAGCTAGGTGTACAGGCCAAAATAACTGCTTGGAAAGCTGTGTTAGTGGCCTCTTCAAACTTTCTTTAACATGCAGGGTGCACAGTCAAGTTTTCCCAACTGTGCATCATAGTCAAATAAGTAGAGCAGCCATATTTTTGAAGGATGCTAGGGAGTCTGGGATATGGTTGATTTGACTCAGGTCTACGTGCCGCAGTGTGGATGCCAGACACTTCCATCCCCCCTGCCAGGTACAAGCTGAAGTGAGAAAATTCTTTACACTGATCGTTAACCATAAGTTGATACCCAAGCACTGAATTCTCTAACCTAGAGTCAGCTGACTTGAGTTCCACTAGCCCTTGGCTTGCATTGCAGTCTAGGCTATGTCTAAACAGCAATTAAACAACTACTGCTAACCCAGGTCAGCAGATTCAGGCTTGTGGGGCTCAGGCTGCTGGGTTGTAAAATTGTAAAATTTCTGTGTATGCATTCATGCTGGAGTCTGGGTTCTGGGACCCTCCCCACATCCCACATCTCAGGCTCCAGCCAGAGCTGGAATGTCTGCTCAGCAATTTTTAGTCTTACAAGCTGTGACTGGGGTCTCCTTGGATATCCTCCTGGATATGCAAAATCAGGGCAAGCTGAAAAACTGAAAGCCAAATGCTCCCAAACATTGATGCGTGGTACTTAAACCAGACTCCCAATCAGCAACACACCATGCTTCTGATTCACCACATCAGTTATCACAAAGCATAACAAAATAGAAACAGCCCCCCTTTGTTGCACATAAGCTCCTCTGGCTCCCATATAGCCACAAGGTCTCCTAAAGAAATAGGTTCTCCTGACCTCAAAGGGCCAGCCACATTACACAGAACAATATAGGTTTGTATCTTACCCCAAAATACCACACTGATAGCCAATCCTTTAGTAACTACAGCTAAAGGTATAATATAAAAAGAAAAGAAACAAAATATAAGAGATGTTAAAGGGTCAAAGTGAATCACATATATAAAATGATTTAGAGTCCATGGAAAGCAAGTCCTTGGAAGAATTTGGAGTTTGCAGGCATGCCCAGGTCCTCTGATAAGCATCCAGCACCTGGGTGGGCCTCAGTCTTTTGTCCAATCACAGAGGAATAGCTCCAGAGATGGATGTTGGTTGAGTACTTGAGACTGAAGACAAAATGGAGTTGATATTTCTGCCTTTTATCACCTCTGGCCTTCCCCATGCTGCCTGGAGTTTTTGCAAATCAAAATGGAGTTGAGTTACATGGTCACTCTGGGTGGTTTGCTGAGCAGATTTCTCCCTAGGCCCATTGTGCCTGTGGTTCCCTTAATGGGACATAAAAGAGACAATGACTGTAGACATTCAGTCTGGGGAGTTGCCCAGAATCAAATAAGTTGAAACACAACTATAACAAATATATTCCTAACTTCTTATATAGATATGACACCTATATAGAATCATTTCTAGCAGATTACAATATTTCTGTTGGTACCAAACATGGCATATCACATATGGATTATTGTGAATATGAAATATTAACATGAAAAACAATAAATGATCCCCTAAATCCAGACAGTGTCACACAGGCCTGAGCCCTAGGTCAAGCCCAAGGCCAGCTGTGGTCATATGCAAGTCTTCTATTCAAGCGTAGACATACTCAGTGGCTTAGCTTCCGAGCCCCATGCCTTCTGTTGCAGGAGAAATGGAACTCAGTGCTTTGTGTGGAGGTTAATATATATCTGCACCTTCTAATAAAAGTTTTGCAGTGGACCATGGGAAAAAGGGAAAGAGGTGAAAGCCAGCCTTCCTAAGTGGGAGATGGGCAGAAAATAGGACAGTTAAAGTTCTCTCAACAGCTAGTAATCAGATGCAGGCTGACAATTGCTATTTCTATAGAAAACAATAGTAGGAACAAGATGCAGGAAAGTCTGGAGAGTGTCAGGTTCCAGAATGGCATTGTGACAGGATCCCCAGAGTGCAGCCTGGAACTGGGGAACCACTATGCCCTTTTATTCTCTAGCTTGAACTGTCTATCAAAATTCCTTGCTAGTGACAAACTCTTCCAGGCACTATCATCACCTAACACAGCAACATGTGGAGCCCCACACCCAGCTAGATTGTGTGGCTGCTCCTTGAGCCACTCATGAATCACACAAAGACAGGCACAAGCAAATCCCCTTTAAGTTGACTTAAAGTCGACCTTAAGTCGACGTAACAAATTGGCTGCACTTTAAGTCGACCTTGTTAAATTGACTTAACAGCAGAGATAGCCATGTATACTAGCTTTAAGTAGACTTAATAAAGTCGATTTAGCACTAATCCCTGTCTACACTGGCCTTAAGTTGACCTAAAGAGGTGGTGTTATTAAGTCGACTTAAGCCTTTCCTTAATTCAACTTAAGGAAATGCTGAAGTCAACTTAATAAAAACCCAGTGTGGACATGTCTTTGTTTAGGTCGATTTAAGCATCCTTAAGTCGACCTAACTTGCCAGTGTAGACGTACCCCTTGTGTGCTATTTGTACCACTATCCTCTGATTAGAACTCCACTGCTGATTACTTCTCAGTGGAGACTCTTAAACTTACAACCTATTTCAGCAGCAATCATACAGCAAAATTTCATGATTTCACACACATGCATTTTGATAGAACAATGGGTTTAGGCAGATTATGACTCTTCATAAAATATCTCACATGCCATGCTTTGTATGAAATATCACAACCATATATGAATGGTTAATATGGGATATATGGTGCTATTTTGAGGTACAGAGTATCACAGTCATACTGAATGACAGGAGCAGAAAAGAGACCTGAAGCATAGTCTAGGACTGTGACTGAGGTAAATGGGTCTACAGAAAAGAGAAAGTTGGAAGAGACAGATTCAAAATGAAGTCAGGCATAGACACCACAGTCTGAATCAAAAAATGGTGATAGCAGGGAGTGAAGAGTATGGGCTGCTAAAGCAAGACACAAGGTCAGGGAAAGCAGATGTTCTTCCTGAACAGACAGAAAGACCCCACAGCAGAGGATGGTGACAGGTTTAAAAAATAGTTGATAGAATGTTTGAGGCCACAACAGGTGCTTGTTCCTTTAAACATATCACGTTCTCACTGTGACTACTGCCAACCATTAGAGGAGTCTAGATGTAGGTCTGAAAGAAGGAGTGCAAATAACAGTGAGGGAATATCAGGGAGTTTCATGGAAATTCAGGTCTTATGAGTGCCTGAAATTTCTAAGGCAAGAGGTAATATTAAAGGGGATCACTTAGGAGAATTCTGTATGGAATTTGTTTTGTATGGGCTTCTTAAAAAATGAGCATTTCATCTCAGTTGGGAGTGGGGGAAGAGAAAGAAAGAGGCTGGAAGTGAAGTGAAAAAGCCTGAAATAGAAACCTGAATAACAAAGAAATACCATAATTAATAATACTTCCAAATCACTTTCCATCTGAGGACCTCAAGCATTTTTAAAAGGTTAACGAATTAATGCTGGGACCAACCTACATGAAGTAGATATCTATTATTGTCCCCACTTCAGCACAAGGCATCTGTGACTTGCCGAAGTTCATAGTGATACCCAAAGACTATCAGTAGATAATGTTCAGAAACTGTTTAATTGAAGTACACAGGGCATAAATTACTGTACTTATTATCAAGATATAAGGCCAGGTCCCAGCAGCATCTGCCCTTCATTGCCACAGCTGAGGAGATATTGAAGGGAAAGTGGCTCTAGGTTCCTTCAATCCTTGAATTTGCTGGGGGACTTGTTTCAGTCCCTGACCTGATTTTGAACAGAAGCCACCAATGGTTCCCAACCTGGTGTATGTGACCCCCTTGGGAGGGGTAACAAAGATTACAGGGGGTCCATGAAGCTTCAATAATATTAAGGTCATTTAGTCCCCCAGACCCAATTTTGCCCGAAGCTGAGGAGGAGCCTTCCAGAGGGTGCGTCTACACTTACAAATTAAGTTGACTTAATTTACTCCGCGTCTACACTGGACTTTCCTTAATTCAACTTAAACTGTTCCTTAAATCAAAATAAGGAAAAGTTAGTTCGAATTAATAACACCTCGTTTTAATTCAAACTAGCGCTTAAGTCGACTTTATTAAGTCAACATAAGCCAGTGGAGACGTGGAGCAGTGCCTAGGTGGACCTTTTTAAGTCGACTTAAAACATTAAGTCGACTTAATAAGGTCGAAAAGGAGCCACGTCTACACTGGAAAATTAAATCCACTTCTGTTAAGTCGACTTAATAAGGTCCACTTTAAGTTGACTTAAAGTCGACCTTATTAAGTCGACTTTAAAAAGTCGACAACTTTTCAAGTGTAGACATCACCTGAGGGAGCAGAAGCCCTGAATGCCACATCAGCCAGAGCAGAGCAAGTCCCACCACCACCATATCCATGATGGTTAGGCACCAGGCTGGAGTGGAGCAACCCTGCATCTGTGGGGGTCTGAAGCAGCCTTGGCTAGCCCACCAGTGCCTTTCACCTGCATTACCCTCCATCCAAAGGGATGGGAAAAGTTGGGGCAACATGGGGCATGCCGTGGTAGCTGTGCCAGGGAAGGCTTAGCTTCTTACTCAGATGAGAGTAATTAATTAATTAATTAATTATTATTATTATATGTTTGTAGGTGCTTTTGTGCTTATGGTTGGTGAGGAGGCAGGTCAAGGATTGGAAGGACGGGGGTGGGAGGAAGGCATTTGTCTTACCTAGTGGGGCTTTCACTCAAAAAGTTTGGGAACTAGGACTACTCCACTGGCTATGTATCACCAGTGGGCAAGACTTCCTAACTCCAGCATGTTTACTGACAAGCCCACAGTGTGGATGGTAGGGAAGTGGGTGGTAGGGAAGTGTGCTAAGTTCTACCTGCTCTACTTCACTCAGAGATTCCCCTGTGCCAGGGGCATCCATAGCTGTGCTTGAGGGGCAGAGAATATGGCCCTTGGTGTCTAGTTCATTGGGATTAGTTTACTTTAATTTTTTTTTTTTGCTAAGAGTTACTTAAACATTCCCAGACTGAGATGGTGTTGTTTGTGAGTATTCTAATGGGTTTAGGAGGAGTCTAAGATTTCTAAGATCCCCTACGGTTACTCCATTATCTTTAGTTCTGTGAATAAGTGAATGACAAAGGTACATAGGTCAGAATTTGTAGCTAGTGAATAATAATGGCCTGCAAAAGAGTTTTTGTAAGTAATAACATCCATATTTTTTCCCACTCTTTCCCTTTCCAAGGAGAGCACCTAAAATTAAGCAGTCTCTATGCCATCTGAACTGGAATATTGAGAATGAGAAGAACAGTTTGGAAAAGGTACTGGTAAAGGAAGAAAAAAGTGTGGGAGGGGATGGGAGGAGAGGGGTGCACACGCAGCAATGGGGACATCAGAAGCAGCTTCGGCTAACGCACTAGGCCTTTCTCCTCTATTCACAACTGGTGAGGCCACATTAGGAATACTGTGTCCAGTTTTGGGCCCCCCACTGCAGGAGGGATGTGAACAAATGGGAGAGAGTCCAGTGGACAGCAACAAAAATGATTAGGGATGCAGGAGTACGACTTCTGAGGAGAGACTGAGGAACTAGGCTTGTTTAGTCAGCAGAAGAAAAGAGTGGGGGTGGAGGGGATTTGATAGCAGTCTTTAACTATCTGAAGGAAGGGTTCCAAAGAGGATGGAACTAGGCTGTTCTTAGTGTTAATAGATGACAGAACTAGGAGCAGGTTACTGTGGGGGAGGTCGAGGTTGTATATTAGGAAAAACTTTTTCACTAGGAAGACGGCGAAGCACTGGAATGAGTTACATCGAGAAGTGGTGTTTTCCATCCTTAGAGGTTTTTAAGGCCCAGCATCACAAAACCCTGGCTGAGATACTTTAGCTGGGATGAAAATTGCTGTACACCATGCTTTTTGCCTACAACTCCTCAGGGGGAGTGGAGTGTATGATTTCCCTTTTCATAGTTTTTGAAGGATGAGGCAGAGAGACTGATCAAACATAGGTCAATTGAAATGGCAAGAAATACTTGGGGTTTAGCTAATAATCATGACGTAGTAATACACTATAAAAATGCATTAAGTATACTACTCTCTGCCAGAGAAGCTTTTCTCTAAATTCTTCTCTCCCTTTCATCTCTTTAAGGGCCTGATGCATTGTCCACTGAAGTAAATTGATTTAAGGCATGAAATCTGGAGTAATAATGTAATTAATTTCATTGTCTTTGTGCTGGATTTACACTGGCAGAAGTGAGAGCAGAAACTGGTCCTATGTATCTGATAATCTGCTTGCCAAATATATCAATTAGTGCTAATAGGATTTACAATTATGAATGTCAAAAACAAAAGCACTAAACAAATCTTTCCTCTTTAGCTCTTCATTGTAGCTTATCTACCATTATCTTCTTTTTTGCCTTTTCTTTGTATATTTCCTATATTGTCTGCAGACCCGGGGCAAGCAAATAGTGAGTCAAACCACCTTATATCAGTATTTGTGATAGTAAGGCTTTTTGGGTATGTCTACACTAGCAATTTAGGTCGACTTAAGGACCCTTAAGTCGACCTAAATTACTCCATGTCCGCACTGGGGCTATGTACACACTACAAACTTGTCCCTCAATAAAAGCTATTGTGGGACAAGAAAAGTGCTATATTTATAGCGCTTTGGTGTGTACACACCTGCTACTTAAATCGCAAAGGAGTGTTCATCATGTGAACGCTCCTTTGCAATACAAGAGCAGTGCATGGTGGGCACCTGTCCCACCATGCACTGCACACAGCCAGCCTCCTAGCTCAGCCCCGGAGCTTTGGGTGGCAGCAGGGGCTCCCGCTGTCACCTGAAGCCCCGGGCTGAGCTAGGGGGCTGCAGGGCTTTGGGTGGCGGCAGCGCCGCAGCTCCCACTGCCACCCAAAGCTCCCTGGCTCAGCCCCGGGGCTGAGCTGGGGAGTGGTCCAAACTGACGAGAGCAGCCGGTTCGGGCCACCCCCCTAGCTCAGCCCCGGGGCTGACCTCGGGGCTGAGCTAGGGGGGTGGCCTGAACCAGCTGCCCTCGCTGGTCCAGCCAGCCAATCCCCCAGCTGCCGAACCTCGCATTTTAATATGTCAATTTCACTGCTCAGCTAGAGCAGTGAAATTGACATATTTGACAGCTCCAATGTCCCAGCGTGGCCCGGGTTGGCACTCTGGGACATTTCCAGAGGCTGTCAATGGCACAACAAGCATCCACACAGGCTGTACCATGGAACAACTGTTCCGTGGTAAGCCTTACCACCCTCGTTTGGGGTGGTTTACCTGTTGCGCGGCAAGAGGCTGTTGCCGTGCAACAAGAAGCTTTCATGTGTGGACGCTTTGATAGTTATCACATGGTAAGGAGCCTTACCACACGATATCTCTGTAGTGTATATAAGGCCTGGGCTTTCATTAAGTTGATTTAAGAAATTCCTTAAATCGACTTAATGAAAGCTTAAGTCAGTTTAATAACTACTCCTCCTTAGGGCGATTTAAGCCTTAAGTCGACTTCTTAAATTGATTTAAGGATGGTGTGGACAGGGAGTAGCCCTTAAGTCAATTTTATTAAGTTGACTTAATGCCAGTGTGAACGCCTATGTTCAATGTTAAGTCGACTTAATAAAGTCGACTTAAAAGGAGCCACTTTGTTAAGTCAACTTAGTAAGGTCGACTTTAAGTCGACTTAAAGTTGACCTTATTAGGTCGACTCAACAAAGTAGACTTAACTTTTTCTACTGTAGATGTACCCTTTGGGTGTGTCTACCCTGGCAAGTTAGTTTGACTTAAGGACGCTTAAGTCAACCTAAACAAAGCCGTGTCCACACTGGGCTTTTCTTAAGTCAACTTAAGCATTTCCTTAAGTCAACTTAAGGCAGAATTAAACTGTGCTGTAGTCTTGATGAAATGCTCGTTTGTATGTGTGTATTGTTTTCTTTTGAAGCCATTGTAATTTTTTCATGCTGCCTTTGCCCATCTGATTGCTTTTTCGTAGATGTGGCATTTTTCTTGAACATGTAGACACAAAAAAAAAAAAAAATTGCCAGCATAAGCAATTTCATTTTGCCAGTTGCTCTGGAAAGCTTACTATTGAGACAGCATAAAGTGAATATTAAACATTTACCATGCGAAGCTCTATGGGCCCAAATTTAAAATTCATACAAGAAATCACTTGATAATTTAGTCAAATTCCAAAGGGGAAGCTGTGTTAGTCTATTGTAGAAAAACAACAGAGTTCTGTGGCACTTATAAAGACTAACAGATTTATTTATTGCATGAGCTTTCGTGGGAGAAAATCTCACTTTGTCAGACACTTTGAAGATGGGAAACTTACAGAATGAGAGGAAATTAAATGCAGGGGAGTGTATGATATAGGATCAGGTCAGATCTTAAACAGATACTCACCAGCAACTACAGATCATATAACAGAAACACTAAAGCAAGAACATATCCCTGCAACAGACCACGCTGCCAACTTTGCCCTCGTATCTACACTGAAGACACCATCACAGGACCTAATCAAGCCACCTACTCCATCAAGGGCTCATTCACCCGCTCATCCACCAATGTGATTTATGCCATCATGTGCCGGAAATACCCCTCTGCCTTATATATTGGACAAACAGGAGAGTCTCTGAGCCAAAGAATAAATGGACACAAATCTGACATCATGAATTGCAACACTACAAAACCAATAGGGGAACACTTCAATCTCTCTGCTCACTCCATTGATGACTTGCTAATAGCTGTGTTGAAACAGATGAATAACAAATCACAGCTTCAAAGAGAAACTGCAGAACTCGAATTTATATGCAAATTTGACTCAGTTGCCTTGGGGTTAAACAGGGACTATGGATTTTTCTCTCATTACAACAGGTGATTTGACCTCACCTTCCTCTATGTGCTGTTCCCCAGTGTTTGAATCCTAACACCTATTTTGATTTGCTGTTACAGACTGACCTGATCCTATGTCATACACTCCCCTGCATTTAATTTCCTCCCATTTTGTAAGTTTCCCATCTTCAAAGTGTCTGACAAAGTGGTATTTTCTCCCACGAAAGCTCATGTGATAAATAAATCTGTTAGTCTTTATAAGTGCCACAGGACTCTGTTGTTTTTTGCTAATTTAGGTTTGGTTTTGCTGGTCCTCGCTGGTGTCTGTCTGCACTCCTTGCTAGCTTTAAATTCAGAGATTTCATGTATTTGTAAATATTTTAGCTCATTAAAATAGTTCAGCATGACTGCAAATGCAATGTTTTGCCAAAGCACTCACCCAGAAGGAAGCAGAAAGTGGAAGTTCTTTGAATCTGATCTGGTCTCAGGCCATCCAGTCAACCATAACAGAGCAGGGCTGAGGGTGCTTATTGCTAAGATACTTATTTAACAACGAAGCCCATCACATAACAACAATCAAGCAGCAGATCAAAGATGTGAGGCAGCATCACCACAATATGCATTTTTAAAAAGGGAGACAAAAGTCTTCACCTGTTACTTTGCAGTTCCTTTGGGTTATAAAACAAAAGTAAATTGATTTTGAAACAGAGATCAGGCATTAAATGTCTAGTTTTATTTGAAGTGCCCAGTTTTCACAATGTAATGTTTACGCTCACTTTATGGACAACACCCTCTTTACCTTTCACCAACCCCAGCTCATTTGTGAAATGATGTCATTTTTAGGTTAGGAACTCCTCATCTTAGAAACAAATTCTGTGAGTAATAGAATAAAACCTGTAGGGTCCTGCAGAAATGAATTACCCCTAAAACACATAAAATGTAAAACATTTTGACGGGTTTTTATTTGTTTGCTTGAGCCTATAATATACCACAACATGGGAAACATTTCTATTCATTTCCATTAGGCTGTTTTCTCAGGGATTTTACTGTAGGGATAGCAAATATTTTCCATACCTGTTGGAAGGTAAAAGGATCTAGGAAAATGATTTTTTATTAACTACCGTAATGTCTAGAAATCACAGTAATCGACCACAAATGGCCACATTTCAGGGATCTGTTATGAGTCATTTAAGCAGTAACTTGATAAAATTCTACAACAGAAAGTATATTGATCTGTTACTACTGCAAAAATAGCTCTTGAATTTTAAAATTAATCATCAAAGTTTTGTATTTATGGATTTCACAACCTTCACACATAAGGGCCAAGTTTACACATGCCTCAAAGTTACCTTTAATTTTACACTTGCAATTTTCACATGAGCAGTCATTGTGCCTGCATAAAGACAAAATGTGTGCATATATATCTTCTTATTTCATTTCATTTTCTTAATTTACTTTGATTTTATCCAAAGGGGGTTTTCCAGGCCTAATGAGATCACAGTGTCCTTGTCTGCATTCACTAGTGTCATGCCATTAGCTGCATACTTTCTAGTTCAGTAAAAACATTAAATCAGGACTATATTGCATATCCCCATTTAGAACTAACATTTAAAAAAGGCCCTGCGTGCCAGTAATACACAGTCAGACAGTTAGGGGAAGAGTAGGGAGGTGGTTTTGAAGGAGGAAACACAACACATGTATTTCTTTAAAAAAAAACCTGCAAGCTATGTTTGTTCTGAGGCATGGAGTATATACTTGAAAATGATTCGGTGTTCTGCAAATCAAATTTCTCTTATGCATTTCCTCTCTTCCCCATCCCCCACTGCACTTCATTTTCTGTTCCCATAGCAAATAGTGCATTACTACATGAATCAGATTATCTGGTCATGGTAATGTAGTACGTAGGTTTCATAGATAAATTAAATATTGTATGTCACCAAAATGTCCCAAATAATCCCCCAGAAAGCAATTTTAGATGATGAAGAGTTGGACAGGTTATAAACTGTCCATCAAGAAATTTAGGTTTGAAATTAGACGCAGGTTTCTAACCAGTAGAGGAGTAAAGTTCTGGAATAGCCTTCCAAGGGGAGCTGTGGGGGCAAAAACCATAACTGCTTTCAAAACTGAGCTTGATAAATTTATGGAGGGTATGGTATGATTAGATAGCCTATTTTGGAAATTGACTGATATTTGGCTACGGGTGGTGGATATACAAGTGGCCCAAGAGGGGCAAGTATATGGGGTGGGTTCTGAGTTATTACAGAGAATTGTTTCTTGGGTAACTGGCTGTTGAGACTTGCCCACGTGCTCAGGGCCACGTGATCACCATATTTGGGGCCAGGAAGGAATTTTCCTGGGCTCTGGGGGTTTTTTGCCTTCCTCTGTAGCACAGGACATGGCTCACCTACCAGTGAATCTCTGTATCTTAAAGTCCTTAAATCATGATTTAAGGAGGTAAATAACTCAGTCATAGGTTTGTGGCCTATTGCTGAATTGGGTGGGTGAGGTCTTGAGGCCTGCATTTTGCAGGAGGTCAGACTCAATGATCGTACTGGTCCCTTCTGACCTTAGAGTCTATGGCTATGTCTACACTTGCTAAAATTAGTTCAAATTAGTTAGTTCGAACTAACTAATTCGAACTAATTTTAGTTAGTTCGAATTACTTTAATTCAAACTAGCATGGCTACACTGGAATGTTAGTTTGAACTAAGCAAGCACTTGCTTAGTTCGAATTAGCGATCCCCATTCATTTCAATTGCCGGTTAATTCGAACTAAGAAATTAGTTCGAATTAACATGGCCACATTGGTTAATTCGAACTAGTTAGTTCGAATTAGCCCTTAATTCGAATACCCTATTCTAATTTATTAGTTTGAATTAAGGCAGCCCTTAATTCAAACTAACTAAAGCCAAGTGTAGCCATGGTTTTAGTTAGTTCGAATTAAGCCTCCTTAGTTCGAACTAACTTGCCAGTGTAGACATAGCTTATGAGTCTAAGAGTTCATTTTCAGAACAAAATGTTATGGCTGCATTAACTTTAATGGAAGCTGCCTGAGTCACTTGTCATCCTGAGGGACTGGTCTTCAGCATTCACAACATTCACAACTGATACTTGCATAATACTTGCTCTAAAAGAGTAACAAAACTTGTAAACTGTGCATTTCTGCTGTGGAGCTCTACATTGTGACTTCCAGTTTGGAACTCAGACCTAATATTCAGCAGTAAATTGATGCACACAGAAATGCGGAACTGAGAAATGGTATAGGTTAAGGTCCTGATGCACCACTGGCTTGTTGTTGCTTTCCCCTGCTGCAGCTCCAAAGAAATGAAAGTAGGGGAAATCAGGGTAAAACTGGAGAATAAAAGCCCCTAGATGCCTTATTTCTCTTTCCCAGCAAAATTAAGTTTCTAAGTCTGAAATGTTATTGTTTTCTTTGCTACTCAGCATTGAATGTGACAAAAGCAATTAGAACCTCAGGTGTTTTGCAGCCAGGGGAATATGTTCAGAGTTCAAATTGGAGAGGGATTGAAAATCCATAACTCCTCTTTTCTTCGTGAGGGGCAGATGAGCATGTGTGCTGGATGGTGAGGCTTGACAATATGCAGAGCGGACTCCGGTGCAGCCCTCCTGTGCATCAGGCCCTAGAGGGCCACACCAAAGGCTGTTCTGTACGCTGGCCAGCCCCGCCCCTGGAGCACAGTGGATATGCACCTACTCCACCCTGTGGGTAGACCAGCCATCCTAGGAGCGGAGCAGGCACTACGCAACTTGCTGTGATCTCTGTTTTCAGGACCCAGGACCCTCTCCACCCAGCGCCAGCACCTCAGCCCTTTAGAGTGCCTCAGGACCTTAACCTATACCATTCCTCAGTGTATCAATTCACTTCTGAGTATTGTGTCTGAGTTCCAAACTGGAAGTCACAGTGTAAAGGTAGTTGTGTTAGTCTAATTCAGCTAAACAAACAAGGAGTCCTATGGCACTTTTAAAGACTAACAATTTATCACATGAGCTTTCTTGGGAGAAAATCCCACTTCGTCTGACAAAGTGGGATTTTCTCCCATGAAAGCTTATGTGATAAATAAATTTGTTAGTCTTTAAAAGTGCCACAGAACTTCTTCTACTATTGCTGTCTGTTACCTGCTAACTCAAATTGTAGAGATCTGTGTTGTGGATCTGAAATGTCCAACCATGCTGAGGGTTTGAAACATTGTTTTTCATGATGAAATTTTTGTTCAGTTTGCTATTTTAAAAACTTAGGAAACTACAGTAAAACACCATTCATTAAAGAACATTAAGGTTGCAACGTCAAGCAATCAACAGCTAGGAAATGTCAGAATTATTTTGGCTGAGCAATTTTATTTTGACTCCCCTGTGCATTATGCTATAGTCTTTATTTATACATTCTTCTACTAGTTTTCCACAGAACCCTGTCTCGCTCAGAAAACAGGATGAACAGACCTCCAGAAATGAATTCGGGTTGTGAAGGGAAGGAGGCTGTTGCCTGTAATCTACTACTCCAGAATTTGGAAGAAGTGTATTAAATTAGGAAGGGAATTTAAAGAAGAACAGGGATAGTCTCAGAGCTAAGGCAGTTGAACAATGCTATGATGGGGTGGACGAGGCTCAGCGGTCATCTGATGGAAGCTTCAGACTCTGCTCACAATCATCCCAAGAAAGAAGCAGTGGAGGAGTCCTCCTAGTGGCTTAGAGTGGCTGCAGGGGAAGCAGTCAATCAGAGAGGCTGCAGGACCACCAATCAGGGTCCAGTATGGCCATATAAAAATCTGCTGCCTCACCAGAGATAGTAAGTTCTCTGCTGGAGTTAGGGGAGTGCAGATTGCGCTCCTAGCTGGCTAAAGGGAACTGCAGCAAGGCAGGAAGTTCTGTGATGCCAAGGGCCAGGGGAATGAGCAAGAGCTCCTGGGTGGCTGCTGGTCCAGAATGTCGATAAGCTCTGAGATACGGGTGAAGCTTTGGCAAAGGTTGGAGTTGCAGGGAATTGAAGACTTTTGCTAAATAGACATGGTAGTATGTGACTGCTATTCTTAGGGTCTCTGGGCTGTGACCCAGAGTAGTGGGTGAGCCTGCATGTCCCTCAACCCCAAAGGCCAGTTGGGAAATGGGCCTACAGTTGACCTGTGATACTCTCTTCTCCCCCCTCTCCTCAGAAGGGGACATGAACTGCTAAGAGGCCCAGCTGGAGAGCTGGGACTAGAACAGACCAGTGAAGGTGAAACCATTGTCTGAAGGGAAGAAGCCTGGGGTCATTGCCTGGTACCAGGGCTGAAACTGATTAAAGAACACAAACACCCCCATCCACTTGTAAGGGGTGGGGGGTCATGCCATTACAGCCACATTGTAGAACTGGAACCTATGGACATCTCTACACTACATCGGCATCTTGTGAAGATGCTCTATGCCAATAGATGAGTGCTCTCCCATCGGCATAATTACTCAATATCCATAAAAGGTGGAAGTTATGTTGGTGGGGTAGTGCCTCCTGCGGACAGGGCATTGGTGTGGGCAGCACTTAGGTTGCTGTAACTTGTGTTGCTCTGAGGGTGTCTTTTTCACACCCCTGAGTGATGTAATTTAGATTAATTTATGTGGTAGTGTAGATCTGTTCTATCTCTTCCTCTGCCCCAAAATGTCTGTGTGATATTGGTCAAATAACGGAAACAGCTTTTCACAGAAGCCCATTGTGACCACCTCATTTTCTGGGTATTCAACTTGAGACAGTGGGGTTTGATTTGCTGGAGTGCTGAGCACTCAGAACGACAAGGGGATCAATAGGAGTTCTCTTTTGAACCTATAATGTGCTATACAAAAGCTGGAAAATCAGGTTCTATCATGTCTGAAATTGGGCACTAAAAGTTAGTCAACGCTCTTGATAATGTTGCCCTTAATTTGTATCTCAGATTCTTGTCTATAAGATTTTACCTCATGACAGTTTTATAAATATAAATTCATATTTTTGTGACACCCCTACTACAGTGTTGAGTGTCCTAGGAAACCCAAGATGAACTTTATAATTCTGTATCCAGAGCTGAATAGTGTACAGTAAATAAGACAGGAGTCACACTGCGTATGATGAGGATAAAAAGAAATATTAAACAGCTACCCCCTCAGTGAGAACCATCTATTGCAGGAGTGGGCTAAATGCAGCTTGTGAACCTGTTCCATGCAGCCCATAGGCTGAACCTCTTCCATTCAGCCCCTGACTACACTCGGTGGTACTATACTCTACCCCTAAAAGAGAGAGCCAGAGAGAAAGAGTGTGGTCTTGCATACCCAGTGCTCCACAATGCTGCAAGAGTGTCAGGTTTCAACACATCACTGGGCACTGGATATGCGATCTTGTGCACCACAAGACCCTACTCTCTCCCTAACAGAGAGAAAGAGAGTGATATTACAGAGCGCAGTTTCACATACACAGCACTCCGCGATGTCACAAGAGTGCTATAGTATTTTGATTTATGATATGTATGGCCCACTTAAATTACATTTAAGTCAAATCTGGCCCACCACATCAAATGAATTTGACACCCCTGGTCTATTGTATATTCTGAATAAGGCAGGGGTCATATGGAAAAAGATATTATGTGATCATATAACTACAGACTGCATCATAATGCCTAGATGCAAGAGGACTGTATTAAGGCTGTACAGGGAAATTTAATTCTGAATTTTCTTGAATTTAGAGCGCTTGACTTTTTAACCTTAATATTTTAATATACTTCTTGTATGTTTTATTTATAAATATACACATACACACATTCATTAAAGCACAGTAAATATTGGACATCTGGTTACAAATTTCTTGTAAGTTAATATATTTAGGATAAAAGTCATCAGTCATTAAATAAAGAGGGAAAATAGATTTGGCTCTTTCAACTCTAAGGTATATGACTACAAGAGACTAGAAAGCTTCAACTTCTTTAGCTCAGTTAGAATAGTTTTGGATGTTAATTAAAACACTGAGTTTACCATTATTCAGAATAGGAATAATGGAATTCAGTGGGGAATAGAGTATTTTTATGAGATACAATCCATGAATACTTGAGTAGAAGAGGTTAATAAAGTGAATAATCCAATATGTATAACATGTTTCATACAGTAACTCCCCACTCCAGAATATTTTACCTTAAAATTACTAAAGTCAATATGAAAAGATAGATGGGGGAAGGAGAGTGTGTTCAAGCCTGGAAAAAGTTGAAAACCACTGCTTTAGACCACAAAAATAAACAATGTAAACAAGCATCTATGAGACATTAAATCCTGGGGTTATATCAGTGCAGTTCTGCTGTATTTAATGGACTGACACCACTGAAATTGAGAAGGAACATTTAATTCTAGAACTGAATGCCCTTTAGCTACTGGACTTATTGCATTAAATATTGTTGGTTACAATAAATTTGTTTTAAACTAATTGCTTCTTAAGCCACATTGATCTAATTATGGTAGAAAAAAATGTGAACATTGGTCAATTGGTCCTGGGGCGAGCACAGTTACAACAATGTGGCATACAACATTGCTCACTGTTTATTTTACAATCGTAATGGTGCTGCTAAATGAGTTTTTCTCCTCACAAATCATTTAGATTGTGACTTTCCATGTCTTAACTCCTTAGAGGTCTTTGTTCTTTTCCTTCAATCAGTTTTAAATGCTGACAAATTTAATGTTCTGCAGAAATAAGAACAATATTCTTGGGATTTGGTTAGAACATGAGATTCATCCATTTATTCTTGGCTAGTTAAGAACTGAGAAGATATAAAAATGATAATTCTAAAAAACCATGCAGTCAAATTCAGCAGTGACAAATGTTAGTGTAAGTTGTACATTGGATGGAAATTGTTCAAAATGTAAGTTTAGGTAGGATTGTGCTCTGGCACTGACTTTTACCGTTCGTTTGAACCAGATTCAGGTCCTGTTCCAGCTGCTGTCACTTCTACAACATAAGCAATACAACCAACACCACCAGTTGAAAGGCTGCCATGACACCTACTTGGGGAGTGCCATTGTATAAGAGAAATCCTACCTGCCACTGAGCCGGACAAATGATTGTATGTTTTTCCCCCTTCTGGCTCTAAGTGCAGGGGGTGTTCCCTAGGGAAAGAAGGCATAGATGGGGCATCTCTATATGCTAGCTATCCCCTGTTGCTGCAGAAACCTTTTGCGGCCATAGGCAGCCAGACATATGTTAGAGTAGCCATTGGCTTGCTCTACTTTGCACTGTGGAGCAACTGGATGTCCCATGATTTGGGAGACACAAGTGAGACAAGAATCTAGCTCTTAGGCTATGTCTACACTTGAAAAGTTAAGTCGACTTTATAAAGTTTAAGTTGACTTAAAGTCGACCTTATTAAGTCGACTTAACAGAAGTGGACTTAACTTTTCAGGTGTAGATGTGCCCCTTTTCAACCTTATTAAGTCGATTTAACATTTTAAGTCGACTTAAAAAGGTCCACCTAGGCACTACTCCGCGTCTCCGCTGGCTTAGGTCGACTTAATAAAGTTGATTTAAGCATTAGTTCGAATTAAAACTAGGTGTTATTAATTTGAACTAACTTTTCCTTAATTCGACTTAAGAAGCAGCTTCAGTCGAATTAAGGAAAGTCGACTTAATTTGTAAGTGTAGATGCAGTCTTAGTGTACAAGGCAAGTGTACTTTCATGTATAGCAGGTAAAAGGGGACTGTGGTAGAAAAATCCACTTATAAGACAGTTTCTCCATCACTGTCCATTTGGTAAGTAAGGTACTCACTTTTGCCCCATGTACATCTCTCTTCTTGTCAATTTTCACCAGCTATGTAATTTAGCACATGTTTATTTTTTGTAACAGCTGAATTTAGAAACACTAACAATGGTTTCACTGATTTACATTGGATCTGAATTTAGCCACACTGACCTTATTCAGTGGTAATCAATATTGGACGGATAAATATGTTGAATCAGTGGTGGTTGAAATTGGTCAAAGGAGGCTGAATCGTCAGTTTTACCTTGGAATACATTCTTCTGCTGTACTATGGCAATTAAACAAGTATGAATATTCCATAACAAACACCATGAAATCATTTGTGTTAGTCAGTAGTCGATTCAAACATTGGTTTCCGCATGACATGCATGGTGGAGCTAGAGTGGCAGGTGGGTTTTATCCCTTGCTCATAGTTTATTGTTTTCTATGTAAGTGCCCTCTTAAAGGGCATGATCCACAGTCCACTGAAGTCAGTGGAATGATTCCCATTGACTGACTTAGTGGGCTTTTGAGCAGGAACAAAATGATTAGCTTTTGGAGATCTTTCTCTTCATGATACATAGAAAGTATTCTGCTACTTACGCAAAGACCTAGTGGTTATTGTAATGTTCCATAAAAATGCAATGTTCTGCTGAAATTTCAACAATAAACAGTGACTATAATAGTAAAATATATTATGAAAATTGAGCAAAAATAAAGTATTGATTTTTCTCTCTCCTTTTAACAATGTAGGAAATATGAGTGCTCACTTTTCCTCTCCAGTGAGTTATATAGGAATGTAATGATGCAGTTATTATAGGTTTGCAGGCCAGTGCTTGTAAGAAGCTGCTTCTCTGCAGCTTGAACAAAGACTTCTTGACTGCAGTGGTCAATGAATCAGACCCATAGCAGATCCCAGTCAATCACAGATGGCCATGTAGATCCAATTGATCTTAAATGCAAAGAGTTGAAAACAGCTTTTGTGTGACAGTAAGAAAGCATCCTATGTCATAAGCATATTAGGTTCTTGATGTAATGTAGGTCAAGTGATTGTATTAGTTCATATATATTATTTTGATTAAAAGACTGGAAAACATGGCTTATAGCAATAGATGCAAGGAAATCAGTCTACTCTCTGTTAAGCTGCAAAAGTTAAGGGGTGACTTTATTACAGTCTAAATGGGAAATAGAAATTTGGTAAGGGGCTCTTTTCAATCTACAATGTTATAAACAAATCCAATGGGTACAAACTGAACCTAGGCAAATTCAGGCTGCAAATATAAGTTGCAAATTTTTAACAGTGAGGGTAAATTAACCATTGGAACCATTTACCTAGGATCATGGTGGATTCTGCCTCATTGGGCAAATTTTATATGAAGATTTGATGCTTTTCTAAAAGATGAGCTTTAGTTCAAATAGGAATTAAATTGGGGAGGTCTTCTGGCCTGTTTTATCCAAGATGATCATAGTGGTCCCTTCTGTCCTTATAATCCATGAATATTTAGTCTTTTGTTGTTTTGCCTCCTGTAACATTTTGAAGATTATCAAATTGTGACTTCATATTCAGCTTTCCTTATGATCCATTCAATGATTGATGAATACAAGATTATGCAAGAGTTTATGCTAAAATGCATAGATTTGGCCTCAATGTGCAGCTATAGCATGAATGATGATTTAAAGGAAACTGTTGGCATTCTGACTTCTACATTCAACAAGGAAGCTCTCATCAATAATTCTTCAGAGCAAGACCACATCCAAATATATCTAGGAACAAGTAATGTAGGTTACACTTACCAGATGGGGGATAGAAAGTAGTGACTTAAAGGGAATAGGGGGCATTTGTGCATAAACAAATGAACTTGAGTTCCTAGTGTGATGTGTTGGCAAAGATAATGCAATCCTTGAATATATAAATATGGGAATATACATTAAAAAGAAAGGAGATGGATCCAATTGATGACCAAAATGGTCATGATACTAGCTCACTTTTCTATTTGGATATTTTTATGTTTCGTTAAAATACAATCACCTAATTCTTCACTAATCAGAGCACACAAAGTTTACTGGCACCAAGTATCTGCAACAAGCAGGTTTCCTCTCTCTTGTTCTTGTTACACAGCTGTTTATACAGAAGGGAGACAATACAGAGTTTGTTAACAGCTGGCAGCTAGCAGTAATTTATTATGGAACTGGTCTTTCACCAGCCCGGTCTCCTTGACGATGAAAAACTAAGAGGTTATGTTGCTTTCAAAAGCTTGTTGTAGGGCCACGAAAGATTCAGGCCATGCATCACAGCTACCAAATCATTCACAGAGCAAAGTGGGTTTTATGAAGAAGTTATCTATTGCTACCAATGTGGTGTGTATGCCTCAACATCTAACAACACAAGCAAAACTACTCAGATCTGGCACTTCTTTTCCTCCACACTTGGGTCCCATGGAATTTACTGCATCTTTAACACTGATGTGAACTCATGCAACTCCCAACCCAGTTATCAATTTTTTTTTAACTAAAGAACTTCTGCAAATAGTTGGTTTGTAAAGTGGTCACTAGCAATCTTCCCAGGGAGCAGTTAGGATTTGAGTGGTGTTGGTTCAATTCAAGGATCTGGCGCAAATACTCAGTATTCACTTTCTGTTTTCCAGTCACTCATTGACTTAAAATGCATTTGCTCAGATTCTCAGAGCCAGCCATGCTGTGCTCAGAACAGGAACCAAGGAAGGCTGGGGAAAAAGGTGACTTAAAGCCATCTTTGTTCTCCTTCAATCCTAAGGGCATGAGCACGGTAAGGTGAAGTTGGTTGTGGTGTAAATTAGAGAAGCTTCATTGCTGCTCTAACACATGCCAGCTAGTAATAGCTATCAAGTGGCTGTTATATAACAGGAGATCATAGGAGTGCAGCAGTGCTCTGACTGTGCCCCTACCTCTTGCCAGCCCTGCCTCACTATCCCAAAAATGTCCCTATATTGGAACGTGCCTAATGTAAAGCCTACTGATGTTAATAAAACTTCTGACTGACTTAAGGTGACTTGGGATGAGTCCCCAATACAAATAGGCTAAATTCAATGGTCAGTTTTTATTTGAAGTCATTAACAGCCATACATTCAAAAGTGTGCCTCAATGTTAAGGTCCCTGAGTTGACACCTCACAGCACACAAAAGTTGAGATAGCCAAAAACAAAGGTCACAGTTGAAAACGTTGCCTAAAAGCTCAATTCTCTTTCACTTACACTGGTTTTAACTTTGTACAACTATACTGACTTCAGTAAAACTACTCCTGATTCACACTGGCGTACAGAAGAAGAAAATCAGGTCCTTAGGCCACAAAACACCTGGTGAAGTATCAGCTAATAAAAATGACTCAGTACAGTATCTTACAGAACAAATCTTTGAGGAGATAGTTCATAGAGCAGAGAGCAGCGAACATAATCTACTTTGATTTATAAAAAAAAGAATCTGACACTGTACCTTGCAGTAGGGTAAAATAAAGGATGAAGAAGTAAAACATAAAAAAGTAAAAGTACTGTTTTGGAGTCCATACAAAGCTGGTAACATGGCTCTTGGCAGGTTGTAATACAACAGGAAAAAGCACGATCCAGGAATAATAATAATGGTAATAAAAAGAGAATGATACAGACCAGGAATAATAATAATCCAGGAATAATAATAATGGTAATAAAAAGAGAGTGATCCAGACCATTTTGTCAGTCTGTGTATTAGTGATTCAGATATGGGGACTGGTTCTCCATTGCCTTGCACCGTGTGTAGTCATTTACACCCACACCAAGTAGTTGTAAAACAACAACTCTCTGCTCTGGTAGCATGTCACACCCATTTCACATTCAGTTGGCATGGATGTAAATGACCACACAAGGGGCAATGCAATGGAGAAATGGTATCATTGCATCCAAGCAATGAAACAGTAAATACAAGGTAAAGAATCCTTTAGTGAGAGAGATGTTAGATTAATTAGAGAAGGTTCCTAATGTGCCGTGAAAGAGAAGGTCTTAAATAAGTGCTAGTTTTTATTATTATTGGTATTGATGTATTGTCATTAGGAAGCTGTAAGGAGAGTGTAAACTATAGGGGATTCCAGTGTAAACCAGTGTAAAGCTAAATGTGCTTGGACAATCAAGCCCCACATTTTCTAATTTCATTATTTGGTTTCTTATCAATTCTTTATTCACCATCCAGATCTCTGTTCCACAGAAATTGCCCCTGATTCTTTCCCCAGTTACAGGCCAAGTAGTTATATACCAGTGTATCCTCCTCAGATTCAGTGTCATCACTTTTGAGTTATTCCCTTGTGAGACCAAACTCACCTGTAGAACTGAAGTTTAAAAGACAAAGGATCAAATTTTGTTTTCACCAGTGTGAATGGAATAAATGATTAAAATTGATGTGAGTTGTGCCCAAGTAGGTGAGGGCAGATTTGGATCCAAAGGACCTGATTCTCTTCCCCCTAACACTTGAGTAAGACAGGAGTAATTTCTCTGAAGTCAATGCACCTACATTTTCTGTAAACCTTGTGAAAAAGAAGAAATAGGCATGATGGAGCTACATTGGTATTAAAAAGATCAGACTAAACCAAAAAACAAAATACTGAAATGCATGAAGGGGGAGGAAGAATAGAAATTATTTTATTTGTCTACAAAAGATCTTGGGCCACATTTAAGCAACTGGCCCTGATGCTCCCATAGTGAAAATTACGAGCAACTCAATTGACCTCAATGGAATTATGCTAGAGAAAAATGGCCCTAAGTTAGAGCAGAATCAGCCTCCCTGAACGTATTGGAAGTCAACCTAATATAAAAAGTACTTGGCAAAAGCAGAAAAGGACACAAAGGAGGGCAATAAATGTGATGACAGGATACAATGGGTTGATTCATGAAGGATGAAACAATTTTCATTGCTGTATACTCCTCCATTGTGTCATGTTTTATCAGTGTCAGAAACATAAGGACAAAAATATAAAATATCAATTAAACATTAGAAATGAGATGAACAGTCCAGAAAACTGCTTAAAAAGCTCTAAAACTACTAGTAAAAACACTTTAAGAGATGCACAAGTGCACCTGGGGATGAATGCTTTATCCATTATGGATTCAGAATGGCCATTATAACCTCCATAATCACTTTTTCACTTTCTCATGTGGTGCACATCTGAGACTTGTTGGCAATCCATTGCGGTGTGAGTAACTCTTTGATTTCTAGCTAACCTTTTATCTCTGGAGGATTTGGCTTGCTCCTTCCCTTTTTACATGCTTGTTGTGTATTACTGCAGTATAATTATTTCAGTATGGTATGCTATATCTGCCCTATTCCACCTCTCTCTTAAATGAGCCACACTTCAATGCAAATGCAAGGAAAAAAGAAGGGCCAGATTTCAGCCTAATTTATACTGGTGTAAATCTGAAGAAAATTCACTGAAGATTTATATCAGCATCATTGAGATCAGGGTCTCGTGTGCTAGAGCATACAAGAAAAAGCTGTTAGCAGATCTTGGAGAAGCTATTATGTCTACATGTTTTCTATCACTTTCCAGTATGAAATCATTTTGCCAGATAGATAGAAACTGAAACACTCGCTCTGTCTGCATCTGTGCTTATCTCATTTAAAGAGAGGCAAAATATAGTGTGGGAGTAATAGGCATTATGGAAGTTCAGTAAATGTAGAATAGGTATCCATGCCATCCATGGAAAGTGGAACTCAAATGTTACATGAGGAAATCAAGATGGAAGGCCTTAAGGAAAGACACATACTTGAAGACATGATAAGTGGAGTCCCACACTACAGCTAAACACATTGTTAGCAGACAAACCCTGGCTGGGATGATTTGGTGGGAGTGGTCCTGCTTTTAGCAGGAGGTTGGACTAGATGACCTCATGAGGTCCCTTCCAGCCCTGTGGCTATGTCTACACTGAGAAATTTGGATCGACTTTACCAGGTCGACTTTACTAAGTCGACTTTAAGTCGACCATATTAAGTCAACTTAGAGAGTCCACACAGGACTCTTAAGTCAACGTAAACCTTGGCCTTACTAAGTCCACTTAGAGAGTCTACACTAGACTCTCTAAGTCAACTAGTTAGGGCCAGAGGGAGGGAGGCTCCTTTGGAGCCTCGGCTCCCCAGGGTATTGGGGCTCATCCTGGGGAGAGCCAGCTCCACATGGGGCTGGCTCTCCCCAAGACAGAAAGCCCCAGAGCAGTCCAGGGGAGAAGGGAGCGTGCAGCTCCCTTCGCGCCCGGACTGCTCGGCTCCCTTCTAGCCGGGACTGCTCAGGTCCCAGGCAGAAGGGAGCCCCATGCTCCCTTCTGGCCGGGACCGAGCGGTCCCCAAGATCTGGCCAGATGGGACCATGGGGCTCCCTTCTCTCTGGGACCCCCGTGGATCCCGGCAAAAAGGGAGTCGCAGCTTCCTTCTAGCTTGGACCCCAGCGGGTCCAGGCAAAAAGGAAGACGCGGATTCTTGCTGGGACCCCTGTGGGTCCCAGCGAGAGGGAAGCCGGCGGCTCCTTTCTGCTGGGACCCCAGTGGCCCAGCCAGAATGGAGCCCCGAATCTCCTTTCTGGCTGGGACCACGCTCCAGCTGTTAGTAAGCCCCCAGAGGTTCCCCAGCAGCTGGAGCACCATGCGGCAATTGCCGGCCCTCCAGCTGTTAGGGAGCCCCCGGGGGCTCGGCACGGCACTCCAGCTGCTGGAGTGCCCCCTTGGGGGCTCCCTAACAGCTGGAGTGCGGTCCCAGCCAGAAAGGAGCCCCGTGCTCCCTTTTGGCCAGGACCGCTCGGTCCCAGCTAGGAGGGAGCACGGAGCTCCCTTCTGGCTGGGACCACTCAGTTCCGGCTAGGAGGGAGCCCCGCGGTCCCGGGGAAAAGGAAGCTGGGACGAGCTGCTAGCGGCTTCCTGGGAAGGTTTTATAAAGTTGACTTTAAATTTCCTTAAGTCAACTTAAGGAAATGCTAGCGTGGACACAGAGTAAATTAAGTCGACTTAAGCCTGCGTAAGTCGACTTAATTTACTAGTGTAGACGCACTCTATGATTCTATTGACAACCACTACAAGAGCAGATGAAAATATGATTGCAAAGACTGTGATGAATTAATTATTCATAATTCATTTAGGAAGGTGCATTTACTTCCCTCCTTCATGGAGAGGGAGGCATGAGGGGACAGGAGGTGTTTTCTATTTTTGAGGAACCCACATGTCTATACAACCCTTAGTCCCAACACTGTCCTGCATTATCATTTTCAAATTTCTGTCTCCTTTCAAGTTGGCTGGATATTGTTTTATTGCAACTCCACAACCCGCTGTTGCTTCCTGAGAATGCACTGCGGTGTCCAATAAGACAAGATGGAAAGAAAAAAAAGAGGAAGAAGTAGAAAATTCCTCTCTGGACTTCAGCCCAGTTGTCTTTAGTATACATGTCATCCACCTTTACAGTTCTGAGGGCTTGTCTACAAAGGCACACTCAGGAAAGTCAAGACAAATTAATTATAGGTGCGTGTGACATTAACGCATAGCGAAATTTCCTGTATGGGTGTTCTCATTCAGAGGTAATGAGACCTTAGTTCACCATAGTTTAATTCTCTGAGTGGGCCGCTTTACTTCTGAATGAGAGCATCTACACAGATTTACTGTGATTTAGTAGTAATACCTGTATCTTTTCATTAGTAGTTCTCAATATGTTTTACAAAGGATGGCAGTATAATTATCCCCATTTTATAGATGAGGAAACTGAGACATGGAGCAGTAACTTGAATTGCTCAAAGTCACCCCATGGGTTAATGGCAGAGCTGGCAATAGAACCCAGCTGTCTTGAGTCCAAGTCTAGTGCAGGATCTGGTAAGCAACACTGCCTTTGTTAATTTATGCATTTAATTTTTATGCTTTAATGGCACATCTTTAATTAATTCTTCTTAACTTTCCTGACTGTCCTTTCATAGACAAGACCTTAGAAGACTCTCCCCGCCTTCCTGCTTTCTCCTGCTGAAACCTCAGTATTGTCATTACAGCCAGTTCATCACTTTATTTAATCTTGTGACCAGAGGCACAGTTACCTCCTAGGTCTCTGTCTTCCTGGCATTAGTTCTAGAGCTGCCCCACCTACTTCTGCCTGCCACTGCAGAACTAAATTATGGCAAGAGCACAGTGTTTAACTGACCTCTACAGTTCTGCTCAAAACATAAATCTCTCTGATCCCCTGAGAGTCATAAAAATGGCCACCAGAGAGCAGCTGGAAAGGGGAAGATATTAAAAAAGAATGAAATTAAAGATAACTGGGTGATAAAACTCTCTCCAACTAGAGGTAGGGATTGTGAGTTTCAGAAAACTCCCTCAAAGCCATATCAAGGTTTTTGACTTTCAACAAAGTTATAATCACAAATACTTGATTTGGATTAAAAAAAAAAAAAAGCACAGGGAGAAAATGTTTTATTTTATCTACATTTTTATACAGTTTTGTGGTTGTGCCTGTTCAAAGTCTTGATGCTGATCTGAAGGAATTTTCTGAGATATACAGTCCCTTAGTCTGGCTTGAAAATGATTCCCAGAAATCGCTTTTAATGTAGTAAGCCAAATTCTGTTCTGTTTTACACCAGTAGAAACGCCACTGACTTTAATGGTGCTCTATGGATATGTACATGGCACAGTTAGTGACTACTGATTTAAGACAAAGTTAGCAGCTTTTAAACTTAGTGCTGCTAATGTGGTCACCACTGCAACTCTTTTCGTTAACTTGAGTTGGTTTTTGTTCAGGCCTATCATGTCCATGCAGAATATCAGCAGGATAACGGACAGTGTTTTAAATATTGAATCAAATTAATTGCTTACACAATGGATTATTTAAAAGATACCTTTTGCAAGCAGGATGATAAAGCAACTTTATCCATTTCATGGTTAGAAAAGTTTTGTCAGGTATCACTCCAAAAGAACTGAAAAGAGAACCAGAATTGTTGTCATGTTTATAAGCTGAAGGGACTGTGAGCTCCTTTATGTTGCATGACATTTCTGTGTTCAGACATGATTCTGAAATCTCCACAAGATGCTGCACATTACTGGTTGCGGTCCATATAAACCAGATTGTGTTTAGCATTGTGTAAAATATTTCTACCAGAGTTCAACAGCGGTTCCTCACAATTATCTGGCATATGCTGAATGAGATTTCTCTTACCCTTCACTGACTGGGCCACTAGTCATGGTCAGTACTATGTCAGTTGATTCATCTGTTCACAATTATATCTGCTAACTCTGCAATGCGGAGAAACCCTTTATGTATACTCTGCATATGTACAGGAATTTAATAGGTAGTGCTGCAGGGCGTTAAACTGGTGTGTGTCTCCTTCTCTGGAAAAGAGCTTTCTAGAGTTTTCCAAGGTTTACCAGAAAAACTTAATAGATTTTAAGATCCTAAAGGGACCATTATGTCCACTAGTCTCATCTGACCTCCTGCATAACACAGGCCATAGATTTCTCCAAATGATTCCTTTACTGCGTCCCACAACTTTTGGTTGAACAAGAACAGTGGGCAATCAGAGGGCTGCAAAACACTGATAATTTTATAACAATCCTAAAACAAAGAAAATAGTATTTTCAAAACAATGATGTGGGGAGTGGGGGGGACAAAACTTTCCAAGTGTGGGAGGTGAAATGTAGTTGCTATAAAACATATATCTACGGTATGTTTACTCTTTGGTTTACTCTTTGTGATGGAGTGTTAACCTCACATGTCAGGAAAGAGTTTATATGATCTAAGAGGCCAACTAACCTGCCTGCTTGCAGCTAGAAGATGGGCCAGGACTAATTAGATATAAAGCCTAGCTATATGGATTGCTGTTCCCCACTGCCACCACTGCCCATAAAGAGCTGGGAAAGCATCCTGAAAGCAGGCTGAGAAGGAGAGAGGATTAGGCAGTTTCTCCGAGGGTGAGCTGGAAGCCTGACTGGAGACATGGGATCTGTAGCCTTCCTGAACCCCTGAGAGGTGGAACGTGCCAGTCATTAAGCTCTGCGGTTGTCTGAAGTACATAAGACTATGGGTAGAAAGTCTAAGAACAGCAATAGCATGGAACTGATGAGGAAGCTGCAGGCCCAGCTTGGCTGAAGGTTTGGTTGTGTTCGTGCTTCTGTTAGAGGCCCCAGAAGAGGCAAGAGGCGAGATCTCACTGGAGGACCAGGTCACGCCTATGGCTAGAGGAGGTCAAATGACAGTGAGGGATACTAAAGCAAATGCTGCTGCATTTCCACTGCTTTGCCAGGTGGCACCAGGGCAATTTTGGTACATTCTTGCAGTAAATGCAGCGAATAGTAAAAGGGGGGGTAGTGAAGAATGTTTCACTCTGAATAATGGGTCACCAACCTGAAAACCTTGAGAAACATTGAACTGAGCACCTCTGTGAAAGAGACATTCAATTGTTATTTAAAGACTCCAAATGATACAGAATTGACCACATCTGCTAATAGGCTTGTCCAATGGTTAATTACTACACAGCTGTAAAGAAATTGCATCTGATAATAATACATGATGTGTTCAGTTCTTTGCTGTGTGAACATATACATACATTTAACCTAAAGGAACTCCCAAAATGGGTTCATTTGAATTTTAAGGAACCAATCCTTCCAAAATTCAACCACATTCTGCAAGAATCCTTTAGTCCTATTAAAGTCAACGGAGGATGAGAGTTCCTAGCACTTCACAGGATCAGAGCCTTGAGGAAGTCTGTTATGATCTACTTTTTCCTTTAAAAAGTAACTTAAATGTAAAACCACTGGCAAACCAGAGAATCTTTAAATGTATGAGATATTAACTCCTATGGGTCATCTATATATGCATTTGCATTTTGTTGGTACCTGTGACATCACAAAATGGTGCATTCTGGGGCCTCACAGTACATGAAACTTCAGGTGATAACAATGATAAAAGAAAAGTCTATATTTGAATTCCCTGTTAAACCATTTAGCACCTAATTCTGATATTCCTGCAGACATTTTCTTCCCTGTACAGTTTACTTTTAAAAACAACTTCCCAGTTAAAAATACCTTGCGAACGGATTATTACTCACAGCTATTTAGTTGTTTCTTTATAAAAGTCAAAGTGTAAAAAAATAATTCAAGGTACACTGAACAGTTTGTGAAGCAATCTCAGATTGTTAGTGCTAGATGAGGATGCATACTTACATTTTGCAGATTCTTTAATTAACATTTCCATTGCTTAAGAGTCAGAGGGCAGCTCTTCCACACATCTCAGGAACTTCTCTGTTTTTATATATTGACAAAATATAAACTACTTCTGTGGAAAGGTAATCTATTGTAAGGCGGGTTCACTGCATGCCATATTATTTTTGCTTTTTAAAAAAGATCTTTTAGTAGCAGACTTGTCATCTGACCTTTGAAGGTGCACATCTCAGAGTTTTGCTTCATGTTAACTGTGGTAATATGAACTATAAACGTGACATTTGGAAGCAGAAGACTGTAGTCAAGCCCATCACATTACTACAGCTTGTCATCAATGTAGAACTCTTAGTCCAGAATCGGTGCACCTTAGCATGAGAGAGGTGGTCCCAAGCTCTAAGGCTATGTCTACACTAGGGAGGAGGGTCGGGGTGCGGGGGCCGGTGCTAGTGGCCTGGAGCAGGTGGGTCTTGGGCCTGCACGCGTCCATCCTGTGTCCTGGGCCGTCGGCAATGAAGGATGCTGGGGTCCCGGGCAGGGGCACCCTTGGCATGCTGAGAATACCGGAGCTCCACGAACTGCTGCATGCATGCCGTCTGCTGCTCGAGGGCTATAATCTGGCATTCCAGGGATTCTGTCTGGTGCTCGAAGGCTGCTCTCTGATGCTCGAGGGCTACAGTCTGGCACTCAGCGAGGTCGACCAGGAGCTGGAGCATCCCCCACCCGGCCCTCTGCTGGACATCCACCCACTCCCACCAGGTTGTCAGGCGTTCCTTGGACTTTTCGCTGATGTGCACCAGCTCCCCGAGGTTCTCGTCCCAAGAGTGATGTACCCTCCTCTGCCTCCTGGTTGGGGCTGACGAGGTCCTGGAAGTGCCGCGTCTCCGGGGCACAGGGGCTGCTGGGGAGAAGCAAAAAAGAGAATTCCTCCCATTAGCTGGTGCAGTGTGCGGCCTGACAGCAACTGCTGTCCCCTGACCATCCCCCTGCTTCCCAATCCCTGTCCTTTGGGACAGGGACCCGTAGGCACACGCCGCTATGGTTTGCTGCCCAGGTCAGGTGCGGTGCCCATGGTGGCGAGCTGCAGGCAGCCCTGCCCCAGGGGTCTCTCTTGAGGCCACGTGCCACAGGTGTCAGACACATGTTGTCTGGCCTTCGCATTCCCACCTATCGTCCCCCCCACTCCATCTCCCAACACACCACCGCACCACTTGGCTCCAGCTCCCCCCACTACACCTCTGCCCCTGTGGGAGATCCTGTGTGCACCCCCCCGATCCTGTCTGTCCCTGGTCAATGTCCCCCCTGCAGTCCTTGTCCCACAGGCATGCACAGCCCTGCCCGCAGGGAGGGAAGGAGAAAGGGAGCGAGGACTCACCGGCAGCTGCAGCAGGTGTCTGGCGCTCTGTCCCCTTGCCCGGGTTGTCTTCGGAGGAGGGAACCTACACCTCCTCCTCCGGGTCTGGGTCTGCCATCAGGGCAGGGATCAGCTCCGGGCTGGCGGCAGGTCTGGGGCTAGTGGGGTGCCCTGCTGCTAGGGGCTGATCTCCCCCTCCTCCAACACCACATTCTTGTCCACCAAGCCCTCCTCCTGGTCATCATCAAGGGAGTGGGGCTCGGTGGAGTCGACAGTGTGGGCTGGTGGGCTGCTGCCCTCCTGTCCGAGAAGGCATCCAGCTTCCAGTAGTATCAGCTGCTGGTGGTGGGGGCTGCCCCTGCCTGGAGCCTGCCCTCCCAGGCCTTCTGATAGCCCTGGCGGAGGTCCTTTATTTTCGCTCACACTTGCTGGGTATCATGGGCGTGCCTCTTCTCCACCAGGGCCCGGGAGATGGAGGCATATACCTCCTGGTTGCGGTGACTGTCTCGCAACCGGGAGTGCACTGCCTCATCCCCCCACATCTGCAAGAAGTCCAGGATCTCCTGGTGACTCCAGGAGGGGGCCCTCCAGCGGCGCTGGCTCCCCTCTGCCATGGCTGCTGTGGCAGACCTGGACAGACCTGTGGTTGCCCAGGGCAGGCTCTTCCTTCCTGGTGCCAGGAAGTCTGGGAGGAAGGTCTGGAGGCCACTGAGGTCGACTTAGGTAATTAAGTCGAACTAGGGCATCCACATCAGATTTAGATCGACTTAACGAATCAACTTAAGCGTTAAGTCGACCTAAAGACTGGTAGTTATTAAGTCGTTACAAAGAACTACTTAAGTTGACTTAATGAAAGCGAGGTGTGGATGCGGCTTTTTTTAAGTCGACTTAAGCTCCTTAAGTCAACTTAATTTGCAAGTGTAGACATAACCTAAAAGCTCATTGGTCCATTATGCAGTGCCAGTAGAGGGGAAAATAAAACACACAACACTACTGGCAGCACACTGTCCAGGACCTTAGCTACTGTTCTTAGGCTATGTCTACATTGGCAATTTAAGTTGACGTAAGGAGGCTTAAGTCGACTTAAATTAAGCCACATCCACACCAGGCTTTCATTAAGTCAAAGTAAGAAATTCCTTAAGTCGACTTAATGAAAGTTTAAGTCGACTTTATTACTACTACTCATTAGGTTGACTTAACCCTTAAATTGACTTCTTAAGTCGACTTAAGGATGATGTTGACGTGGAGTAACCCTTAAGTCCACTTTATTAAGTCAACTTAGGGGTGGTTAGGTCAACTTAACAAAGTGGACTAAGTCAACCTAAAGTTAAGTCAACTTAGTCCTCTTTGTTAAGTCGAATTTAAGTCGACTTAACAACCTTATTAAGTCGACTTAACAAAGTCGACCTAACTTTTTCTAGTGTAGACATAGCCTTAGAAACTTCCAAATCGTTCTTCCTTTGCCAACAGCCGCATCTCTTCTGATGCTGTGCCAACTTTTTGACCAATAAATCTCAGTCCATGTTGAGTGTCCTTTGTGTAGTAGTCTCTTGTCTTTCAGTCAAGTCTGGATCTTTTCTTTGAAATTTTAGATTGGCCTATGACTTGTTGGGTCTATTCAATCTAGAGTGCTTATTCAATTCTGGTCTCCACCAGTGCCAGCATGTAGATCTTTTCAGTTCTTCAGAGCTTTGATCTGACTCTTCAGGATTTTGCCTAGGTTTCACAAAGTGCTATAAATTCATGCAAAACAACCTCCATTCACTGGCAGTGCGATGCACAGGATGATGCATTTCTGATTTGTGATTTGATGATGGATGTATTTAGGTACATTATAGGAAATAAATGATGTGGTAACCATTTTCTGACTGTTTGGGGAAGACTCAACTAGTTACTAAAGAAGAGGCCACTCAATCAACATAAAATATGCCTAAAATAAATATTACTGCATTGAATTAACACAAACTAACAGGCAATACTGTCTATCACAAAGGCCCTTTCCTTTGTGCCAAACAAATTCTCTACCTTAAAGAGCATGTCATACGATGCAAGAAGAACCTCATGTGAAGTAGAAACAAACCTGCATTACAATTATACCAACTGTCAAAGCCAGACCTATAATTACTGTACAGTAGTGCAAATCTCACATTAAAGTTGTCAAATGGAGTCCATCATATTTTAAAATTTACAAGGCAATAAAATGGGACAGCTTCTTAGCTAGTGCATAATGCCAATCAAGTTTCTAGACTATAGTGATTCTTACTCACTGACGATCAGTCCCATAAATTTAATACCCACTCTAGTTCATTATAATTGATCAAAGTAGTCATCATATACAAGAGAGGATAACAACTGAGGAGGGTTGTATTGATCTCAAGGGCCAGAAGAGTTACTGGTGTTTATTAACGCTCACTATCCAACAGTGACACTTGGGCTCAGTGGAGGGTTTTTTCTGCAGAGGCGTGGGCTGTACTCTGTTCCTTGGCACACTCCCAAAATCATTCATTCTACAGTTGAAAGTTTATAAATCAAACACAAGACAGAACAAGAAATTAAAATGCATTGATGTTAAAGCCGCAATTGAGTGATTAAGCAAAACAAACTTAGAACATATTAAAGTCTCTTTCCGTGTAGGGGCAAAATATCACAGTCTCTTTAGTTTAAGTAACAACCTTTCTTTGATGGAAGGACATGTTTCTTTGATCGAAAGTCTCTCCATCCTTCACTTCTCCTGCTTCTAACCAATAGACACAAGGTGGAGAAGAGAGAGGATAGAAAAGATGGGAGAAATACGGCTATTTTGATGGTTTTTGAACACCGGATGGTTAGTAAGTTACTGATGGATGCTTTCAATGACAGGTTCACCTCAGCAGCCTGGATTTTGCTTCATAGTCTGATCAGCGATGTCATCTGTTTGGGTCTTTTCTCCTTAGATAGAGCAGGATTGTGCTCATCTGATCTCACTATGCTGATGCCATACAATTGACTTCAGGATTTGCAAAAAGAGTGAGAGAGAAGATTGGGGTGTGTGAGGGAAAGAAAGTAATACAGAAGGCAAGGAGGCAGAACAGGATCTTATGTGCTTCTGTAATACTGGCTGTGATGGGACAGTTGCACCGTTCTGGCCCAGAAAGGGTTAAAAAGGCCCTGTGAGCAGCAGCCAATGGGCTGAGAGCTGCTGAGGGCCAACCAGAGGCCAGCAGCTGAGTATAAGAGGGAACTGCAGAGACAGGGCTCTTAGTTGGTCAAGGAACTCAGGGAGGAAGGTTGCTTCCCTAGCTGGTTGGCTGAGGGAGTCAGCACTCCAGACTGCTCAGTGGGTGTCACTGGGAGCTGATCAGAGCTGGAAGTCCTGAAGGTGCAGGTGGCGGCAGAGGCTTTGGAGAAGCAGTCCAGAGGTGAGGGAGCCTGAGACTCTGGGGAAGCATGCCAGGAACAGATTGAGGTGATGCCCTGAGGTGAGGCTCTGTGTATTTCTGGTGGTGGTGGGGAAAGTGGCCCAAAGAATAGCGAATGAGGAGTGACTGGAGGGAGGTGGCAGGCAGCACAGAGGTTGCTGCACTTAAGATTCCTGGGCTAGGGTCTGGAGAAGTGTGTGGGCCTGGGTTCCTCTTCATTCCCCCAGAGTGCCAGGAGCTGCACTGGGCTCGCAGGCCATTGACTTCCTGAAGAGTGGCTGGGACAAGTGAGTGGGACTTTCCCCTGGAAAAAGGGTGTTTGAAGGTGCTCAGCCAGAGAGCCGAGTAGGCACAGGTGCTCAGCCAGAGGGCTGAGTGGCCAAGAGAGTGACAGAGCACAAGTGTGGACAGTGGACCACTTGAACCTAATTCCCCAGTAATGTTGCCAGAAGGTGCCCATCCAGTGGGGACTGTGCACCCCGTCACACTCGCTATTAGGTATCACCATGGGTAGATTGAGGACAGGATGTTATGATGATTTTTCAGGACACACAAGTGAATAACCTTGAAAAAGAGCAAGGCCTAATGGCCTTCCTCTCAGGAAGCAAGTCTTTCAGGGTGCGTCTACACTTGGGAATTAAGTTGACTTAAGCCTGCTTAAATTGACTTAATTTAAACTGCATCTACACTACAATTTCCTTAAATCGACTTAAGCTTTTTAAGTTGACTTTATTAATTTATTAAGTCGACTTTATTAAACCTACTTTAAAGTTGACTTTGCTGGTTAAATTGACTTTATTAAGTCGACTTAGCCAGTGTAGATGCAGATTAGCCCTAAGTAGACTTTAAGTTGACTTAAAGGGCCCCTGGGCTCCCCCACTGACCTCCCTGCCAGGGTGGTTAGCACAACCAGAGCCTGGCGTGCCCACCCACAGGGCAGGTCTCAGCCCTGCCCACCCCACTCCTATACCCTGTCTCTGTCCTGCTCAGCCCCCATTGTACCAGGGTACAATGACTAAAAGTGACCAGGGTACAATGGGGCAAATGCTGAGCCCCCTGGCACTTTGGAAGGGGTGCCCACCCTGCCACCATGGACCAGTCCCAGGTCCACCTACCTCCTATAAGTCAACTTAGGTGTCCAGTGTAGACGTTCTCAGTCAATTTGGCAAGGTCCACTTTAAGTGGACTTAATTTTATAGTGTAAATATGCTACATCGACTTATTTTGACAAGTGTAGACATAGCCTCATTGTGGTCTATTCCTTCTGCCTTGGGGCTAGGGACTATAAAATGCAATGAGGCAAGTCTATCTCCGATGCAAGGCGGGATGGGAGAAGAAAGCAATTAAATGTTTCTTTTAAATCTCTTTTTAAAAAAACCAAAAAGGGAAAACGTGAGCAGCATAGTTTGCGCCATCATTATTTCCTCCATCAGTTAGGCCTAATATCTGCCACACCAATTTTAGTTCATTAATTTCTGGCTGCACATCTTCTGTTTTTACCAAGAATGATTTCAACAGTCTTTGAATACATCAGCAGGACTTCTTTGTTTGGATTAATCCAGTTTCTCTATTTGGTTCCCCCTTCATTAGTTCATACTCATCATTATGGAAAACAACTTGACCTCTTTTCCATAGTTAATTTCCAAGCAGGCAAAAAGTTATAAATTATTGTGACATCTTATGAATTTGCACATACATTTTACATTTGAGTTTACAATTTGGGTAAATTTTTAGGCCCCGTTATCACAACAGGAATAGCCTCTCTGTGGCTACGTCTACACTTGTCAAAATAAGTCGACTTTGCTAAGTCGACTTAACAAAATCAACTTTAAGTCAACTTTGTTAAGTCGACTTAGCATGTCTACACTATAAAATTAAGTTGACTTAAAGTGGACCTTGCCAAATCGACTTAGAGCATCCACACTGGATGCCTAAGTCGATTTATAGGGGCTAGGTGGACCTGGGACCGGTCCATGGTGGCAGGGGGGGCACACCTTCCAAAGTGCCAGGGAGCTCAGCATTTGCCCCATTGTACCGGGGTACAATGGGGGCTGAGCAGGACATGGACAGGGGCAGGGTATAGGAGTAGGGTTGACAGGGCTGTGTCCTGCCCTGTGGCTGGGCACGCCAGGCTCTGGCTGTGCCAGCCACCCTGGCAGGGAGGTCATTGGGGGAGCCCTGGGGCCCTTTAAGTCGACTTAAAGTTGACTTAGGGCTAATCTGCGTCTACACTGGCTAAGTCAACCTAATAAAGTCGACTTAGCCAGTAAAGTCAACTTAAAACTAAGTTTAATAAAGTCGACTTTAAATTTCCTTAAGTTCTAGTAGATGCAGAGGAAGACACAGGCTTAAGTCGACTTAATTTGTAAGTGTAGATGCACACTGTCTGACTGCTCATTGCCTTGCTGTGAAGTGGAGCTAAAGTTTGAGCCCAGTTTTTTCTATACACAAATATCCAAATTCATGATGGTGATCTATATACCTATTTCCTAATGTCTATCAAGTTTGGATCATTACAAGCTTTTGTAGAAGCCCTCACTCTATATATTTTTATAATACAATAACATTGTATGCAATCAATTGATTTAACATTTTTTTCTCCTTTTGGGCTATCTGGCCCTGATTGTTACCTTCTCATTAAGAAGCCTACAACCAATTAAAAGATTTCTACTGTAGCTGTGAGGCAATTAAAGAGCCATGCTTCACCAACCAATTAATAGTCACTTGACAACAACTCGGAGACATAGCCTTGTTGTCCTCATTTGAAATAATTGCGTTACAGCACCACAAAGAACCACTGTCAGAGCAAAATTTGAGATTCTTTGATTTGAGAGGATGTTCCCCCTGCCCTATCACATTTGAAACCTGAATACACAAGACAACAAACAGACTGTGTGCATTTGGCAGACAAAAGTTGGGGCTATTCTGCACAGTGATCACTTTTGTGGGAAGGATACTTCACCCAAGAGAAATAACCACTGTCTCATTGTGACTGAGCTACTCACGGCTATACAGTTTGTGGGGGAGGGCAAGAAGAAGGTGCATCTCATAAAAATCATGACATCCTGTTATAAAAATACTCCTCAGAGCCTAAATCTAACAGTTCTACTCACTCAAAAGGTAGTGTTCCCATGTAAGGATTGCAGGATATGTTGGTAACTTTTTTATTAAAATATTTGTTATTAAAATATTTTGTGCCAGAAAATGACAGGCTAAACCAAAACTTTTGAATAAAACTTTCAGTTTATACAAAATGTTTTTCACAAATGGTTTCTCAATTGCAAGATGGCGTTTATGGTCAGAGAGATATGTGGCCTACCCTAGAACACCCAATAGCCCAGTGGTTAGGCAATTCATTTGAGAAGAAAGACATCAGGTTCAGGTGTCTGTTCTACCTATTTAATTTAAGGGTTTAAACATCAGACTTTCACATGAGTACCCTAACCATGGAACTAGTGGCTGTTCTGGGATAGCGGATCCATCTTTGTCTCTGATGGTTTGTGACAAATTTCAAAAGGCCTCAGTTTCATCCTGTAAGATATGAAACTGAAACACGAGTCCTTTGAATTTAGGTTTAATCAATTTTTGCCTTTATTTATATATTTCTAGACAGAATCATTCTAGCACAATACATTCCATGAACAAGACCTCACTGTTGTCCTATCAGCTATGAGCATTATCCAGATGTGACTATAGCATGCAAACACCTGGAACTAATTTGTCCAAATAACAAATATAGGCAGTGGCTTCAAATGAGGTTTGATGCTGGGAGGTAGATTGGGAGACACCACTGCTTGACAGTTAAATGTTCTAGAGCAAGTGTTAGATTCCCCTCAAAGGAATTATTGACAATTTGTCTTAGCTTGTGAACTCTTTCACATAGGGATCATATTTTCCTAAATGTTGATATAGTGTCTAGCAAAATTGGCCTGTGTTCTGACTGAAGTCTTTGAAGCATACTGCTGGTGGAGGTATGTTAACTGATGTAAGAGGAGAATTGGGTCCTATGAGCCCAGAATTTGTTATTCCATAATCTGTGTTTAAGCATTCACAAATGACCTATGAATGTCATCATTTTTTTTTAAAAAAAAACCCTGCAATTATGAAAAGTCTTATTCTGAGGTTTATTATGCGTTACTTTTCTCCACTCACCACCCTGATGAAAAAGTGCACATTGATTTGATATATCACATTGTATAAAATAATTTATTCTTTTATTTACAATCAAAATATTTGAGTTTTTAAACTACTTCATTTTTCAAATTCAATGACATCATCATAAATAGTCTTAGGGTTTGTCTACACTTCAATTAAAATTCAGGGGCTGGCCTGAATCAGCCGGCACAGGCCAGCTGTGGGCTTTTAATTGTGGTATAGACCTTCCTTAGAGTCATATGAAACACAGCTTAAGAAATTAAATACAAGAGTTATAAATACACCCAGCCTACAAAGGCTAAATTCCAAAGATCCAGTCACTATTTGTACAAACACCACTCATATTTTTATTTCCACTTTTCAAATTCTTGAAAATACTTTTACTCTTCTAATTAAATAGGGATATTCTCTGAAGAAGATTTGAGTTTAATATTTGATACCAGAATTAAAGGTTGTAGAACAAGGCAAATATAAAATATGTGTCTCTACAATCTTAATTCATGAATGAACCCCATACAGTGTAGGGGAAATTCTGTTACAGGTCATTAGTTGTTGATTGTTATATGTTTCCATGTAATACTAGGAGATGTGATTAAGACTCAGCAGCCTGAATTGCCAGCTGAGCGAGGGTTTGGCAGGTTGCCAAGTCAGACAGCTACCCTGCCTAACAACAGGGCTGTGAGCAAACCCAGAGAGTGGGGGCCTGGAGACTGAGGGAGCCGTGTGCGCAACCCCAGCTGGGGGAGGGAGGGGGAGATTCCAGCTCTGTGATTGCCCAGTGAGGTTTGTTATATACAGGTCCCTCAGGCTGAGAGGGGCTGTCTGTCTGAGTGGCAGCCGAGGTTAACTGTCTATTTGCGTGGGTTTCGGACCAAGATCTACGGATCAGGAAAAGAAGACGGAACGCCTATTGGATCACGAAGCACACCAGATCCTGACCCTGACTCCTGAATAGACCTTTGGACTGGATGCTGGCTACGAGTTCCTGGATCACCCTTGACAGCCCTGACGATTGGTTCCCCGCACCCTAAATGGGGGAAGACAACCATGAATAGACCTTTATTTCGGAGTGTGGGTGGGTGTGCGTTTGTGTTACTCTCAGTTACTTTGTTTCCTCAAAATAAATCTACCTTTGGTTGGACAAGCAATCGTGTGAGACTCTCATCTCTGTCGGGTATTACGGTCAATGCTGATAGATGCCTAATGGATGTCAAGAACTTACCTTAATCGGGACTGATTGCTGAATTTAGGCCCTTGAGCTCTTTCAGTTAACAGAATGTTCCTTTATCTGTGCTCCCTTTGTAATGTTGTGTGGGATTATATATACAACAAAGGCCAGATGACTTCAAAGTATCCAAACAAACGTGTCAATGCTCTTGGTATCTCCTAACATTATTGACTATTCTGATTCCAAAGGGGTAGCCGTGTTAGTCTATTGTAGAAAGACAACAGAGTCCTGCGGCACTTTTAAAGACTAACAGGTTTATTTATCGCATGAGCTTTCGTGGGAGAAAATCTCACTTCGTCAGACGCTTTGAAGCTTCAAAGCGTCTGATGAAGTGGGATTTTCTCCCACGAAAGCTCATGCGATAAATAAATCTGTTAGTCTTTAAAAGTGCCACAGGACTCTGTTGTCTGACTATTCTGAGTTACTAAAAGAATGCATCCACCCCATTAACTGCTTACTAGTGTCCTGTGCATTCCATTTCACTCTTTATTCATTACTGCACCAAGCTGGAATACTTATGAGAAGAAAAGTGAATGAACTGAGCAATAAAGAGGCACTCAGGACATTGTTTCACATAGTCTCTTTTTAAATTGCTCCTGGCAATTATAACACACAGTTAGATTATCCATATGCAGCCCCTCCTGCCTACTGGCCCAGCATGAGAGGGTTCAAGATAGGGGAAGTCTGTCCTGGTGGTCTTTGACACGCGGTAGAGAAACTAGGCCTGAGGCTCCTCTGTGTTGTGTTTACTCAGCCCAGACCCACTTGGACCAATTCCCCAGGAATACGGTTTTATTCTGAAAGAGACATAACAGCAGCATTACAATTCAGCCTCCTCCCTGCTTGTCTGCCACATGCTCCCAGCTTCAGTCCAAGCAGACACTCCCTGCTGGGGAGGGTAGGAGATGCTTCCTGGCAGGAGCCAGGAAGTACTCCCAACAGGCTGCAGTTTATAGTCCAGAACTTGTAGGTCTCGCTGCTGCTGTTGAAGCACTCTGGACCTTGGGCTACACATAAATAGGAAAATAATTGAAAACTGCAGTTAAATGGACTAAGGTTCTGTCATGAATATGAATTATCACATTTTGTTTAATCACCTGTAGTCTATGTGGCTTATTATTGAATGCTTTCTAATTGCAGTGTATAGAAATGTGAGTTACTCCTGGGTTCCAGTAGGAACCTGGACATTGCCAGACTGGATCAGACCACTGCTCTCTATAGTTCAATATTGTCTCACAGTGGCCAGTAACAGACATACCTGAAGATGCAAGAAACCTTGCAGTATACCGTTATTATGGAATAAATGTCCACTAGGAAATTTTTCTTCTTAATCCCCATTAGTTAGTTGTTGGTTTATACCCTGAAGCAAGAGGTATTTATATCACTTTCCAGTTCCTGGCATTTTAAAAAATAACCTTACTAGTGTAAGTCTGCGTGTTCTTGTTATCCATCTGGATGGTCAATCCTTTGAAGAATGCTGCTAGCTCACAGTGTAAGTTAAAGCAGCTGTTGGGCTTTTCTAACCCAGTTACACCATTCGAGGCACCATTACACTGAGTTGGGATCACCAGAACACAGTAGATCTCTGGCCAGACTTACTTCCCTGGACATAATCCCCATCAACCTTCTATTCAGAGAAATTACTTACAGAATAGGGTGCTAGTCAATTTGGGCCAGTGTGGCAGAATCAGGTCCTGAAGCCCAATCCTAAAAGATATTTAGGCACCTACCTCAAGTTGACTGGGATCCCATCGGGAATTCAACGCCTACCTATCACTGAGGAGCTGGGCTTCAGTGTTTTTGCTAAGGTGAGTTAATATTTAGATGAATATGTTAAATATGTTCCACAGCCTCTGTGGTGTTCCACAGTAAATAAAGGCTGGAAGGCTGCCTGTCTGACAGTGATGCACAGCATGTTTTTCAGCAAGGGAGGACAATTTGTTCTTCATTCTGGTACTGTCTGTTTAAGGGCCTTGGGAACAGAATACAGCAGCTTCCCTGGATTGCCACAGAATGTTTGCAAGTAACAAACAGCCTGAGGAGGCAGAGAGAGATTCTTTCAAGGCTACATTTATGGCCTCCCACTGTAAAGCCCATGAGAGGAGAAAAGTGTGAAGCAAATGCCTGAAGTGCTCCTTCATAGATCTACTAACTAATGAACCTTTGAAGGGGGAGGGGTTTGAGGGAGCAATGGAGCCGCAGCCTCCAAACATGGCAAATCCAGGTGCTCCAACCTCGTGAAGGTGTCATTCTGCAGCGCTGTCCAGTGCTCCCTCCCTTCCTAGCACGGCTGCCTGAAGATCCAGTCTACCACTGTACATTTCCTGTCTATAAACAAAACTTCTCTGAGGGAGGCGGGGAAGATAATGCAAATAGGAGCAGTAGTAACTCTTAGATTCTGTGCACATATGCAGCTAGCTATCTCACAAATCCTGAAGGAAACAGACCACAAAGTGTAGCCGCCTTCCTTTCCCTGCTGCAATATCTGCAGCAGTAACTTCCACGTGGCCCTTCTGTGTAAAACCACCTGACACCAGAGTTTTCAAACTTCTTAGACTACGTATCTTATTCCAAATAATATAGCCTACCACATACCGCCATCTGAGCTAGGATCTTAATATAGCTAGATTCAATTGCCAAGTCTTACTAAAAAAAAAAATCCTGTGATGACAGAACACATTTTAATCGTGTATCCCCTGATGAGTACCCCTAGGGGTATGCATACTCCAGTCTGACAAGCACTGGCCTAATATAATCAGCCCTGGTCCATGTCCAGGGCTTTTAGACAGTGCAGTAATACAAATAATCATTAGTATTAAGACCTTCCTTATGCTCCCAGGGAAGCTGGAAAGAGAGCATGTCTTGAAGGCACTACCTTGTTTACAAAAAAATCTATCAAGGCTTTCTACTATGCATCCCTTTCCACTCCTTTTGGGATGTTTCCACATAATTTAACTTTTCTTTCACCCCCTTTGATGCATGTTTTATGAGTTAGACAGAGATTGATGTGAGTTATTTTCTTATCTCAGTATGGGGCATTTACAAGCCTACATTAGGGCTACATATTCATTACACATTTAATACAATATAATGCACATTATAGTAATTTACACGGTACTAATTGTTTTCTTTTCAGCTTTAGTTGGGGCTTGAGGCTGCATTTCTTGAAGTCAGCAGGAGTTTCAGTTCTGCAGGGAAAGCAGGATTGTGTCCTTACTTTGCCTTTATATTGATGTGAACCTAGTTATCTGATGAAGTGGGTTGGAGCCCACGAAAGCTGATGCCCAAAGAAATGTGTTAGTCTTTAAGGTGCCACAGGACTCTTGTTGTTTTTGCTGTACACAGACTAACACAGCTACCCCTCTGGAAACTAGTTATCTGAGTAATTAGTAGAATCACTAGGGGTTAGCAATGGCTCGCAAAAGCAGCCATTAAAAATCCTCAAAGCATTCAAGAGAGCACCCTTATGATCACACACGTAGTTCAAACCTAAAAGCATCTATGTTGCTTCTCAAGGTTATTCTGTAAAGCACAGACTTATAATAGTGATGATGGCAGATGGATGTGTAAAATCCCTGTATTCTGTTTCTAATCTGGTATTTTATTTGATCAAGAATGTTAAATTCCTCTTGATTTCTCTCAAATACTGAATTAATTTGTCTTTATGTTGTATCTTACACCATGTGCCTTGTGCTCACAATATCTCCTTTCCACTGAAAGACAGTGTTGTTATGAGCTTATCAGACCAAGTCTTTTACTATGATTTTTTTTAAATGAGCATATGATACATAACCCACGAATGCAAGCTAAGAGGCAGTGGGCTTTTTTCTGTTTTAAATAATCAAATAACAATAAAATAAATAAATAATAAAATAAAATTTAAATAATTAAAATAAGACATATAATAATAGAAGTGTTGGGATTGGACAGGACCTCAATAAGTCATCTAGTGCAGCCTTTGACGCAGAACCAAGTAAACCTAGACTTTAACAAGCGACCTTCTTAAGTCGACTTAGAGAGTCCACACTAGAAACTGAAGGCAACTGCCAATGGCCATACTTGCAGTTGCTAGGTAGACTGAAGAGTGGTGCATTGTGGGAAGTGTGCCATGTGGCTCCAGAGAAGTGCCCCCACTCCCTCGACCACTCCTATAAACAGGAAGTGAGCTCAGCACTTTCCCCATTGTGCCTGGCAACATGGAGCCTGAGGAGGTCAAGGACCGTACTCCATTCCTGCGAGTTGCCAGGTGTGTACTCAGCTCCTGCTATGCATTGCCAAGTGCGCTCTTCGCCTGCATCATGCTTCTTTGGGACCCTGACAGCGTGGGGCAGACAGCAGCACACCCACCACCATGCTGGCCCTGTGAGTTGCCGCACTGATGGTGCCCTCCGTGCCCCATCACTTCCAAACCAGCAGCGACTGGTGGGACTGCATCATCCTCATCATCTGGGACGACGAACAGTGGCTGCAGAACTTTCAGATGAGTAAGTGGACCTTCCTTGAGCTGGTCCATGAGCTCATCCTGGTTCTGCAGCACATGGACACCCGATTCCGACCTGCTCTGCCTGTGGAAAAGCGAGTGGCCATCGTGGTCTGGAAGCTGGCAATCCTGGACTCTTACCACTCTGTAGCCCACCAGTTTGGCATTGGCAAGGCCACCGTTGGGGCTGCCCTGTTGCAGGTCAGCAGGGCCATCAACAGGTTCCTGCTAGCCCACCTCATCACCCTGGGCAACCTGCAGGACACCCTCAACAGCCTCGTAGGACTCGGCTTCCTCAACTGCGGGGGCATCGTGGACGGGACCCACATCCCCATCCAAGCCCCGGAACACCACGCCAACGACTACAAGAATCGCAAGGGGTACTACTCCATGCTCCTACAGGGCCTTGTGGACCACTGAGGGATCTTCAAGGACATCTACATCGGCTGGCCAGGGAAGGCACACAATGCTTGCAGCCTCAGGAACTCTGGCCTGTACTGGCGCATGCAGGTTGGCACCTTCTTCCCCAACCACAACATCACCCTTGGGGATGAGTAGGTGCCCATCCTGATCCTGGAGGATGCCGCCTATCCCTTGCTGCCCTGGCTTATGAAGCCATACACAGCCAACATTGATGCCAGCAGGGAGCTGTTCAACCGCTGGCTCAACAGGTCCTGCCTGGTCATTGAGCATGCCTTCGGCCGTCTCAAGGCCTGTTGGAGGGCCCTCCTGACCCGCCTGCACCTTGCCGATAGGAACGTCACAGAGGTCATCAGTGCCTGCTGTGTCCTCCATAACCTCTTTGAGCTGCAGGGGGAAAGGGTCCCCCCCATCTGGGAGGCCGAAGGCGAACACCTCGCCACCGCATATGAAAAGCCTGACGCCATGCCCCAAATGCAACGGGCCCAGCAGTGAGCAGTCATCATCCGCAATGCGCTGAAGGCTCACTTCATCAGCCAGGAGCGCTGAGGGGTGCCCTCCTACCAGGCACCATCACCTCCCCCACCCAACCATGCTGGTGCCCTGCTGCTGGGGCTGATCTCCCCCTCCTCCAACACCACATTCTTGTCCACCAAGCCCTCCTCCTGGTCATCATCAAGGGAGGGGGGGCTCGGTGGAGTTGATGGTATGGGCTGTCGGGCTGCTACCCTCCTGCCCTAAGAAGCCATCCTGCTGGCGGTAGTACCGGCAGCTGGTGGTGGGGGCTGCCTCCGCCCAGAGCTTGTCCTCCTGGGCCTTCTGGTAGTCTTGGTGGAGGTCCTTTATTTTCACCCACACTTGCTGGGTATCGGGGGGTGTGCCCCCTCTCTGCCAGGGCCAGGGTGATGGAGGCATATACCTCCCGGTTGTGGTGACTGCCCTGCAACTGGGAGTGCACTGCCTCGGCTCCCCAGATCTGCAGGATCTCCTGGTGGCTCCAGAAGGGGGCCCTCCTGTGGTGCTGGCTCCCCTCTGCCATGGCTGCTGTGGCAGGCCTGGACAGCTCTGCAAAGCAGGGTAGGCAGGGCTCTTACTTCCTGGTGCCAGGAACTCTGGGAGGAAGGTCTGGAGGCCACTGAGGTTGACTTAGTTAATTAAGTCGACCTAGGGTGTCCACATCAGATTTAGATCAACTTAACGAATCAACTTAAGCGTTAAGTCAACCTAAAGACCGGTAGTTATCAAGTCAACTTAAGGAACTACTTAAGTTGACTTAATGAAAGCCAGGTGTGAACATGGCTTTGTTTAAGTCAACTTAAGCCTCCTTAAATCACCTTAATTTTCAAATCTAGACATAGCCAACGATTTTCAAAAGGCACAAATGATCGGTGTCTAAATTCTACTCACATTCAATGAAAGGTAGGCACCTAACTGCAATAAAGAGCTCTGAAAATTTCTTCCTAACTTTCCCAAGATCACACGGGAAGTTTGAGGCAATGTAAGGAATTGAAACAAGATCATCTGAATTTTAGTTCAGTGTCCTAGCTATTAGAACAACCAACCCCTACACAGAGATCATAATGAATATAGCAAAGGTGATAGCATCTCTCTCTCTCTCTCTCTCTCTCTCTCTCTCTCTCTCTCTCTGTTTATCTCCATCATAATATGGTGTATGTCACTAATATCGGTTAAACTTGTCGTCTTGTATCGCATACATGCAGAATTCCTTCTGATTAGAACATAGACAGCTGCTATTTTTATACAAATTCAGCCTGCAGTGGAGGATGCCTATGTGCATGTATGCCTGAGTGTGTATGTATACACACATATACATGTACACACAAAGTGTTAGCTTTTCTGTGTTTTGTTTTATTGCTCCCTTAAGATACAATAAAGACCTTCAGTAATTTAAACTCTGTTTCTTGTTCAATTGTTCAAATGAATACAGTCATATTGACACATTGGACTCATTTCAGCCCTTGCCTACATATGCCTGCACCCCCCACTGAAGTCAAAAGTAGTTGGGCCTACTTACACTGGAGTTAAATGTGGCCCTTTAGCGCATCTCAGGAAAATTCTTTGTCTATCACAATCCCAATTCTCTCTAAACATAAACTAAAGGTAGGGCCATGTTACAAACTATGACTATGTCTACACTTGTTCAAGTAAGTCGACTTTGCATGTCTACACTGTAAATTTAGGTCGACTTAAAGTCGACCGTCTCAAATCAATTTAGAGCATCCACACTGGATGTCTAAGTCGACCTGTAGGGGCTAGGTGGGCCTGAGACTGGTCCATGGTGGGAAGGGGGGCACCCAGGCATCCCTTCCAAAGTGCCAGGGAGCTCAGCATCTTCCCCATTGTACCAGGATACATGGGGGCTGAGCAGGACAGGGACAGGGTATAGGAGCAGGATGGGCAGGGCTGTGTCCTGCCCAGTGGGTGGGCTCGCCAGGCTCTGGCTATGCCAGGCACCCTGGCAGGGAGGTCATTGGGGGAGCCCTGGGAGCCCTTTATGTCGACTTGAAGTCGACTTAGGGCTAATCCGCGTCTACACTGGCTAAGTCGACTTAATAAACTCAACTTGGCCAGTAAAATAGACTTTAAAGTAGGTTTTATAAAGTCGACTTTAATTTTCCTTAAATCTCCTTAAGCTGCTGCTTAAGTCGACTTAAGGAAAATGTAGTGTAGATGAAGATTAAATTAAGTTGACTTAAGCAAGCTTAAATCGACTTAATTTGTAAGGATAGATGCACCCTATGAGTCTGGATTGGGTTCTGAATCCAAACTTGGAACACCACAAAGTTGAGGAATGTGTTGAACATGGGAATGTGGTTCAGACTCATGCCTATCTAGCACAGACCAACTAAATCTGTGAAACAAGATGTTCTTATATAACTAAATTCCCTTACTGCGTGCACAAACAAACACTGTTACTGAGTAATAAACATCCAAATCAAAACTAAAAGAACACTGACAAAAACAAATCCAAACCCTGATATTATCTCCTTCCCCTCCCCCCCCCAAACATAGCATGCTTCTGAGTACCCCTCCAGAGTTGTAAATGCTGACAGAAAATTGAAGCACTGAAGCAAATGAAACCCACCAAAGAAAAAAATAGGGACCGAGTTCCAGAATAGTTTTACTCCAATCAATTCTGGAAACAGATGATTCTTCACAAGTGCTATATAGAAATGTATAAGGCCTTAGGAAGCAGTTCAGAATATGATTCACATATCAGAACAACCTACTCGCTGTCACTTGTTTAGTGATGAGGACGGGTACAGATATGGAGCATGTGCCTTTTGTATACTATATAAGCCTGTTGATCAGGCACTTTCTCAGCAAAATTCTCCAGAGAGAAATCTTAATTGGCACTGTCACAAAGTGTGTCTGGCTGCCTCTCTCACTCAATAAAGACACTAATAGCTTCAGAGCAGCAGAAAACCACATCATCTAAAACATGACATTATAACAAGTTGGAAAGTAAAATGTACTCACTAAACTAGTCTACTCAAAACACAGCATTAATATAATGATTTAAATTCACAAGTCAGGAAATTCAAAATTAATAATACTTCATTTTTTAATCCTTGTTTTTGCTATCCTTCATGTACTATTTCCCTTTCCCCCCTCCACCATCTCAGTATTCCCCATTCTTTTGCCACTTTACCTTTATTTTCAGGTCAACTGTCTAAACTCAGCCAGTTCACTTTATGAATAAAATATTTACTGCTGCCCCAGTGAAAAAATCTGTCTGAACAGAGGATAGCAAAGAAGGAGTCTTGTGGCACTTTTAAAGACTAACAAATTTATTTACCGCATGAGCTTTCGTGGGAGAAAATCCCACTTTGTCAGACACTCTGAAGACCAGAGGATGTGATTGTTCATGATATCTCTGTTTATTGAAGATGGAAAGAGAAAAGTTGTGTGCCTGATGTGAAAAAAGAACAACCCTGCTTGTACCCATCCCATCAGAAAATAAAGCTAAAGAGCAGCTTTATCTCTTTAAAAATATCAACTCTTTAATAGTGAAATTCAAGATAATCCACTGGTTCAAATTCCTGTGCCACAATTAAAGCTACTGACTGAGAGATTTTAAAATATTTGTGGAGACCATGTGTCACTTGCATATAGTGTCACAGCTGTACTCCAGGAGTACCCATAATATAGACATGGCTCAGACTCCTTTGTGCACAAACTCCCTTAGAACTACATACTAGGCTGGTTGAAAGATTTCCTTTTGACAGGGTGTAGGTCAGGCGGCCAGCCCTCTCCGGCTGGGGCCTGACCTGTCTCTTCGTCCCTGGAAGGGAAGCAAACTATCCCTGCCCCTCAGGC